>OV788319.1:16192783-16230283 GCA_928718305.1 Tetramorium bicarinatum
TCGATTATATTGATCGCTCGCGAGAGCCGATTAAGCTCAGTCTCACACGGTGAGAGTCGCGCATGCAACACTTCCCTCCTTCTTCGAAATTGTCGTCCCGACAATTCTTCTTGGAAGGGAGACTCTTCGTGCTTCGGAGGACGTCTTCTTTCCCCTACCCTGCGCTGCTGCGTCAGGTCATTGGGCTGCGTCTCCGCTCTGTCAGCTTTCTCTTCAGCGGTCCGCGTCGAACGTCTTCTTTGCTCCCCGAGCTGCTGCTGCGGGTTACCGAGCAGCGTCCACACGGCACCGTCCAAAGAATTCTCGCCAACCATTTTGTGCACTTGTCATTTGCTCTTGCGCGCTTGGCACTTCTGCCTTCCGATCTTGAGAGCTTCCTTCTTCTTTGATCTTGTGAGCTTCGGTCTTCCTTCTTCGGGATCAGGGGGAGGAAAAGATGTTTTGCATCCGTGGACCCATTGCTCTATGAGCTCCCTGTCCCCTGTCTCGGCATTTGCCCTCTGTCTCACGGGAAAACCACGGTCAAAAACCATGAGAGAGACAGTCCTAGGTCTTCTTAAGGAAAGAAGATTTCTCTTTTCCATCCTTGACTCCCTCTTCCTTCGCCTTACTCTGTAACCAATAACAAATTAACGCAGAAAAACTGAATTGTAACTAATTATAGGTTAAATACCTAATCTGTATACGGGTTCAAACTTTGTGCCGGGTCAACTCCCCTAAACGAGAAACTTCCCTACTCTCTTTCCTGAAAAGGAGCCAAACGATCCATATGAACAATCTTCTTTTTATTTCGTGGTGATTTCTGAATACAGAATACTACATCGCTTAGATTCTTAACTATTGTCCATGGCCCCTCCCATGAACTTTGTAATTTTGGTGCTCTCCCTGCTATCCGTCGAGGGTTGTAAAACCAGACTTTCTGCCCTGGCTCAAAACGTACACGCCTAGTTCGACGGTCATACCAAGACTTGACGTTCTTGGATCTGATTTGAAGACGCTGTCTTGCAAACTGATGGACTAGATCTAACCTACTTCTGGCTGGACACATAATCGTCTTCCTCGTTTTCCACCACTGCTGAGGGAGGGCAACCCCTAAGAAGATCTAATGGTAAACGGAGATCTTGTCCCAGACAGATACATTTCCGCCGGTGTCGCTCCAATAGCCTCTTGTTTTGAAGAACGGAAAGCTAATAAATACATGGAAATCCACCGACCCCAATCTTTCTGATTTTCACAAATGAACTTCGCCAAATAATCCAAGATAGTACGATGCTGTCGCTCAACTTGCGTCAGACTGTGGATGAAGAGGGGTTGTTTGTGTCTTCCTAATCCCCATAAGAGCAGTCAATTCCTGAAACAATTTGGATTCGAAATTCCTACCTTGATCCGTATGTAATTCCAACGGAATTCCATGCCGAGAAAATATTTGCTCAACTAGAAATCTTGCCACGGTACTGGCTCTCTTGTTTTTTAACGGCATAGCCTCCGGCCATTTTGTAAAACAATCTACTGCAACTAGAAGATATTTGTTTCCTTTTGAAGAGGTCGGTAAGGGGCCTAAAATATCCACTTGTATCCTTTCGAAAGGTGCTCCCACGTTGTAAGTCTGTAAGGGAGATTTTCCCTTCCAAATAGGGCCTTTTTTGGCGACACAAATCTTGCAGGTGGCACACCATCTTTCAACATCTTTCTTACAGGACGCCCAATAAAATCGTTTTCGGATCTTCTGTAGCGTTTTATTCATACCAAAGTGTCCTCCAGTAGGGAAACTGTGTGCGTCTTCCAGGATCTCATTTATCTTCCGGGGAGGTACAACAATTTGAAGTAAATATTTCCGTAAATTCGGAAAGGTCCATTTTTTATGTAGAACACCGTCTACCATTGTCAACATCTTCCAATGAGTCCAGTAAATTTTTAAAGAAGTCTCTTCGGAAGCAATTTCTTGCCAGTCTGGACGTCTCTCGGCCTCTTTGGCTCGGATAATTTTAGAAATTACCGGATCCTTGTACGGTACGCTACTCTTGTGATTTATTTTCGGTTAAGACTATCCGACCAAAAGCTTCCTTCCCAGAGGATTCTTCTAGGGACTCCACTTTAGCACAATATCGGCAAGACGTTTCCAAACAAGGACGCCTAGACAGGCCGTCTACGTTGTTATGAGTCTTCCCACTCCGATAGCATACGACAAAATCGTACTCCTGCAGACGTTCCACCCATCTTGCTAGCTGTCCTTCTAAATTCCGGAACGACATCAGCCATTTCAAAGAAACGTGGTCCGTCCTCACCAGGAACTTCTGTCCGTATAAATAATGATGGAATGACTTCACCGAATCGATCACAGCTAATAATTCACGTCAAGTAACACAATAGTTTCGTTCAGTTTTACTAAATACCCGACTGTATTAAGCGATAACTTTTTCCTCTTCTCCCTGAAACTGAGAAAGGACCGCACCGATACCATGATTCGAGGCATCGGTATCCAAAATAAATTGTCTTTCTCCTGAGGGAAATGATAAAATCGGAGAAGAAGTCAAAACATTTTTTAATTTTTCGAATATTTTCTGACATTCAGCGGACCAGACAAATTTACAACTTTCCTCTGTTAATCTGTACAGGGGTTTCGCTAAAACAGAAAATCCCCTGACAAATCTTCTATAATAAGAACAAAAACCGAGAAAATTTCGTACTTGTTTTCGCGTTTTTGGAATAGGCCATTGCATAACAGAAAAAATCTTATCTGGGTCCGTTGCAACCCCCTCTGCAGACATGTTCTAGATATTTGACCTCTTTTTTGAAAAATACACATTTCTTAGGATTGACTTTAAGATTTGCTTTTTGCAATCGAACAAAGACTTCCTTTAAATTACACATTGTTTCCTCGAAACTCTTTTCAAAAACAATAACATCATCAGATACACGAAACAGGTCTTGGAAATTAATCCTTTTAATATTTTCTCCATAAGACGCTCAAAAGTTGCAGGGGCGTTGCAAAGGCCAAAGGGCATAACAGTAAATTGTCACAAACCATTCCCTATAGAAAAAGCAGTCTTTTCTCGGTCCTTAGGATCTAATCTTACCTGCCATTATCCACTCTTTAAATCGATAGTACAGAACCACGAATTCCCTGCTAAACAATCCAAAATATTGTCAATTCTCGGAAGTGGATAGGAGTCTTTTTTGGTTATCGCATTCAATTTTCGATAATCCACACAAAATCTGATTGTACCATCCTTCTTTTTAACCATAACCCAGCAGGGGAGATCCAAGGGCTATTTGACTCCTCTATGACTTTTTGGGTTTTCATATCCTCCAATATTTTGTTCACTTTCGATCGTAAATGAAGGGGAATTCGGCGAGGGACCTGCTTAATAGGGTGAGAATCACAAAGTTCAATATTATGACATAAAATATTACAACTGCCAGTAACAATATTTTCTGAGAAGAGATTACGAAATTCAGTTAAGAAATCATGGAAAGTCTCTTTTTGTAAAACATCTAAATGAAGAGAAGCTTGCTCAAAAAGTTGAAAAAGAGAGCTAGGGAGCCGAGCAGGGCAGTTCTCTATCCGAGAACAAATTACCCCGCGCTCATACACTCTGCTTCCCGTCAAACCGAAAGCGCTCTCAAAAAGTCCGTCGATTAAGCCCGTCTTGGAGAGAAAATCTTCTCCAAGTATACATTCGTCACTAATCTCCGCTACATAAAACAGTATTTCGACACAAAATTTTCCGAGAGAAACTGTAGCTAAAACACGAGAAATCACCGGTACCTTCTCTCCAGTAGGATATCTAAGGTCATTCGATCCGACCTGTTCCTGTTTAAAATGTAACGCTAATCTCGAACTCAACACTGACACGTCCGAACCCGTATCTATCTTAAAATTACAAGGCTTATTCTTTAAAAATCCTTTTACATAATTATATCCGCGCGCAACTGCGTCCAGCCCTCCGAGACGACGTACGACAACGGTCTCCCCGCGCGCGCAAACCGAGGCCCGAGCTTCGCCTGTCGAGCTGGCCCCGACTAACCCGACAGTGCTCAGTTTTCCTGTTCCTGCAGAGTTGGGCATTCCGAACGGAAGTGCCCGGTCGCCCCGCATTTCCAGCACTCCTTCGGCTTCCGTTCCTGGTTTCTCGGGTTTTTAGGGGCTTTTTTGAATTTTTGTTCTTTCTCCCCCTCTCCCCACTTTTTCTCTTTTAATTCCCCTGAGGCTCCCTGTTCGGGGCGAATCCGAAACACGTTCCCTCTCTTTTGAGAGAAACTGTTCTGATTAATAACTTTGAGTGTCTTCGCTCGCTCTATTGCTATACGGAGCGAGGTTACTCCCTCGACTTATAGGGAACGTTTCACAAAGCTGTCCGTCAACGCGGCGAGAAACTGGGAGCACGCAATTTTATCACGCACTTCCTGAATACACTCGTGATAAGCTTTTCGTGACAGCCGCTCCAAATCCGCGCCTAACATCGCGAAGTCTTCGCCCGGAAGTTGTTTACGATTAGTAAACTGAAGATAAAAGTTCTGATCGAGTTCACTTTCGCCAAAGCGTAACACTAATTTTGACTTCAACTCCGCGAACGTTAGAGATTCGATGCTGTCAGCGCATGAATCGAGGAGTGAACGAGCGCTGCCCCGTAAGCACGATGCCAATACGACCACTTTTTCAGCCTCGCTCCAATTATTTGCGCGCGCGATGAGCAAGAATTGAGACAAGAATTCGCGAAGCGGAGCCGTCCCGTCGTAGATGTCCGGCTTTAGCTTTAATCCGCGCGCCGAGCGCTCCGTACACGCGCCCACGCTCGCGTCTATCTCGCGCGATGTTTCTCTCGAATCTCCGCGCGCCGCGCGTCCCGCACACGCGCTCTCGCCCGCACCTATCATACGCGACGTCTCGTCCGAATTTCCGGCGCGGAAAATATTATCGGAGGGACTTAGCTGTTGTTCGGCGAGTCGCTCCTCGAGACGTGTCATGGCTGCGTCGCGTTCTCGAAGACGGGCCTCCATCTCATTACAAAAACGTTGGTGCTCCTGTTGCTCCTTTCGCCGCTCCTCGCGCAGTTGCTGCAGCTCCAAAAGAGCGTCCTCCAAAGCGTTCGTCTCCGTCGAGGCCGACATCGCGGCCTGAGAACGGGTCCTTGGCGGAGTGTGCGTAGTCGTCATCCTGTTCGGAAGTCAGCTCGAACGCTCAACAGCTTGATTCAGTGTTGTCGATCCGTGAATCCCGGACGAGCCCCCAAAATGTTGCGCTCTCGCGTGCTCCCTCGAGCACTCTCTCAAACTCGCACGCACGCACGCACGCACGCACACACACACACACACACACACACACACACACACACGCACGCACGCACGCACGCACACGCGCACGCACACGCACACGCACACGCGACCGAACGCGAGAATAAAGATACGATCCGTGAAATATAAACAGGCTTTTTATTCAATTAAGTACAGGCGGTAATCGGGAGACTCTCCTGGCACGTCCGTACGAACTGACGTCCAGAGATCGTTCTGTTTAAATCGTTGTCCCTGACAACGCAGCTTCCTAGTCGCGACAGACGGAGACGATCGATTATATCGATCGCTCGCGAGAACCGATTAAGCTCAGTCTCACACTGTGAGACTCGCGCATGCAACAATATATAAAAATCAAAAGCGTTTATTTGATGGTGTTGATGTAATAAAAATTGGAAGCATCTCGTTTTTAGGATGGTACACTGGTTATTTGTGGTACAATAATGGTACAAATATTTGTAAATTTTTATTGAAGAGACGAAAACAATTTATTTGTTGTGTTCTCACAGGAATGAACGTTGAAGGGGCCCATTCTTGATCCCTGTTCTCAATATTCAAAATCATATTATCTTGAAATAACATAATATTATTTCAGTCTCGGTTTTGAATGATATAATTAAAATCAGAAGCCTCTATTTCGATGGTACTGATTTTAATAAAAACCAGAAGCATCTCATTTTTAAGACGGTACTGTTTATTACAAATATTTGTAAATTTTAATTAGAGAGACGAGAAAGATTTATTTGTTGCGTTTTCACGGGAATGAACGTTGGAGGAGCCCATCCACTGTTCTCAATATTCAAAATCATATTATCTTGAAATAACGTAATATTATTTCGAAAATTCTCAGTCTTGATTTTGAATATTACAATCAAAGTTACATCACGTTTTTATGATGATACTGGTTATTATAAATATGTATTATTGCAAAATTTATTGGTTGCGTTCTCATAAGAATGGATGCTGGAGGGGCCCGTTGAATGTTCTCAATATTCAAAATCATAAAATAATATGTGTTGACGAACGAAAGAATCCTGTTCGTTCGCCGACTGAATATGCCGGGATCGCACAGAGGAGCGCGAGAGGAATTAAGTGAAGGAGCAGCAACGAGCCAGAAAAGACGATGTTCGGAATGAGCGATAGCGATAGGCGACGGAACGGATGGGCACGTTGGACAAGGCGAGGTTGAAAAAAGGTGCTTCAGATTATAGACCACCAGTTTATTCTTCGTGCTTGCAGTCGCAACGGTGATTTGGCGGCGAAGCCGAACGAGAGCAGAATCGAGCGGATTCTGCCTAGTCGGTTGCTCCAGTGGCCCGAGATCGCTAATTGAATCGCCGAGTCGAAAAAGCTGTCGCCGCCGAACGATCCTCCCTTTTATATCCGTCGATCGGGATCGTTAGAGAAAGGGAAAGATCAAATGTCGCTCGAGAACAAATAACTGGCTGGACGAATATTGACTCGAATGCGGCGAAAACAAGGACACCGAAAAATAACGACGATCGAGAACAAATATCGTGACAAACAATTTCGAATTAGATGATCGAGTCTAACGGTCCAAATACAATATAATACTAGATAATAACGAAATATAATAACATTCAGACGAACTTAAACATACCGCCCGCCTCGAAACCACAGTTTCGAAATCGACTTCTCATGCTGACTGAGATAGCGAGAAATAACGAGATGGCTTCGAGGCGACTGATACGTGACAATCAATGTTAGCCGCATTAAATTTAACTGAAATTGAGCTTTTAACATATATAGTACAATGAATACAATTAATGGTCTGACCCTGCTTCGACGTCGATCGGCAACAGACAAACCTTACAGATCGGGCGTTTGTAAATTGACGAAGCAGTTTTTACGGTGACGACACGCACTAGTCCATCGGCTCCTGGGTGGCACTGTATTACTCTTCCAAGTTCCCATTTGCATGGGGGCAGGAGCGAATTACGCAACAACACCAACTGACCGACCTTGATCGGATTATTCATGATCTTTCGCCATTTGACTCTTTGCTGTAGAGTGTTGACGTAGTCGCTCTGCCACAACTTCCAAATTCGCTCCGTCAACTGTCGAACGATTTGCCACCGAGTAAGACGGTTTTCGCGAACGTCGAGTATTGAGGGCTCAGGATGAGCGGTGATCGCGGACCCGATTAAGAAATGCCCGGGAGTCAAAGGATCATAGTTCTCCGCGTCTTCGGTAAGCGGCGCTAAGGGTCTTGAGTTTAGGCATGCCTCGACATTGCATAGGAGGGTGGTCATCTCCTCGAACGTCAAGGTGTGGCTGCCGACCACACGACGCAAATGGTGTTTTACGCTTCGAACTCCGGCCTCCCATAGGCCGCCGAAATGCGGAGCGGACGGAGGCATGAAATGCCATGAAACATTATCAGCCTTAGTTAAGTTTAAAAAATTCGGATCACGGAGAGAGGCGCGGTATGCGGCAGTCATTTCCCGATCCGCTCCGACAAAGGTGGTGCCGTTGTCGGAGTATATCGACTCCGGCAATCCCCGTCGAGCGCAGAAGCGCGAATAGGCACCGAGAAATGCGGATGTCGAATATCCGTCGACCACCTCGAGATGGATAGCACGAGTCGTCATACATACGAACACCGCAATATACGCCTTTCTCGACGCGACGCCACGACCGGATATAGACCGCACAGATATCGGGCCGGCGTAATCAACTCCGCAATGTACAAATGCTCTTCGGGACGGCGTAATACGAATAGGAGGTAGGGCGCTCATCAATTGAGTTGGTGTAGCGGCTCTCTCACGAACGCATTTTACGCATTTATGTATCACTGCTTTGACCACGCTCCTTGAGCGCAAGATCCAGTACTCCCGTCTCAGAGTCGCAAGCGTTAGCTGGATGCCCGCGTGAAGTGATTTCATATGGGCGTGCTGAACAATGAGGAGAACTAAAGGATATGACGCTAGAATCACGGGATGCTTCCTCGTCCGCGGAATCGAGGAGTGCGCGAGCCGCCCGCCAACGCGGATTAATTTTTCGTCGTCCAAGTATGGATTGAGCGAGAGAAGGAAGCTTTTGGCAGAGAGAGATTTTTGCCGATCGAGAGCTTCTTTCTCGCGCGGAAAGCACGCGGTTTGTATCTGAGCCAACCAGAAGGTTTTTGCCCATTGCCACTCGTCTAGCGACAGTGCGCGAGGACTCGCATCGATTTCAGCATTCTGGGAAGCTTTTTGACGAAGCTTCACAACAAACCGTCGGAGATAGGCGGTAACGCGGATCAGTTTAGGCCATGATGAGTATCGGTTTGCTAAATCCCACGTTTCGAATTGCCGATTGACGTGCGTAACGAAGCGAGGGTTGTGTTCGACAGAGGTTTCTATCGAATTGTCTTGCGGTGGCCATTCTGAGGGAGGCAAGCGCAACCAGGATGGGCCTTGCCACCACAGTGAGTTTGAGGACAGCTGTTGTCCGAGTACGCCGCGAGATGCGCAATCAATCGGATTGTCGTGGGTTGGAACGTGTCGCCATAAGGCGGATGGAATCCGCGTTTGAATGTCGGACACTCGATTTGATACGAACGTTTTCCATTTGGACGGATGCTGAGTTATCCACGCAAGTACGACTGTTGAATCAGTCCAACACTGCGGAGTAGTGGTCGTCAGATGGAGATTTATTCGCACGAATTCCATTAATTTTGCTAGCAACACCGCGGCGGCTAACTCCAACCGCGGAATACTTAAAGTTTTCACCGGCGCGACTTTAGATTTCCCGATCAAGAGAACGGACGTGATTTCCCCGGACAGCGACGTAATGCGCATATAGACAGCGGCAGCATACGCGGTAGACGACGCGTCGGCAAACCCATGAAGCTCACACTCCAACGAATCCGCGCCGCGGCCCGTCCAGCGAGGCAGGTGCAGGCCGTTAAGGTCAGCTAATGACGATTGGATTGATGCCCACTTCACTAGGGCGTGATCAGGAATTGGTTCATCCCAATCTAATTTTAATTGCCACAACTTTTGCAAGAATATTTTAGCGGTTATGACTACAGGAGTGACCCAACCCAACGGATCGAATATTTTTGCTATCATCGACAGAATAGCTCTCTTTGTTCGCGGTAATGACGGAGGAAACGACACACGAAACCGAAAAGCGTCGGAGGCTGGATTCCAACTTATGCCGAGGATCTTGAGTTGTTCATCGGATTGTAAGGTTTTGTCGCAAGCCAACCCGTGATTCCCGATCTCGATGTCTGTTAATAATTTATCAGAATTGCTCGACCACTTTCTTAATTCGAATTTTCCGCGAAGGAGAAGACCGCATACTTGGTCGCGAAGTTGACGGAGAAAAGGAATATCATCCGCCCCGAAGAGAACATCGTCGACATAGATGTTCTCCTGCAATACTGAAACGGCCAAGGGAAACTCGTGACCTTCGTCGCTGACTAACTGCCGGAGAACGCGTAGCGCGAGATATGGCGCGGACGTCGTGCCGTATGTTACCGTTAAGAGCTGATACGGTTGTGCTTGAGCTTCCTCACCGCCTTTCCAGAGAATTCGCTGATAATCAACGTCGCGCGGATCAACTAATATCTGTCGATACATTTTTTCGATATCGGCCGCGTAGACGTACCGATATTGACGCCAACGAAGTATCACGGCGGCGATGTCGGTTTGCAATTTCGGACCACTCAGCAAATGGTCATTAAGAGATTTCGCGTTTGAAGTGAGACTGGATGCGTTAAATACGACTCTCAGACGAGTGGTGAGACTACTCTCTCGGATAACTGGATGATGAGGAATGTAGACAGACTGATGAGAGGAACCGGTGCCGTCGGTGGCCTTCCTCATATGGCCGAGCGCCTCATATTCTTCAAGGAATTGTGTGTATTCCACGTGGGTGAAGTTAGCACCCCCTTTTTGGAATTTCAAAATTCTAACAGTTGTTCCAGGTTGTTCTAGACTTGTTCTAAATTGTTCCAAAAGATAAAATTTCCATAATAAAAATTTTCAGAAAAAATTGAAAAAAACGATTTTTGGACCTGGCACCCCATTTTTCGAAAATCGAACTTTTCAAGGTTGTTCCAGATTGTTCTAGTTGTTCCGAACATTGTTCCAACGTATTAATTCTTAAAATATAGAATTTAAAAAGATATAATAAAAAAATAGTATAAACGCAAAAATAGTATTTTTATGTTTTTCGATAACGGCGCGTCAGCGTCACGAAAGTGTAGAATAATAAGAAATATGTATAGAACAACCCGGAACAACTCACACTTTTGCCAGAACAAGGTTTTAAAGAGCACTTTACTCTTGGAGATACACAATATTTTTATGTTTCTCGATCGATAACGGCGCGTCAGCGACACCAAAGTGTAGAACAATAACAAATATGCATAGAACAACCCGAAACAACTCACATTCTTGACAGAACACGTTTTCAAAGGGTACTTTACTCTTGGAGATACACAATATTTTTATGTTTCTCGATCGATAACGGCGCGTCAGCGACACCAAAGTGTAGAACAATAACAAATATGCATAGAACAACCCGGAACAACTCACATTTTTGCCAGAACAAGGTTTTAAATGGCACTTTACTCTTGGAGATATACAATGTTTTTATGTTTTTCGATCGATAACGTCGCGTCAGCGGCACCAAAGTATAGGACAATAACAAATATACATAGAACAACCCGGAACAACTCACACTTTTGCCAGAACAAGGTTTTAAAGGGCACTTTACTCTTGGAGATATACAATGTTTTTATGTTTTTCGATCGATAACGGCGCGTCAGCGACACCAGAGTGTAGAACAATAACGAATATTTATAGACCAAACCAGAACAACTCACATTTTTTCCAGAACAAACTGTTAAAGGTATTTTATAGGTACTTTATTCTTGATGGTAGAAGTATTAATATTAGGGAATCGGCGGTCTGTATTATTTAATTCCCCGGGTATCACTTATTGTTAAATCAGTGCTCGGAATTAGTTGCCCTTTTCGGCCACATTTCTGATGCGATATCTACTGTTTCCCCACTACCGCTCCAAGTACGGTGGCCGAGCCACCGATCTTGCCTTCATTGGCTGGATTAGCCACCGATCTTGCCTTCATTGGTTGGATTAACAACCGTTCTTGCCTTCATTGGCTGGATTAGCCACCATTCTGGCCCCTTTGGTCCACGATACAGCAGTATTATACATATTTGAAATTTTCAAAATTTGACATATGACGTTTCTAGAGGATTTTGATGTCGCTGATCACGATTTTGAGGTCAGGCCTAATCTAAACGTTAACAATTAATAATTGTTCATATTTTTTAGACAAGGATAGTTAAAACAAAATAAAAACAAAAATATTGTTTAGAGTAAAGTGCCCTTTGAAAATGTGTTCTGGCAAGAATGAGAGTTGCTCCGGGTTGTTCTATCTTGTGTATCTCCAAGAGTAAAGTACCCTTTGAAAACGTGTTCTGTCAAGAATGTGAGTTATTCCGGGTTGTTCTATGCATATTTGTTATTGTTCTATACTTTGGTGTCCCTGACGCGCCGTTATCGATCGAAAAACATAAAAACATTGTATATCTCCAAGAGTAAAGTGTTATTTAAAACCTTGTTCTGGCAAAAATGTGAGTTGTTCCGGGTTGTTCTATGCATATTTGTTATTGTTCTACACTGGCTGTCTGGCTGCACGTATCGGCCTCCGAGAAAACATAAAAATATTGTGTATCTCCAAGAGTAAAGTACCCTTTGAAAACGTGTTCTATCAAGAATGTGAGTTGTTCCGGGTTGTTCTATGCATATTTGTTATTGTTCTACATTTTGGTGTCGATGACGCGCCGTTATCGATCGAAAAACATAAAAATACTATTTTTGCGTTTATACTATTTTTTTATTATATCTTCTAAAATTCTATATTTTAAGAATTAATACTTTGGAACAATGTTCGGAACAACTAGAACAATCTGGAACAACCTTGAAAAGTTCGATTTTCGAAAAATGGGGTGCCAGGTCAAAAATCGTTTTTTTCAATTTTTCTGAAAATTATGGAAATTTTATGTTTTGGAACAATTTAGTGAACAAGTCTGGAACAACCTGGAACAACTGTTAGAATTTTGAAATTCAAAGGGTGCTAACTTCACCCACATGTATTGCGTGCGTGCGTGCGTGCGTGCGTGCGTGCGTGCGTGCGTGCGTGCGTGCGTGCGTGCGTGCGTGCGTGCGTGCGTGCGTGCGTGCGTGCATTGCGTGCGTGCGTGCGTGCTGCGTGCGTGCGCGTGCGTGCGTGCGTGCGTGCGTGCGTGCGTGCGTGCGTGCGTGCGTGCGTGCGTGCGTGCGTGCATTGCGTGCGTGCGGCGTGCGTGCGTGCGTGCGTGTGCGTGTGCGTGCGTGCGTGCGTGCGTGCGTGCGTGCGTGCGTGCGTGCGTGCGTGCATTGCGTGCGTGCGGCTCTGCGGTGCGTGCGTACGTGCGTGCGTGCGTGCGTGCGTGCGTGCGTGCGTGCGTGCGTGCGTGCGTGCGTGCGTACGTGCGTACGTGCATGCGTGCGTGCGTGCGTGCGTGCGTGCGTGCGTGCGTGCGTGCGTGCGTGCGTGCGTGCGTGCGTGCGTGCGTGCGTGCGTGCGTGCGTGCGTGCGTGCGTGCGTGCGTGCGTGCGTGCGTGCGTGCGTGCGTGCGTGCGTGCGTGCGTGCGTGCGTGCGTGCGTGCGTGCGTGCGTGCGTGCGTGCGTGCGTGCGTGCGTGCGTGCGTGCGTGCGTGCGTGCGTGCGTGCGTGCGTGCGTGCGTGCGTGCGTGCATGCATGCGTGCGTGCGTGCGTGCGTGCGTGCGTGCGTGCGTGCGTGCGTACTTGCGTGCGCGTCACGTGCGTACGTGCGCGTGCGTGCGTGCGTGCGTGCGTGCGTGCGTGCGTGCGTGCGTGCGTGCGTGCGTGCGTGCGTGCGTGCGTGCGTGCGTGCGTGCGTGCCTGCGTGCGTGCGTGCGTGCGTGCGTGCGTGCGTGCGTACGTGCGTGCGTGCGCATGCGTGCGTGCGTGCGTGCGTGCGTGCGTGCGTGCGTGCGTGTGCGTGCGTGCGTGCGTGCGTGCGTGTGCGTGCGTGCGTGCGTGCCGCGCGTATGCGTGCGTGCGTGCGTGTGCGTGCGTGCGTGCGTGCGTGCGTGCGTGCGCGTGCGTGCGTGCGTGCGTGCGCGTGCGTGCGTGCGTGCGTGCGTGCGTGCGTGCGTGCGTGCGTGCGTGCGTGCGTGCGTGCGTGCGTGCGTGCGTGCGTGCGTGCGTGCGTGCGTGCGTGCGTGCGTGCGTGCGTGCATTAAAGTGCGTGCGTGCGTGCGTGCGTGCGTGCGTGCGTGCGTGCGTGCGTGCGTGCGTGCGTGCGTGCGTGCATTGCGTGCGTGCGTGCGTGCGTGCGTGCGTGGCGTGCGTGCGTGCGTGCCTGCGTGCGTGCGTGCGTGCGTGCGTGCGTGCGTGCGTGCGTGCGTGCGTGCGTGCGTGCGTGCGTGCGTGCGTGCGTGCGTGCGTGCGTGCGTGCGTGCGTGCGTGCGTGTGTGAGTGAGAGAGTGCTCTCTCGTGCGAAGGTGCGAGTCGTAGCGCCGACGCGGTACGTCGGCGGAGGCGCGACAGTATTATATTTTGTAAGCTTATAATATATAGAGCTTTAATATAAAGTATTTGTTTCTGAATAAAATCTATATATATAAGCATAATTGTATTTTATTATACAGATCCAATAATAAGCTATCATTATCGGAATTATCAGTGCTTCAGAGAAGACATATTTTTACATCATTGCTCTATTTGCTGTTAGTAAATAGATCCTTCCTTAGAATCTTTTTTGTATAACTTTCTTATAATTAAAAAAATCTGTTTACCTAAATATTTTTCAATAATTTTAGAGTAATAAAAACGTTTATTTAAATAATATATATATAAATAATATATTTTAATTTTGGGGGATTCGGGAAAGATGGCGGAGAGAGTGGTTGGGTTGTAAAAGGAGCTCGAGGAAAATGGACTGGAGAGTGGGTGTGAGAGGCCTGGGAGAGGAGAGAGTGAGAAAAAGGGTGGAGGAGAGAGAAAGGAAGGCGGACAATTGGAGGGAAGGTGGAGGAGTGAAGGAGAGAGGAGAGAGACAGTGAGAAAGTCGGAGCAGTGAGGAGGAGAGAGCATGGTCGGAGAAATGACTCGGCAGAAAGGAAGAGGTGAGAGGGTCGGTAAATCAGACCATGCGGAGCGAGGAGACGGTGGTAGGCGCAGCTGGCGCACAGGTGACGGCAGGAGGAAAGAGAGATGGAGCAGGGAGCGAAAAGCGATCAACGGAGAGAGTAATCGATAAATCGACAAATCGAGAAATCGATATCGATGTCGAGAGAATCTGGAAGAGAAGGTTAGGAAGCACGTGGAAAGAAAAGCGGCGAAAAGAAAGACGAGAGTTGAAGGTTCGAGCAAGGCGTTGAGAGGAAGGAAGAGATGGCGAGCACAGAGGAGTGGAGAAGAATAATGGAGGAGATGAAGGAAATAAAGGAGGAGGTGATGAAATGCAGGAGGGAGATGAAATTAGTGAGAGGGTTACTGGAGGAGATGGCAGGAAAGGGAGAAAGGAAGGTGGAGGACAAAGGTGAAAAAAAGAAAGAGGTGGGGAAAGGAGAGAAACTCAGGAGGGAAGGCGAAAAGGAGAAGGCGAGAGAGGAAGTGAAAGTCAAAGAGCAAGAGGCGGGGAGCGGAAAGGAGGCGGAGAGAGAAGGGAAGGACGGATACAAGGAGAATAGACAAGGAGAGAGGGAGAGAGACCAGAGAGGAGGACAAGGAGAAGAGCGGGAGGAAGAGGGGAAGCAGAAAAGCAGAGAGGAAGGAGAGGTGAAGAAGAGGAACTCAGAGAAGGAAGAGTGGACGGAGGTAAAAAGAGGAAGGAACGGAAGTGAGAAGGAAGAGAAGGACAGGAAAAGAGAGAAAGGAGGAGAAAGAAGGACAGAGGGAGAAGACAAGGAGGGAGAGAAAGAGAAGGCAGTGAGAAAAGCAGAGGGAGAAGGAAGAGAAAGGAGCAGGAGATGGGAAAAGAGAGAAGAAAGAAGAGAGGGAACAGAGAGGACAGAGTGGGAAGAAGAGAGGGCGGAGGAAAAGATGATGGAATGGTGAAAGCTAATGGAAGCAGAAGAGGAGGAGAAAGCGAAGGAACGGAGGGAGAAAGAAGAGGAAAAGAGGAAGAGGGAGGAGAGGGTCCAGAGGAGACTGGAGGAAGGCGAAGAGAGAGAGAAGGTAGAGAAGAAGGAAGAAGAAAGAAGAAGAAGGAAAAGGAACGTGGTGTGGAGGGGAATGGAAGGAGAGGACAGAGAGGAGAGGATACTGTACATAGAAAAACTGACAGAAGCAGCGTTAGGGAGAGAGACGGAACTTGGGGAAATTGAGGAAAGAAAGGGAGAGGAAGGGTCGTGGGTACTTATAGTAGAGATAAAAAGAGAGGAGGACAGAGAGGATTTGCTGAATAAAGGGTGGGAGATAAAAAGGAAATGGGGGGTGGGAGTAGATGAAGATCTGACAATGGAGGAAAGGAGGATGAGGTGGAGGATGGTTGAGGCGGCAAGGAAAGAAAGAGCGAAAGGGAAAAGGGTGAGGATGACAAATAGAGAGATCTGGGTAGAAGGAAAGAAATGGGAATGGAGTAAGGAGGAGATGAGATGGGAGGAGGGGGAGGGAGAGCAGAAGTGAAGGAGGGAAGACAGGGGAGAGAACGAGGGGAGGGAGAGGGAGCTTAGAATGTAATGGCCAGCGAAGGTCAGGTCGGGAGAAGAAGGAGAAAGGTACTGTATATGTAAGGAGGAAATAGGCTAAAGGAGAGAGGTATGAGAGGGAGAGAGAGAATGGAGAGTGATGGAAGGGAGAGGAATGAGAGAGAAGGACGAGTGGAAAGGAGTGCGGAGGAGTGAGGCGGTGGAGAGAGGGAGAAGGGAGAGAGAGGAGGGAAATGGTGAGAGAGTGAGAGAGAGTGAGGAGAGGCGAGAGAGGAAAGAGATATAAACTGTAAAGGGAGCGGGAGTCCCTATGTACCCCGAAAGGGAAAATAAACCTACATAATATATTTTAATTTGGAAATAATTTGGTATTTTTAAACAAAGCGTTTTATATATATATGTATTTGATGTTTTTATATGTTTTTATATGTGTAACATTATATACATATATCATGTAGTTTAAAATAAATGTGTTTCCAATTTTGTAACAAACCTCGATGCATTTTATAATGTGATATTATTAGCAATACATTATATTCTTATATAGTATACATATTTTTTTTATTTCAGAAATTATTGCTGCAGAAATTACAGGAGTGTAAATCACCATACTAGAAAATAAATTTAGCTTAAAGATGTATGTCAAAATTTCAAAGATAACACCATTATCATAATATTTGGCTAAAATGTTCATTAATGTATTTTATTTCTACATGTAAAACTTGAAACCAATTTACCATACCGTTTTCGAGAAAATCAACTGTCTGTAAGATATAATCTCTTATGGCAAATAGTGCACATATTGACCGTTTATCTGTTACAATATTTCTTATATTAACAAGAATGAAATAAAAAACATATTAATGTAAACTAGATCTTTCAACGAACATATCAATCAAAAACGTAATTAGTTTACCACATATTTGCAATAATATAAAGCTTTTTTAAAAATGTAATGCAGATATTTATTAATATTATATATAAAATAATATATTAGAATTTATTAGAATTTATTAAAATTGATTAATTAATTAATTCTAATGTAATAGAATTAATAAATAATCTATTAGAATTAATTTATTAGAATTTAATAATGTAGATTGTCATTTGACTATCATACATCTTTAATTCTAACATTCTTACGTTAAGGAGATCCTAGAGCGACGCTCAAACTTGATCGAGGTCGATAATGTAGGCCGGAATTTTAAGCTATAATATTATAAATTATCAAATTGGCTTTATAGAATACAAAAACCTTTTGCAGGATTATAATACACGCAAAAATGAACCATACGAGTATCGACTTCATATAAAAAACGAAAAAAAAAATTAAAAATATTCGCTCTTCTTTACCTAACCTAACCCATAACGCACCCATACATCACATAATTTTTGTAAACCCAAATCTTTTTAATTATGTGTCGAAATGAAATTTACAAAATTCTATGTTGTTTGTTAATGTAATCTATGTGTTTACTCGGTGGTATTTCGCAAATACGGATTGCAGAGATCTTATGTCAAGCATATATTGTCATGACTTGACAGCTTATTAAAAAATTTTTGTTGTTTTCAGCATCAATACTTCGGAACAGACACATATTAATGCCTATACTTTCATTCTGTAAAAGGATTTTACAATCTATGAAAGCAATACAAAGTTATGTGTTTACAAAAATTGTTGGTACCGCGGAAGGCTACAGGATCCCCTTAAGATTCAAACTGTCTCCAAACATTAATATAACGTTTGTATGTAAGAACCACTCTTAAAAATTATTTTTGTATTATATGAGGTATACATAACACACAATGAATAGTTGTAAAAGTTGTAAAATGCGAAATGTGAAAGATTAAATTAAGATCGTGTATTAAAATAAATATTTATAATATAAATATAAATATAAATAGATATTAATAAATATTATTGTTCAGACAACCAATCATATAAACAATAGAATACATATTCCACAAAATCTCTCAGAACATCTGAAAGATTCTGAGAACTTCCAAATGTCGGCAAAAGTTTCCAAGACAACTCTTGGAAATTTTGTGTTGTGATATGAGACGTTCTAGAGATGATCTACATAATAGAAATATTGTTCTACTTGAATTCAACGAAATGTGGTAACGTAACAATTAAAAGTTAAAATATATCTGTTTATTTTGAAAAAAAATACATGATTTAATTGTTAACTTACTTTTCGGTTAATGTAATCATATTGATATAATTTTAATGTGTATATACTTATTTTTTTTATAAACATTTTATTTATAACACGTAAAGAATTTTGACTCTATATATAATGTTTTTCTCTTACAATTGCTACATGTGTACTGGTTCAGACACATTCTTACTTTAGCTAAATGCTTTAACTATATTATACTTATAACTACCTATATTATAATACTTTAACTAAAAAAACTTTAACTAAATATAATTTTAAATTTAACTTGTAAAAATTGTTAATTATAAATTTATACGAATGTTTTAATTTGACAAATGTACCATAATATAATAAAATAACTTTTATAGTAAAAAATGAATTTTATTCTCCATATGTTCCTCTATTTATGTATTCATACTGAAAGTTTACTTCTCTTGAAGGAGAAAGTTTACTTCTCCTGAAGGAGAAACGAAATAATCGCATAAAATATCACGTTTAGTGACTGCTGTGTGTATACTTGCTTGCTTTGTAACCATTACAGAGGACCATTAATTTCTTGACTGTATGATTTAACACCGTCTCTTTTTTCTTCATATATCAGAAAGTTATGCATACTGATGCTAGTACTACCTTATCCGCTGTTTCTGGCAGCGTATTAATAGGTTTATGGAAAACTTGCCAGCGATTTGCTAAAATTCCAAAGGCAGTTTCTATTATGCGTCTGGCTCGAGAATGTCTATAATTAAAATTTCTTTGTGGTTCTGTTAAATCAGTACCACCGTAGGGTTTCATTACTCTTGTTGTTAATAAAAAAGCAGCATCTTCTATAAAAAATCCTGGTATGCTAATATCACTACCAGGAAGTGGCGTTTTCTTCAGGTAAATTTAATTGACCATTCTGCAAATTCTTTCTAATAATTGAAGCGTCAAATATTCCACCGCTATTGCCTTTATAGGCTCCTATTAATGTGAATCTGTATTGATAGTCACAAATAGCTAACAACACTATACTAAAAAACTTTTTATAATTATAATAACAACTGCCAGAATTTGGTGGACACTTAATTCGAATATGCTTCCCGTCTATTGCCCCAAAACAGTTTGGCATTTGCCATCTATTCCAAAATCCATCCACAATAAACTTCCACTGTTCTTGTCTTGGGGGTGACAAATATAAGGGACTTAAAACATTAGAAAGTACATAAACAAGTAAATAAGTTTTAAATTTTATTGATAAAATCTCAAATAATTAATTTTATTAGATATATATATATATAATCACGCTGATATTGATAAGTAGAATATAATAAGTTACCTTAGAGCAATTATAAGTCTTCCTTGCGGAACAAGAGCTCGCTGGCTTTTTTTGATAAGGTGAGGGTTTACTAAACCTAATAATTTATCAAAATGCAACATAGACATTCTAGTATATTCAAAGAACATATCTTCATCTTGAGACTTCTTCAGTTCTTTAAATAAATTATTATACTGTCCTTGTTGTAGTCTTTTCTGATTTATGGGTCTCACATACCATCGTCTATTAATCCAATTCTTATGTTTCTTCTTCTGCTTCAATTTATTTAAAATTATAATTATAAATAATAGAAATGTTGAAATACTTTTCTTATGTCTCAACCTGTCTCTCATATTTAATCTAAAATAACAAAGTAAATAACGTAATATACACTACCGTCAGAAAGTTTAAGACCAAAGTAATTTATAGATTTAATTTATGACTTCTTCTAAAAAAATAATGTAAGCTATTTTTATTTTTATATAATATAATCCCATAGCTATTCTGTAATTAATTAAAAAAGAAACAATCCGCAGAATGTCACGTTTTAGTAAAAATATATTATTCCTTCGAAAAGTTCAAAAATGAGTTACCTGAAGTTAGTCGCGATCTGAAGTTTATCACTTTGCTGTAAGTAATTGCGCATTAATAAAGACAAGTTCTATACTTACATAATACAGCGGAACACTTGAACTCTATATGTAAGACGATTTTTTTGCGAATAATTTTAATAAATTAGTCATTTGTCATCAAACAGTTGACTGAACATACAACTTTCTAGAAAACTATTAAATATGGGTCGGAAATCAGAAATATCACTTGAAAAACGAAGTGCTATCATAGCATTACACCAAGAAGGAAGAACAGAACGTTACATCGCATCAAAACTTAAAGTATCTAAAACCGCCGTACACAATACCATAGTGAGAAAACAGGAGACGGGCAGTTTAGCGGATCGTGTGAGATCTGGGAGGCCAAAAGCCACGACTTCTGTTGAGGATCAAATAATCATAACTATGAGTAAACGAAACAGATGCAGGACAGCATCAGAAATTTGCGCTGCAATCAATGACAATCGTAAAAATCGCATTTGTGTGACAACAGTGAAAAATCGTTTGTTAAAATATGGTCTTCGTGGCTGTGTAGCCGTTCGAAAACCGCTGCTGCGTAGAATTAATAAAATGAAAAGGTTAGAGTGGGCTAAGAAGCATCAAGATTGGACGTTTGAAAATTGGGCAAAAGTACTATGGACGGAAGAATCCAAATTTAAAGTGTTTGAATCAAATCGCCGCATTTTTGTTCGTCGAACGTCTAAAGAAAAGATGCTGCCAAACTGTGGTCCCGACGATCAAGCATGATGATGGTTCAATTATGATTTGGGGATCTTTCTGTGCTGCAGGAATTGGTGATATTGTCAAAATCGATGGTATTCTAAAAAAAGAACAGTATAAAATTATTTTGGAAAAAACATGCAATATCTTCAGGTGAACGGTTAATTGGGAAACCGTTTGTTTTACAACAAGATAACGACCCCAAACACTCTTCAAAGTTATGTCGAGAATATGTAACATCGAAGAAAAACGAAGGCACTCTGAAAAATATGGTCTGGCCTCCACAGTCGCCCGATCTGAATCCTATCGAACTCATATGGGATGAGCTTGATCGAAGGGTTCGAAAATATTGTTCTACTTCAGAGAAATCTTTATGGAAGATACTAAAGAGGGAGTGGAACACTATAGACAATAAAACAATAAAAAAATTAATCGATAGGATGCCTAGACTTTGTATGAAAGTTATAAAGAAAAAAGGCGGATTTTTTGATGAGAAAAATGTTTAATAATTTTTCATAAATTAAAAATTGTTATTACTTATTTTCATTACTACTAACTTTCTTTACAAATAAATATTAATTTGTTTATAATTTGAACCATTTTTATTTTGTATTTTCTCTGTAATCTTTATTTATTAGTTTGGTCTTAAACTTTTTGACGGGAGAGTAGATGTAACAAGAAAATATTTTTATGAACTATATCGTATTGTAGCTACACTTTTTATTATATTTATTATTATATTTCAGTGTCAACATTAAAATAAATTAAAAATATAAAATAAAACTATAAACTATACATGTAAATTAAGTGAGAACATTTTCATTCTAAAAAAAAGACTATATCTAATTTTAATACCATTATTAATACAATACCAATAATAATGAATATTAATACCGTTTTATTGGTATGTATATACATACATCTAAGATCTAGGAAGGATAATTCAGATAAAAATCAATTCAATATTTCTATCGTTTTTAATACAATATTTTTATTTAATAAGAGTACGAGAAAGAGATAATCCCCTTAACAAATGTCGAAAATGGCAGTTCTAAAATAGTTTTATAATATACCAGAGGATTTATCTGATAATGTATCTAATATAATATTAAGCAAAAATGATCAAGATATACACATAAAATTAATATCTTAAAATGTTGACTTTATGCATGTACATTTTTTATTTTCGATTTAATATCTTTTATTTAGAAATATTGAATCATGTTTACGAATATTGTAGAAATATTGAAAGTAGAAAAGAAAAGTAAAAAAAAAAGAAATGTTATTTTGGAAAAAGAGGTTTGGAAAGAGAGGTTATGTATGAATCTTTAGCAATAATATATTAAACACAAAACCGGCATGCTATACGAAATAATATACAGTTTATACAATAATTAATTTTTTTAAGTTTTCAATATTTGTATCATTTTACAAAATTTAAATATTTTTACTTAATAAGAGTTTACGAGTTTAAGAGTTTAAGAGTTTTACTTAATAAGAGAGAAAGAGATGATCCCCTTAATGAATGTCGAAAATGGCATTAAATTTTCATACGTTAAGGATTTCTCTGTGTGTTGACTTAAGTTTATTCGTAAGTACGAGCCTAAGTTTATGGCGAGTACTTAACGTAACGTAACGGACGTTCTTGTACAAAATAGAGGGGATGTTCTTGTGCGGAGGCTCTAATTCGTCGACAGTTTTTGATTTCTTGTACTCTAAAATTATTGAAACTTGTTGTTCCAATGTCCTGGTTCCCTTTTCGATTATAATAAATAATACATTTTATTTCATTTAAGGTATGCATTAAAATAATCTATCAATTTCGAGAAGATTCATTGAGTCATTTTTCCAAAAAAAAATTCCCGAAAACCACTTAATATTTAGTAATTTACCTGAGGCGCCACCCTTAAAAGATTTTGTTTAACTTACGAATTAATATGATAAAGTTCTAACTTTATAAATATTGTATTATTTTAATAGATTAATATATATAGCTGTCAAATTCTTCAATATATTAAGCTGTCAAAATCAATAAATTCTTATATGCTAAAATTTATTAATGATGCAATTTTCTAATAATTAAAAAGTTGTAGGTTTTAAAATAAATAGTTTTAAAATAAGTTTGTAACCAATAATTCCTTCCCCTCTATTTTGTACAAGATAATTGGATAAAGCTAAACCGATAAAAATGCAGCGAGTACGCCTGCAACTTCCGCATACTCGCTGCACTTTTGTCGGCTAGCTTTGAGGCACAAGCTAACTTTCAGTCGGGGTTCCGAATCGGCCGCACCGGGATCGTTCAAGACTCCATCCCTTTGCGTAGGTGCACTTCCGAGAAATTCGACGGAGGTTCGGATAGCTCTATCATATGCTATCCGAACCTCCGTCGAACTACTCGATAGATGCTATTAATACCAAACGTGTAGCTCTCACGTTAATAGTAAGCGTGCTATTTTCTGGATCAAAGCTGACTCTGCGTGATGTGGGAATCTTGGCCACCGCCATGGTGGCAGTCACTTTATCGGAATAATCAGAATGGTTCTTAGTGTTGTAAACTTTCTGTAAATAATTTGGACCAACATGAGACTTAAACCCTGAATGTATAGGTCTCATGTTGCTCCAAATTATTTACGTTACACGGGTTCGATTTCCCGTGCAATGTAAATAATTTGGAGCACCATGAGACGGCAGTCGAGCTCGAGACATTAGCCGGCTGATTCTCGAGGAGGCACGTAGTCAGGGACGACTATCTCTTCATACGGCTTACCGGTCACTCGTCTGTACAAGACGAAGTATTTTGTGATGGGCAGGCCTCCGTCGAAACCCAGCTGCCACAGAAGGGCGACGTATGTGGGCGACGCCGGAAAGACCAACCAACATCACCGACCTCCATGACGGTGATGTTGGTCGGTCTTTCCGGCGCTCCCTTAGACTGCAGCCTGATGGTGGACATGACGTTACCTTGATGGCGCGGCAGGTATAGTCGTAATCGGACTCGTGGATGTTGCTCATTCTTAGAACGAACGTGTACACGAACGGTCACTACAAGATCACCACGAACGTCGTAGTTGTTGCTCGTCGGGAGACCGCCGAAATGGCCTGCAAAGTTCAAGATTTGGCCACGTTTGAACTTTGCAGGCCATCTCGGCGGTCTCCCAGAGATTATAAGTAACTTTGCTGTGTTGATAAAGAACTATGGGCTTGTGCTCTATCTTGAGGATCATTGTAGACTCGACTTTCTTCATCTCGTTCACGAAAACGCAGGTGTATTTGCCGCGATCGCCAGCCACGATTTCGTCGGTCTGCGGACGAGTGTGACTCAGAAAACTCAGCGTGAAATTTACGATTATTACGCTATCATGCCCCTCTGACGCCATCGTAATGACTTTATAGAGCTTCTGATCGGTCGTTAATCCTTGATCGTCTTTCAGCCAGCGCATGCTAGGCTGTGCTACGCAGGATACTTGGAACAATGACTCGCCAATTCTGCGATAAGCAAGCAGACGTTACATTATTAGGACGGAAGATATATCTTGTTCGATCCGCGGAAGCTATTTCATTCGTCAAGCGGTGCATAGTTCGTCGAAGAAATGTACAGAAGAAAGCATACGTAAAGTCTATAGACTTTCTACAATTACATCAACGACTTGAAAATTAAAGGGCACAATGGACGAAGAAAATACCTCTCAACTTTGTAAAAAGTGAATTGTAATAAAAAAAATTAATAATTAATATGGATTCTCGAAAAGTTTAATCGTTGTATGACCGAGCGATGAGAATCAGTAGCAGGTTTTGATGTAGATATTAATGTTTTATTTTGAGTGAAGTTACATCCTCAATAATATTTGACGAAGGTTTCAACTCTTGTTTGAATCATCTTCAGCGTAAAATTATTATTCTAATTTGGTTGTTAACTAATTGATCCAAATCAATAAGTTAATCGAATCGATTTAAATAAAATTTTGTGATAATGATCGTTGACATTTCGATCATTTCGGTCTACGTTTGATAGAGACAGTCTCTATTCAACGGTTATACAACGATTGAAAAAAATTAATTTCCCGTTGTATGTAGAATAAAACATTCAATGTGTGTAGCAAATTTCTCTAAAAATATTTATATCAAAAAACAATTTTCTTACAAGTTGTAAGAATAAAAAAATATTTAAAAATCAAACTTTAATATTTTTTTTAATTAATTAAAAATTTTTTTATTTGGAATTTCCGAAATTTTTTCTGGTCCAAAAATTTCTACACGTGAACTGTTGAAGTAAAATATGTATTAGGAAGACTCGACACGATTCTATAAAGTTCGATGTATTTGCGTGTAAGAAAGCGGCGATTACGTGAAGAGAAGAGGAAAACAAATGAATGCGCCCTTAGCGACACAGCGAGCGATCGCCGCGCGGCAGTCAGTCGTCGCACAGCCGCCGAACGAGCTTCTATTCAGCTATAATCTTATTAGTGACGCTTTCGCTTACCTCCTCATGACATGGGGCTGTAGCTTGGTGAGAATCTTCAGCGGCTGGTGAAGAATAAGATTTATCGAGCGGCCTCACCGATGCCGAACTCGTTCAAAGCGTGGCATTTGTAAAAGCACTCGCTGCTGAGGTGCACCGATTCGATCTCATACTTCGAGCCGGATGGTGTCAGCATCAGGATCGTGCCGTTATTGCCCTCTTTCTACCATTTGTACTGCGGTTCGGGATAGCCGGCCGGACTGGCCATGCACGTGAGTATTACTTGCGGCCCCTCAACGGCGACCAGCGAATCCGGGGTCACTCTGTCTGGGCCGAGCTTGTGCCGCTCTCGAATCGTCACGCTGGCGAAGACTGAATGACTCCTACGCTCGCCGCCAGTAACATGAATCGTGTTCACCGCACGACGATAATTATACGTGTCGTGCGGTGAACACGATTCATGCTACTTGGCGGTGACACGGTTCAGTCGCAGAATCGAACCCGGCTGTTTGAACTCCGGTCGGCCGTCACGCAGCCATTCGATTAAGGACGGCATCGGATTGGCGGATACATTGCAATGGACGATCACGCTGTCCTCGACGTCGGTCACTCTCACGGTGTCGCCCTCAATCGACACCGTGGGCGGGTAGAGTACGTCCAGGACCTGGGATGGTAGACCGGGGGCTCAAATTGCAATGTATCCGGTAGGTGTTTGACGACCTCCGCCACGGACACGGAAGGCCAGAGATAGGTAAATAAATCTTACTCTGGCCCTCCATGTCCGTGGCGGAGGTCGGCAATATCGACAATGGACTCGGCGCCTTCGGCACAGTAAGGGTGATGTACTTTTTGTGAAAGACAGTATCGATTCTGCTGACTTTCAACTTGCATACGGAATTGCCGTTGTCACGCTTGTTTATGTAACCTGCGGAAAGACTATTACGATCTGCAGATCAGGTTGTAGTATAGCAACAGCGGTCGGTTGTCGATTGCTGCTCTGTCAATACTGCTATTCGTGTGGGTCAGCCATAACCACTTGACTTCTCCCATGGTAGCGGGAATCGGCACTGCAGCAGGACCGTCGAGCCATCGTGTGTGTCCACTCGCGTCTTTTCGATGCGAGATGCAACACCTTTGACAGGTGCTGAAACAAAAGGAATAAAGGTTTCGTTAAAGCGACGGCGAGAATCGAAACTGAAATTAATATTTCAGAGCAAACCAATCCCAATTGAAAATAGATAAAGAGATAAATATATATTTTTCTCTAATTTGTTTTACAGATAATATTTTTTTGCATTATAACCGTAGGCGATGACAGCACGGGCAATCGATTGGCGTGACGGTAATCCGATAACCTGGTAAGAAAATTGACCGCAAGAGAGACGCTCGATGTGTAGGAATCGATCGGGGCTCTCCATCGTCAAGCTTTACAGCTTTGCTCGTACACTTTTTCTATTGAGACGAAATAAATTTTCGAGGCGCGTCGAATGCTGGCTATCTGCGTGGGACTACGATAATGGCACTACAAATTACCTATCGGAAATCATTCTAGTTTTTGGGTTCAATCCCCGACTCCCCGCCGAGAGTTTAACTTTTACGCAATTAACGCCGGAGCTGCGTACCGTTTCGCTAGCGTTGACAATACCGATTGTCGACGAACCATGCGTATCGAGCGCATGATTAAAACAAGTGAAGGAATAATACGTCGGCGTTTAGCAACGCGAAAGACGGATATTCGAACGCCGTGTCGCATTTATGAAATAATGAACAGGTGAAAATGGTTCGTCGCCAGTCTACGGTTACTCGCACTGCGAGCTGCGTGAATTCCTGTCTTTACGACGACAACGACGACGACGACAACAACGACGACGACGACGGCGGCGGCGGCGACAGTAGCGTTTTTACAGTAGTGTAGCGTTACAGAATATTCGGAATGTTGGCATTCTGTAGAGAAAAATTGATTTACCCTCTCGCTCGTGTTTTCACCGTAAATTACCCAGTTAAAGCGCGAAAGATTTATTTTGGGGGAACGAAACGCGGAAAGGTTGAAAAAAATGTTATAACTTGAATTCGTATTAATTCGATTACAATGGCATACGTTCAACTTTAATGTCCGTGTGTGTCTGTAGAGACGCATCTTTGTAACGTATGCTTTAACAACGAGCATTGAACGAGCTCATTCCTGTCTCTGTCTCCCTCTCTCTCCCTCTCCCTCCCTCAGAGGCTGACGTGTGTCACACCACTCCGTAAAGACCACAATTTTTACGATGGTTAGAGAAGATTAGCGAGTGCCAGATTTGTCACAGACGTTCCGCTATAGACTATGTACACTAGTTACTGTTATTTAGCTGGAATGTGTTAAATTGTGAGTGTAAAGTAACATTTTATATGCTACTCTGCAGAACTGGACAGGTAGCCATTGAGGTGTCAACTTGGATGATTCAGCGAGCGCGGCTGCGGAAGTAATTAATTAGCAGGAGGCATCGTTATCTGCCGATATCGTGATATCCGTTGGGGATATTGGTCGGTAATGTCAGCATGATTAAAGCTGAATATACTGAATATCAATGTATAGCGGGTAAGAAGGAAGTGAAGAATGTAATTCTGCAATGTAGGACATGTATAAAGTGTTTCTTCCATCCGAGATGTGCAAGTAAACACAAGACTTTGAAGGACAAAGAGATAGTGAAATGCGAAGGTCCATTTATTGAAATTGCTGCTGAAAGTGAGAAAACAGAGGTGAGGAGGACAAACACGACAGGCGATAGCAGGGGAAGACTGGGATCAACAAGATACAGTGAACCAGCAGCAACTACATCGAAGTAACAAACAATCGAGTGTGGATGCAAAAATAAACTGGCTGGTGAGAACAGTGAAGGAAATAAAGGTAGCGTGCAAAAATGAAATTAAGGTGATAATAAAACAAATAATTCGGGAAGAGTTAGTTTCTTTCAAAAGAGAATTGGAAGAGCTAAAACAAAATATGTATGGGGGAAACTGTAATATCGGGAAGTGGACAGAGTTATAGTGAAGTTGTGAAAGAGAAAAAGAAAGCATACTGATTGTTAAACCAAAGAAAGAACAGGAAAGCGAAACCAGCAGGAAAATAGTAAAAAAGAAAGTAAGTATAAAAGATCTAGCAGTAGGAATAACAAAACTCAGGAAAGGCGGTAAAGGATCTGTTATACTTGGATGCGAGAGCGAGAGAGAAATAAAACAGCTGAAAGACACAGTAAGTGAGAGGTTAGGCAAAGATTCGAGATCATGGAAGATGAAGATAAAACCAAAGTTAAAAGTTCTAAATGTTGACAAAGACGAAATGAAACTAAAAGATGAAAATCTAATAGATACGCTCAAGAAGCAGAATAATATTGAGGGAAATGAAGGAGGATTTTACATAAGAATGGTGAAGAGGAGTGACAACAAAAGAAGAGGAGGGACTACAAGAACCAGAAAAGGAAACAAAAAAGAAGACTCGTTAATACTTGAGGTAGATGAAGAGAGACCCGAATTAATTCTAAAAAGAGGAAAAATAAACATTGGATGTAGAAAATGTATAGTATTTAACCATTACAGTGAGAAGATGTTTCAAGTGTTGGGCTTATTGACACACAAAGAAGAAATTCAATATCAGATTATGAAGAAGATAAACCCGGCACTATTGGCGTTATCGGAGTCAAGATTGATACCAGAGATTGAGGTAAATGTGCCAGGTTATAGTGTCGTTAGATGTGATTCGGAAAACAGGAGGGGGAGTTATATATAAGAAACGATATCAAATATAAAGTAATATTAAATGAAAAATAATATCTAATTGTTGGTATGTAGCGATAGAAGTGGAAGACAGTACGTTCAAAGGTGCGATTGCTGTTGTGTACCACTCACCGAGTGCGTTAGATGACGATTTTATACGATTCTTGGAGGATATAGTGGATATATTGGTAGTGAAAGAACAAAGTATAATGATAGGGGACTTTAATATAGATTTAATGAAGGATTCGTTTTAGGCAAAAAACTACCGAAATGTCATATTTAGGTATACTAATAAATCAACGCGAGTGGTGAAAGATAGTAAAACGTTGATAAATTTGGTTTTTGCGAATAGTAAGGTGAATTGTAAAGTACATGATAAACCGAAGATAACAGATTATTCGTGGATAAATATTGAATTTATTATAAGCAACGTGGGTAAAAAATACAGAGAATTTATTAGTAGAGATTATACTAGATTTTATATAGGTGAATTTTGTAAAGAAATAGAAAAAGGAATAGAGTATAAAGATGATGTAGATGGGAGCGTAAGAGCAGAAAAATTCGTTCAAAGTATAGTAAATGCATTAGATATAGTTGCATTAAAGAAGAAATATAAAATACTTAAGATATGAGAAGCGAAAAAATGGTATTCGGATCATATAAGAGTAGCTACAAAGAAAAGGGACGAAGCATATGTTGGAGTGATGCATACGTGCATTGAACAAGATTGGTTACAATTTAAACTTGAAAGAAATATAGTTATTAAATTAATTAGGAACTGTTAAGTTCTTGTGAAGCGAGGTAAGAAGGTCGGGAAATAAAACTACTTTATGTAGTTGAATTTATATTCACTAAACTTATATTCACAACGTACAGAGACTTGTTATTCGCTTGCCGGTCGTGGACAGAGAGAGCGAGCGTGCCCGGCGCGAACGCGAGGGGACCGGAGCATCCACGTACTTATCGCGTGCTCTCGGTATCGAAACATGTTGCTCGGTAAAGCTAGCTAGCAATGCTTCGAATTCTTTATTATGAATGTGGTTACGAATCGCACAAATCTAACAAGAACAAAAAGAAAGAATATTATGAAAACATGATAGACAATAATAAACATGACCCTATAATGTTAAGAAAAACTATAAAAAAAAGTAATAGGAGGAGAAAAAGGGGGTACAAAGGAAATAAATAATATAGATTTTGAGATACTACGAAATATAGGGAAATGTAATTTGGCGAACAAGTTTAATTTGTATTATATACAGAGTATTGATGACATAATTAAGTCCATACGAAAGGAGATTAGTGAAGATCGTATAACTATTTATGTTATATGTTATAAATAATAAAAAATTATAGAGAATTTTGAATTGATAGATATATGTATATAAATTGGAACGAATTGTTATGGGTTTGCCACGTAAGAAAGGAACGGATGAAGGAATAACTAGTGATATATTGAAAGCATGCTTTTACGTAATAGGGGAAGAATTGTTGAAGGTAGTAAATGATTCATTAAGTACATGTCCGGAGGACATTGTGGAAAACATCCACAATAATACCGATTCCTAAAATAGAAAAACCAAAGAGAGCAAGTGAATATAGGCCAATAAATGAGAAAGTATTAGAATTAGTAGTTAAAGAGCAAATTGAAATGTAGTTACAAGATAATCACATTATTATAGAATATCAATCGGATTTTAGAAAAAAATCATTCTTGTGAGACAGCAATTCAAACTGTAATCGATAATTGGAAGATAATAATTAGTGAAGATGACATTGTAGGAGTAATATTTCTGGATTTAAAGCGGGCATTCGAAACAGTAGATAGAAATAGATTACTGAATAAATTGTATCAATACGGAGTGAGAGGAATGGTACTAGAATGGTTAAGATCGTATTTAGGTAACAAAACACAACAAGTTAGATTTAACAATCAGTGGTCAAAGCAAATTATGACAAAGTACGGAGATTCACAGAGATCAGTATTAGGGCTTTTGCTATTTATGATATATATGAATGATATCGTGCAAATTTGCCCAGAAAATAATAGCATTAAAATGTTTACGGACGACACAATAATATATTATATACGTGAAATGAAGCGGCAGCGGAGAAGTAGAAGAGAAATTAAACACAGAATTACCTATAGTAGAAAATTGAATGAATGTTAATAAATTAAAAATGAATGCTGCCAAAACTAAGTTTATGATAATTAAAAGTTCAAGGAAAGAATTGAAAAGAAATATTACATTAAAATGTTTAGATAGCCCTATGATAGAGCGTGTAGAAAATACCAAGTATCTTGGTGTAATTATCGATAAACTCCGATTTGAGGATCACTGTGATTATATGTTAAAGAAAATAGGGGAAAAAATAAGTCTTTTAAATAGAATTGGTAAAGATACATTCGGTTATACCAGATGTATTGTTTATAAATCAATTATAGCACTACACTTTGAATATTGTAATACGATTTTGGTAGGTAACGGGTGCGCCTCACAAGGGGAAGTCGCAGCTGACTCCCCACCGATCTATTTGCAATCACACACAGATGAAATAAAATAGATACATGTTTTGTAAAGACGATTATTCTAATGGGCAGTAGAGGAGGACATGCATATAGTAAAATTCTTTTTGAGAAATAAAGGTCAAATTCTTTCTATTAGGGAGAAGAAACTTTCTCTCGCGCTATATCGTTATTAAAAATTTAGCGTAATAATCAGCGTATATTAATTAACATTTTATTATTTATAGTTCATATTGACTGTAAGAAAGATTCAAGAAATGTATAAAAATTTCAGCACCTCTTATGAGGTAAGAGTCATTTTTTACTCCTTTATTTAGTACCGAATGATCTTGTATTATAGGCCGTTGAAATCGTCTACACAACCGCTACTGTATTAGGAATAAAAATCTACAACATGCCATTTAAAAAAACAGAGGTGACCTTGACATCTTCGAAGCGCCTCCAGCCACAAAAAAAATTATAACCAGCATATTAATGCTCTCTTAACACTGAACAACTTTCGTTATCACATTATTCTCGTATTTCTAAAAATAGCGGAGATATTTTAGGAGAACAAAGTTACTGGACCACCCGGTATGTGTGTGTGTGTGTGTGCGTGCGTGCGTGCGTGCGTGCGTGCGTGCGTGCGTGCGCGCGCGCGCGCGCGTGTGTGTGTGTGTGTGTGTGTGTGTGTGTGTGTGTGTATGTGTGTGTGTGTGTACGTATAAAGAATAAAACGGGAAGAGAGATATGTAAAGGTTTGAAAGACTTACAATCTGTCAGCTTTCCGTAATGATTTATTCTAAGATAAGAAAATTGATATAGATAATAGATGTGAAAACACGGCTCACTCGTTTCCACGCATCTTGAAAGAAACAAAAAAAAACAATACACATATATGCGACTGTTTCCATGGATATTGCGTTTGCAAAGCGATCGATTTTCGTTATTTTGGATTCATCTTGTGAAGAGGCATCATCTTGCGATGGAAAGCACGTCCCGTAAGTAATCAAATTAAAAATTAATAAAAGTAAAATTTAAAGAGGTTAAAGAGCTGAGCCGAAGCTAGTTATCTGTGATAATATATATATTTCCAGGCGATCTTCGGTATAAATAATATCGTAAATTATAAGTTAAAGTCGTGACGTATTAAGCAAATAACTTAATTTATAAAATTTACCCTTATTGATTAATGAAGCCAGTGATATTCATAGCAGTTTAACAAATAAGAAAAGATTCGAATTTATCGAATGAAACATTGTAATATTAAGATTTGTTTATACATGTTTGGTAAGAGTTGATAAAGTTAATAAAGTTAATAAAATCGATAAAATTAAATCTTGTCTCATTCGAAATGTTATCTAAAAATGCATTATAAATATCACTGTTTTTATTAATCAGCAATTGAAAATTTTGTAAATTGCATTATTCGTTTAGTATTATATTATATTTTTAATGTATAATAAAATTTACGATATATTGTTTACACTGATGGTCTGAGTATCGATCATGTAATTTTCGGAAACGTGAAAAATGAAAATTTCACGTAAACGCAACGATTTTATTGAAATCTTTAAGTTCACGCGAAATTTTTCACTTTCACGTTTCTGAAAGCTACATATTCGATACCCAGGACAAGAAATATGTATAAGTTTATATATTTTTGTTTATAGCTTTAAAATATATTCGTTATAATAGACATTGGCTTTACCTATTTAGACTTCTTTAAACCTTATTTAATCTCTCTCTCTCTCTCTCTCTCTCTCTCTCTCTCTCTCTCTCTCTCTCTCTCTCTCTCATCGTAGTTTTATTTTGTTTAATTTTTCCTTTTTTTATAAAATTGAATTATAAAATTGAAAAACTTAAGGACAAAAGTCATTATTTATTATTAACGTTGTTCTTTTTATTTCAAAACCGGAACAGACAGACAACGCAAAACGAAGTTTGCGAGAGGTGCTGCAAAATATCCAGCAGAAGCTGGATGTTTTGTCGCAGCAGTAGCAGCAACTGCAGCAACAGCAGCAGTTGCATCAGCAACAGCAGGAGCTGCAACAATCGCAGCAGGAACAGCAAGAGCTGCAACAGCAGCAGCAGTCACTGCCAAAAAATAATAAAGGTATATTTTTAAATTTAAAAAAATTAAAGCTTTCGTACTTGATATAAAAAGAGACTATTAATCATATTACTTTAATATTGCTCGATCTTAAGCTTTCACATTGTAATAATCATTTAAATTTTATAATTATACTATTAATTAATATATTTGATTTCATTATGTATGATAATATACTATATTTATCATGTACATTTATACTTTTTAGAAAAAAGAGAGGCCGAGCAGCGGACAAAGCCAGAGCCCGCTGGTATATGCAGCGAGGGGGACAAGCGGGCCAATGCCGAAGCCGTAATTTTATCAACATGTATTTTTATGAGAAATAAAAAATTAAGTTTATAATATATATTTTATAATTGTTTAATTTATTATCTTATGCAAAGAAGGGATGTTTTATATATGTATAAACTTTACAATAAATATGTATATAAAACATACACAATTAAAACTATACTACAAGTAAATATACTTATTCTAAATATTTGATAAATTTATATATCTACAAATCTCTCGTAAAGTCATCATAAGCATCACATTTACTTAAAACATATTCTGTATTTAGATAACGGATTTAGATAACGGATTAAGATAACGAGTATATCTTAAACTATTATTAAGAAAATATTCTTAGCTGAAGAAAAATATTACTTAGACAAAATAAAATAAACTAAGTAATTGCTTTTCTCGTCTGTAGAATAAATATTTTTCTGTGTGTGACTCTCTATATTGTAAACATACATAGAGAAAAATATTCATTCTACAATCGAAAAAGCAATTAGAATAGACTGGGTACAATTGTAACATTTTGACTTCAATTGCTTCTAAAAACTTTGATATGATAGCTACATAAAAAATGATTAGTGTTCCAAAAAGCCTCATCATTTGACTACAAACAGACAATGTTTCAATTCCTTGTTACTACGATTAGGATTCGGGAAAAAAATCTAAAAGGTGAGCGGTAAAATGTTACAACCTACCCCAACCTCAGGACGGTTATAACAGGGGGGTAGGGTCGATAGTAACACGTATAAAAAACTCTAAAATTAGTAGAAAAATAATTTATGTGAACAAAAAGTTGCAATCAGTCATCATTAGACTATCACAGTTCATAAGGCACAAATATTTACGCTTTATAGCGTAGCTAATTAACTAAAAATACTTTTCTTAGTCGCAGTAATTTTGATTAATGTTATATTAAAAAATTAAAATTAAACAAGTATTATAGTAGATTTAATCTTGAGTAATCTTATTAGCTTTCTTTATAATGAATTTAATCTAAAGTTAACTAAATATAAAGAAAATAATGAAATAACCGTTTTTAAGTTTAAACAAAAAACATAGAGAACATATAATTTTCTTTATAACCAATTAAAATCTAAAACAAAAAACAAAGAAAACAATGAAATAAACTTTTTTTAAGATAAGAAAAAAAATATAGTAAATGTGATTAGTCGGTAGTCACAGTTATGGCATACAAAATACTGATTTCCAGTAGTGCACTTCTCATGAGCCCAGTTCTTACAATTGACATACTGGATCCACTTTTCTCCAGGCTTGCTCTTACTATAAGATTCAATACATACCAAACAGAAACAATTTTCATCCACAAAGGATGTATCCTGAGGAAGAGTGTCTTTTCTTTAACGTTACAACCTAGACAGAGACAGTGTTACAATCGTCCTTTTAGTGTCTCTTGATATTATTTAAGTTTTATAAAGAAAAATGGATAACGATAGCGAAACGAACCTTTTATATATTCATTCTCTAATGTCCAATTATATTATTGTTCGAAAAAATGTGCATATGTGTAGGATGCATAATAAAAGAAGGAAATGAAAAATGGTTTACGATCGAGTACTTACGTTTTATTGCAAAAACACAACAATTCATCTTGACGCACTCAGCACGCACGCTGCGACGTGGACAACTAGCGAGCAAGTTAGTGCATGTCGTCGGCCCCTCCTCACCTCTTCGATGAGGTGCGCCATCGTGAACGGGTTATTCGCAATGTTACAACCGACCTCCCGTTACAACTGTACCCAGTCTACCCTACATATTTTATTTTATTTTATTTATTAGGTGTATAACTTTGCTTCCGCCGTTTTTCAATAGATGGCTGTAGCGGTAAATGGTGACCGAAATAAATAGATCATAGACGTCATACAATAAGCTTAGGCATTTGTAAACATAACATCATCGAAATATTAGTCGATTTGTGTCTGCATCATAAAATTATTCTCGATTCAAAATGTCAGTTTACGAGCCAAATTCTCGTCATTTGCAGGAAGTTTTAATTTTCTGCTTCAATATGAAGAAATTTGCGGTTGAGGCTCATCGAATGCTCTCAAATACTTATGGTGAGGCTGCTATTAATGAAAGAACGTGCCGAGAGTGATATCAACGCTTCAAGAACGGTGATTTTGACGTCAAAATTGACCGACATGGCGGTGGAAGAGAGAAGGTTACTAAAACCGACTGAAACAATCACAGACGATCGGTATCGAAAGCAATTGATGTGTTTGAGCCGAGCATTGAAAGACAAACGGCCGCAATACAACGATAGACACGATAAAGTGATTTTGCAGCATGACAACGCTCGGCCACATGTTGCAAAATAGGTCAAAACATACTTAGAAACGCTCAAATAGGAAGTTCTACCCCACCCGTCGTATTCTTCAGACGTTGCTCCCTCTGACTATCACTTGTTTCGATCAATGACACACTGCCTAGCTGACCAGCACTTCCGTTCTTATGAAGAAGTCAAAAATTGGATTGATTCGTAGATCGCCTCAAAAAATGACCAGTTTTTTCGACGCGGGATTCGTATGTTGTCTGAAAGATGGGAGAAAGTAGTGGCCAGCGATGGAATCGTACATGTATAACCACTTTTTCACAATAAAGCCTCGAATTTCGAAAAAAAAACGGCAGAAGCAAAGTTGTACACCTAATATCTAATAGGTTTTTTTAGCAAAAAATATTTTCTTAATAATAGTTTAAGATATACTCGTTACAAGTTCAGAATAGGTTTTAATTAAATGTGATGCTTATGATGACTTTATAATAGATTTGAGGAATACTTTACAGGCCGTTGTGAGCAATTTGAGTCCCTTATAATGGGATAGTTGGGTATATGGCCGCCATATTAAATTCGACATTTTGAGTTTTTAAATTTTGACTTCAGATTCTTGATCAGAGACCTCGAAAACCCCTGAATGATCAATTTCAAGCCGTTGCAAACAGTTTTCGCACTTTAATAAATAATAATGTTCTGTTACGTCCTGACCTAGGGAAAGTTTTTTTATAATGAGGGAAGCGAAGGAAAGGCTTCCCTAAAGGAGAATGAATGGAGGGGATAGAGGGACGCAACGGATTCCTTGTAATTTCGCCTGGTCGTTATCGTGAGGAAACGGATAGACAGGCGAATCAGGCACATTTATTAAGGTTCCAGCGTTAGGTCAACGTCTCGGGTAGACGCTATGACACCACGCTAGGAACAATGTGCTTGTGGTTCTTATTTTGAGTCAGAGAACTTAATCTCTTTACTCGGGGATAGGACCTATGCGATTCTCGACGAGCGGGAGCGAGGAGAAGTTACAAGCGGTCGAAATTAAATGACATATGGATTTTTAGATTAATTACATTTATTATAATTATAAAAAGGAAGATGGTTAGTTGTAAAAATTAACAATACATAATTTTAGTACATAATTTTAGTAATTTATAAATAAAAAAATATAAAAATCGTATCTATACAGTGTGATTGCTATACTATGTGTGTGAGTGTGTATGTGTGGGCGAGCGCTCAGGTACGGAAAAGATCACTGGATTTCTTCGAGGGAAACTGTGGAGCGGGGAAACATATTATAAAAATGACGGACGGGAACT
>OV788319.1:16235283-16299605 GCA_928718305.1 Tetramorium bicarinatum
TCATTAACGACTGAATCGATCGAATTCTAAGTAGGCTTAATCGAAAGCTCGTGGTCGAATTATATAATGAAAGTGTTTTTATTTTTATTCTACGTGAACTACGAGCGAAGATATCGCGATTTAAAGTTTGAAAAAGTCGAAAATAGGAAATTTTCATTTAAGAAACGTCGTCTCCTCTGTCCCGGCTAATGGTGGGGAAATGTCCAGGTTCGTTTTTTTAACGCAAGAGCGCCACTGTTACGCGGCTTCTGCACTCACTGAGATGCACTGCTGAACTTAGGGCATCTCAGTGCAGCTATAACGAGAACCGACCCATAACCTCAATGTCATCAAGACATTAGTAGACATGTGTAGGTTAACTGTGTAGGTGTACGTATCGTGTGCGTACGTATTTCCACGAGAAGATTTGCACGTGGCCGTTGTCCGACCGTGACGTGCCATCACGTGATCTTTTAATGACGCTGAAAATGATCGTCGAGCATCAAATCAATGTGAATATATTTATTAAATTTATTAATTAAAAAATATTAATATTTATTATTGTATATTTATTAGGTTTTTTATATACATTCTTAAACTTGATTTGTCTACATATCATATTATTATAAAATAAATTATTAATGTATTTTGTATGAAATTGTTGAATTCTATGTACTAAAAATTAATTTTTTTTATATGAGTGTGGAGACGAGGAAGGGATGACTGGTCCTCACTTTATTTCTTACTGGGAACGTTCGAGAGATGCTCCCTGGTCGGGAGATGTTTGGTCGCCCTGAAAAGGGCGGAGCCACGTCTCGAAAGGGACGGATGTGCGTCCTAATAAGAACGAGTTAGCTGATACACGATGTATGAGGCGAGCTGGATCCCCTAGGGTTCTAGGAACAGGCCGTGGTGTGTGACAGACCGTTCTTCTTCTTTGGCCGAGTGTATGTGACCCGGTGCACGTAGCCTGGTCACGGGCGTTGCTGGAGAGAAGGACAAACTACCTAGATAGGCAGTGGAATGTTCAGACGCTTCTGCCTCGGTAATGTGAGATCTGCATGGTGGAGATCTGGGCCTTGCCCTAAGAGGGCTCCTGGATAGCCCCGGTGGCGGTCCCGGTGTAGGAAGATTGACCCTCTTCTTCTGCCGGTGCCGAGTCCTCTCGGTGGGTGTTGTGCGGAGGCCCAGAGAGCTCGCTCCCGTTGAAGGAGGCCTGTAGGCGCGCTCCTACGTTGTAGAAGGCTCTTGCATGAGCTCGCTTCCTGGCGATGCCGGTCTGATTACGCAGTCTAGGAAGGCCTGAGGAATACAAAAAGGCACACTTTCACGACTGGAAAGATCGTGCTGAGTCGTGACACGGACGGTCCGTATATACCGTACCGTGTCGACATTTACTCTCGAGTTCGCCGCTGAGGCTGTGCGCCGCGTAGCGGCCGTGCCTCAAACTGTGCGGCGAGCGCGCGCTGCGGCGCGCGATGTGGCGGCGTCGCGTGCTGTGGCGACGGGCCGCCACATGAGAGTTATATGATTTGTTGATGACATATTTAGTTTAAGTGTGTATGGTGTGTATGGTATACATTCGTAAACTTAATTCATTAAATTGAATGTACCAAAGATTTTATTTGAAAGTTATTATGATCGATGTCAGATTTAAGGTCCGTTTCATTTCATGCATGATGTGCATGATGTATCATTTATCTTTCTTGTTAATAAAAAGAAAAAGATGAACAAGACTAAATGATGCATTATGCACATGATGCATGAAACGGAACGCATCTTTAGTTTGAGCGTGTATGTAAATTATATATTATATATTGATATTAAAATATTGATTGCTGTGCGCCGATATAAGGCTGCTATGCGTCGATATAAGGCTGCTGTGCGCCGATATAAGGCTGCTATGCGCCTATAAAAAACGATTAATAATTACTAAAAAATGTTTAAGATATTAATTTAATTGCTGTGCATCGATATAAGGCTGTCGTGCGATACTAATTACTACAAAATGTGTGAAATTAAGAAAATTATTATATTAAATAGATCAGTCCCATTATACAAGAATCTTTAATAAATTTAAGTGTTCTTCGAAATGAGTGTGTTTGAGATTGAAAGAGATTTATATGACATAACTATAAATACATGTCTATAACAGTTGTTATAGATATGTATCTATATGTTTGTATCTGATGATATTAATGCATGTTCATATTCGCAGGTTTATTAAATCTGAGATCATTGATTTCGAGTGATATAAGAATTGTAGAGAAGCATATTCATCGAATCAACAGAGAAAAAGGTAAGTTTGTGATTTATTTTATTATAAAATTTCATTAAGCTCAATGTAGTAAAATTGTAAATTTGTATCCTTCTATTAAAATTCATTAATTTGTTTGGTACTGTATTACAATTTAATTACGATTTTAATAGGTGGTACAATGGAAGTGTATGTATCTACGATGAAAACACCCAACCAATTCTGGATTCAAGTGAACAAGAATAAATGATGCATTATGCATATGATGTATGAAACGGAATGCATTTTTAGTTTGAGCGTGTATGTAAATTAATTTATATATTATGTATTGATATATTGATATTAAAATATTGGCTGCTATGCGCCGATATAAGGCTGCTATGCGCCGATATAAGGCTGCTGTGCGCTGATATAAGACTGCTATGCGCCTATAAAAAACGATTAATAATTACTAAAAAATGTTTAAGATATTAATTTAATTGCAGTGCGTCGATATAAGGCTGTGCGATAATAATTACTACAAAATGTGAAATCAAGAAAATTATTACATTAAATACATCCGTCATTAGAGTATACAAGAATTTTTAATAAATTTAAGTGCTCATCGAAATGAATGTGTTTGAGATTGATCATTAATACATGTTCATATTCGAAGGTTTAATAATTGTGAGATTAGTCTCGAATGCTTCTGGTGCGACTTCCATTTTTAGAAGTAAAACAGAAATAGTTTCCTAAAATGAAAGCGTTATCATCCAAGATCTCGAGCGTCATAGGATTCTGAAGAGAAGCATACTCATCGAAAGTAATCAGAGGAGAAGATAAGTTTGCAACTTATTTTATGTGAGATTTACATGCTATGGTAATAACAAATTTAGTTTGTGTATATAATTTATAATTTATAAAGTTTCATTAAGCTTAATGTATTAGAGATTTATTTTGTGGAACTTTATAAATTGGTAACTAAATTTATATACATTCGTAAATGTTAAAAATTGAATTTAGTAGAGTAATTATTTCGCAAGTTGTGCGGCGGCAGCACCTTGTAATGTGCCTTGTCGGGTGCGCGCTATTGATGCGCGCTAGATCGATAGATCGCAGTTTTCGGCGGAGAAAATCGTTCAGGCACTCACGTCCGGAACACCGATGTAGAAGCACATTCGAGACAATATCGCTACACTAGTTAGTTAGTTCGCATAGTTCATATTTGTTCATCCGGTTTTGTACAGCCATCGGCCTGCCGCAATTTGTAATCGGTTTACAATAAACACTGTTTGTTCTATCACAATTGAGTGATTCTGTGATTGTCACGTGCATGGACCTCCCACAAACCAACAGGTTATGGGCCCAGATTAGTGATTTACTGTGGCTAATGGTTGTTAAAAGTTTGTGATTAAAGAAAACTGAAAAGTGCAGACGTTTACCTAAAATTAAAAACTTAAAAATTTTAAATCGTAAAAATGGCAAAGGTGACGATGGACGAAATAAGCCAAGTTGAGAAACTAAACGAAGTGGACAATTTTCAACTGTGGAAATTTGAAGTAAAGATTTTACTCAAAGCGGGTGAACTGCACAGCTCGATCGAGGAAGATCCTCCAGTATCTGAAAACGACGCTTGGAAGAAGAAAGATGCAAACGCGCAAAAGATCATCGCTTTGTCTCTCGGTAAGGTACCACTCATGCATGTTTTGAATTGTAATACGGCTCGTTCTATGTGGATTAAACTGTGTTCGATTTATGAACGAGACAGTGAACAACAAAAATACGGTCTTATGCCAGAATTTTTCGCTTGCACAATGGATAAAAGCTCGGACGTAGTTACATATATAAGTAAAATAGAAAATATTGCATGGAAGCTTAAGGCATTAGGCGCGGAAGTAACGAACTCGATATTGATGTCGAAAATTCTCGTCACCTTGCCGGATACGTATAGGTCGTTCGTTACCGCATGGGAATTAACACCGCTGGCGGAGCAAACAATGGAGAATTTAACAGCCAGGCTGCTTTCGGAAGAAGCGAGGAATGGAGCAAAAGAAGAGTGACAGTGCTGTAGCGTTTAAAAACTTTTGAACGAAGATGTTATAAATGTAATGAAACAGGACATTTGTCGAAGTCGTGTAAAAAATCGGTTAGCGAAAATAACAGTGATAAACTTGTGATAAAGTTGTTTCAAATACGTAAAATGGGTCATTTCGCGAAAGCGTGTCCGAAAAATAATGACCTAAGCGTTTGCATTGTAAAATTTGTAAAAAGAATAATCATCGGGAGAAAAATTGCTATTTTCGCGATAAAGACAGTAAAAAACAGAGTAATGAAACCGAAAAAGTGTCATTTCTAATACACAATCGGTGTGACGTTGAGTGGATTGTGGACTCAGGTACAACGTCTCATATGGTAAATAATAAGAAACATTTAACAGATTTTAAAAAGGTAAAATCAACGATAGGAGTCGCAAAAGTAAACGAGACGATGATATCGGAAGGAGTCGGTGCAGTAGAGTTAGAAATCTGCACATTGAAAAATATAATGTACATTCCAGACTTAAGTGCAAATTTAATTTCGGTGAGCACGATCACTAAAAATGGTGGAAAAGTAATTTTCACTGAAGATAAAGTAATTGTGAAGAAAGATGAAGTGGACATATTAAGAGGTGATAAGAAGGAAAACGGACTTTATAAAATAAAACCCTGCATTGTTGTGAAGAAAGAATCACACATAGCTGAAAAAATAACTGTAACGAAAAATTGGCATCGTAAATTTGGCCATCTCGGAACTGACGGGATGAAGAATCTCTTGAGCATGTCAAAAGGCATGAATATTTCCGTAAAAGACTTGAAAGATATTGGAACTTTGTGTGAAATTTGCCTGAAAGCCAAACAAACCAGGCTACCATTTGAAGGTCAAAGAACCAAAGCCGAACGACCGCTCGAGCTAATACACACAGACCTATGCGGTCCTGTAGAGACACCGACCTGGAACAACAAGAAATATATACTGACGTTACTGGATGATTATACACATTTCACAGTGATCTATCTTTTGAAAAACAAATACGAGGTTCCAGAGACAATAAAAGAATATACTGAACGTGTAGAAGCCAAGTGGAATTCGAATGTAGCGAAATTGAGATGTGACAACGGGCGTGAATATGTGAACAAAAATCTACAAGGATGGTGTAAAAGGAAAGGAATAGACATGGATTGTACTGTACCATATACGCCCCAACTGAATGGGAAGGCAGAACGACTGAATCGCACGTTATTAGAAAAAATTAGAGCCCTACTAAAAGAATCCAAATTAAAAAAGAAAATGTGGGGAGAAGCGGCTTATACAGCTACGTATCTGTTGAACAGAAGTCCAACAAAAACGTTAGCTACGACGCCGTATGAAAAATGAAACGGGAAAACACCTGATGAAAACACTCAGCAACTTGAGACTGTTTGGGAGTGCAGCATATTCCAAAGTTTTAGGCCTTCTAAAAAAACTGGAAGATCGGAGTAAGAAATTTGTTTTTATCGATTATGCCCCGAATGGTTATAGATTATGGGACTCAGAAAAAAGAAAAATAGTGATTTCGCGAGATGTTAAATTCGAAGAAATCCTGACACAAGAAATAAGAGATGTGAAGAATAAAGTAAATATAAAAATAAATCAGATTGGAGAAGAATCAGATAAAACCAGCCTGGATGAAATGAAAATACAAGAAAGAAATGAAGCTGATGTACAAGACATAGAAGAAGAAGAGGTGTCTGAAGAATATGCCGACGCGGAAGAAGGCCCGATAAGGAAAACTGGAAAAAAGCCATTCAAGAGGAAAAAGAATCGCTAAAGAAAAACAAAACCTGGAAATTGGTTGACAGGATGGAAGCAGAAGGAACGAAAATTCTGAGTAGTCGATGGATAATCAAAATAAAAGAAAACGGGAAAAATAAAGCTAGACTCGTTGTACGAGGATGTAAGCAGAAAGGTGACATTGACTATGCGGAAACCTTTAGTCCAGTTGTAAACAGCAGCTCCTTAAGAATTTTGTTTGCACTGGCAGTGAAGGAGGATTATCATCTATTCACGTACGATATAAAGACGGCGTTTCTGTATGGAGAATTGGATGAAAATGTGTACATGTTTCCCCCAGAAGGATTTAAATGTGGAAATAAAATATGCAAACTGCAAAAATCCCTGTATGGACTAAAACAAGCTCCACTGAAATGGAATCAAAGATTTTTGATGTTTCTTAAGAAAAGAAATTTCGAACCTTTAAAGACTGAACAATGTATTTATGTACGTCATGATAAAACGCTGATTTTAGGCTTTTATGTAGACGATGGAATATTGCTGGGAAAGGAACTGCGTGAGATGAATCAACTGATTCAAGAATTGAAGAAAGAATTCGAGATAACTGTGGACAAGAATCCAACGTCGTTCTTAGGAATGGAAATCAAACGCCTGCCAGGAAGAATAAAACTTACGCAAGAAAATTATTCTCTGAAGATTTTATGGAAATTCAAAATGAACGAGTCAAAACCAGTAAGTACACCGATGGTCAAAAGAGAAGATGCAGCCGAAGAATTCTCGAAGGTCAACTACCCATATAGAGAAGCGATAGGCAGCTTGCTGTATTTAACAAGCAAAATACGTCCAGATCTGGCACAGGCAATAGGATTTGGAAGCAGGTATATTGATAATCCGAAAAATCAAAACTTAATAGATGTAAAACGTATATTTAAATATCTGAGTGGCACATGGGATCACGGAATAAGTTTCTCGAGCAAAGAAAACAGAAACGTAATCTGTGCATACTGCGACTCAGACTATGCCGGGGATACACGAAAAAGTACGACAGGTTACGTTATTTTCTACTGTGGAGGACCTATTAGTTGGTGCTCAAGGAAACAACCCATTATTGCGACATCGACCACAGAGGCAGAATATATTGCAGCTGTTGAATGCTGCAAGGAAATATTGTACCTCAAATCTCTGATTGAAGAACTGCTAAATGAAAAAGTAGAAGCGAATTTGAAAGTAGATAATCAAAGCGCGATAAAACTTGTAAAAAACGGTGTAATCAACAGAAGGTCAAAACATATCGATGTTAGATATCACTTTATACACGAAAAATTAAAAGAAAAAACGATTAGCACAGAGTATTGTCAGAGCGACAAACAAATAGCGGATTTACTTACTAAACCATTGGGGAAAAATAAATTCGTTATTTTCAAAAAGACATTAGTTGGTTAAATGTCAGATTAGTTAAGTATTAGTCACTTAAATATTAAAATTGCAATTAAAATGTAGTACATACTTGCAATGGATAAAGACATGTTATTGAAATAAGATATGGTGCTGGAACAGAGCATAAAACTTGCTAAAATTAAGGGAAGGTGTTAGAAATTGAATTTAGTAGAGTAATTATTTCGCAAGTGTGCGGCGGCAGCACCTCGTAATGTGCCTTGTCGGGTGCGCGCTATTGATGCGCGCTAGATCGATAGATCACGGAATTCGGCGGAGAAAATCGTTCAGGCACTCACCGGAGCACCGATGTAGAAGCACATTCAAGACAATATCGCTACACTAGTTAGTTAGTTCGCATAGTTCATATTTGTTCATCCGGTTTTGTACAGCCATCGGCCTGCCGCAATTTGTATTCGGTTTACAATAAACACTGTTTGTTCTATCACAACTGAGTGACTCTGTGATTGCCACGTGCATGGACCTCCCACAAACTAACAGTAAACTTAATTTGTTATTAACATGTCATACAAGTCTCTTATGAAAGATTACTTTATATGATTGACATATACATGTCTAACAGTTTGTATTTGATTTTTAATTAGAAATTATAAAGATTTGTGTGGTGCGATTTATAGATATTAATTTCATTAAATTCAATGTACTAAAGATTTATTTTATGAGAATTATATTATATATCACGTTGATAATACCTTCGATTTAATGAAACTTTATTATGTGATATGTTAATAAATCTATAGATACATGTCTATAACAGTTTGTATCTGATGATGTTAATGCATGTTCATATTTGCAGGTTTATTAAATCTGAGATCATTGTCTCATTGTTCCTTTTGCGATTTAAAACACAAGTGGTGTAGCGAAATAAAAGGTTATCATCTAAGATGTAATATAGGAGGAATTGAAGAGAAGCATATTCACCAAATCAACGGAGGAAAAGATAAGTTTGTAATTTATTGGAAACTAACAAGGAGAGGTCGCATCTGACTCTTCACCGATTTTGATCACCTTTTTTGTGGTGAATGTGTATAGGTTATAGATAAGCCCTGCAAGAGCTTTTCATCGAATGCGCCTTGTAAGAAAAATTTTTTATTTAAAAAAATTCAAGCGATTGATAGAATAGTTTATAAGGACGAAAGAAATCGGCTTTATCAATCAGTGCCGTATGGCGCGGTGAGTGAGTGCGCGACTAGTAATGGTGAGAGCCTCGGTTCAAAACCTGCACTGCCAAATTTTTTTTTTAATATGTGCGATTTTTTTAAACATTTTATGTGTATATGTAATATGTATTATTTGTTACGAGTAAATAAACATTTAATATATATTTATTGTTATACGCATATATCTTTATTTTTATTTTTCTTGATAAAATAATAAAACTAACGAAATATTTTTACATAGAAATACTTTTATTTTTATTTTTAAAGATTTATACATTCTTAAAAAATAATAACGTAAAGATACACACGTGGTCTTTTATAAAGACACCGGTCACGTCCTAACTTATCCGGTACCGGCCAAGACAGGTAGAAAATTCAAAAGCGAAGAATCAACTAGAAAAAAAAGATGGAAGGGAAAGAAGGTCTCCCTAACAATACAGCCCCTAACGGTTACAAAATCAGTCTTTTACTTTGCACATATGTCTTTGTGTCATTTCGGCTCGGGCGCCTCGTCAGAGTATTATTATTTTTAAAAATTATTAGTTAAAGTATAAAATTACAGTTATAAATATTTACAATTACAATAAGTTATTTAGTTTTTATATTACATTTGTATAATTAATCTTTACATTGCTCTAAATGACAATGAGTCAGATGATATAAATCGTAAAAACACGAAAAGCATAAATATTTCTTACATATAGCACATCTTATGAATGCACACGCTGTACAATCTTTATAAAAGACCACGTGTGTATACTTACGTTATTATTTTTAGAGAAAGTATAAATCTTTAAAAATAAAAATAAAAATATTTCTATGTAAAAATATTTCGTTAGATTTATTATTTTATCAAGAAAAATAAAAATAAAGATATATGTGTATAACAAGAAATATATATTAAATGTTTATTTACTTGTAACAAATAATACATATTACATATATACATAAAATGTTTAAAAAAATCGCACATATTAAAAAAAAAATTTGGCAGTGCAGGTTTTGAACCGAGGCTCTCACCATTACTAGTCGCGCGCTCACTCACCGCGCCGTACGGCACTGATCGATAAAGCCGATTTCTTTCGTCCTTATAAACTATTCTACCAATCGCTTGAATTTTTTGAAATAAAAAACTTTTCTTACAAGGCGCGTTCGATGAAAAGCTCTTGCAGGGCTTAACTATAATCCATATACATTCACCACAAAAAGGATGATCAAAATCGGTGAAGAGTCAGATGCGACTCTCCTTGTAAGTTTATAAACATTCCTGAACTCAATTTGTCATCAGGATGTCATACAAATTTTTATAAAATAAATCATTAATATTTATTTTATATATTATATATATGATTATATATAATCATTTCGAATTAATAAAACTTTATAAAATGACATGTTAATTAATCGACAGATATATGCCTAACAGTTTGTATCTGATTATAAATTTCAAATTATAAGAGATTTGCATGATATGATATGTAAGTTATGATATATTAATGACAAGTTTAGTTTAATCATACAAATTTCTTATCAAATAAATCATTAATATATTTGAATCAATAAAACTTTAATATGACATGACAAATATCATAAAATGAAAGTGTTATCATCCAACATTTCGAGTGACGTAGGATTCTGAAGAGAAGCATACTCATCAAAAGTAATCAGTGAAAGAGAAGATTAAAATTGTAATTTATTTTATATGAGATATTTTACATGGCATTTAATGACAGATTTAATTTGTGTATCTAAATTTATTGCAAAGATAATAGAACAAATAAAGAATTTAATTATCATGTTTAAATGTCATTGTATATTTCAGAATATCTACTATATGAAGAATAAAATTCGTCGATACACACGCATGCAGCACCATTAAAATTGCTGAAATAAAATTTAATTAAATTCTCATGTACGTTACAAATGTTTAAATATCTAAATTTTTATATTAAATTTTAATATTATTAATTGCTAAAAGTAATATTTTTTACCTACCATCCTTCATAAATCGCTCTTATAGCTATATTGTATAAATCCCATTAAAAAAAATATTTTGATTAAAATCATTAAAATTGCTGAAATAAAAGACTCCGAAACTTATTTAATTACAAACTCTCACGTACATTACAAATTTTAAATATCTAAATGTTTGTAATTTTAATTGCTAAAATATTTTTCACCTACCATCCTTCACAAATCGATCTTATAGCTATATTGTATAAATCCCAATAAAAAAATCTTATTTCGATTAAAACAAAGGCAATAAATGATATTACATTTAAGGACACATGTATTATAATAAACGTAAAAGATATATTTATTTGGATTTTGAGATCTTTGCGAAGCTTTAATTATGTCTTTTTTAATTCCGTAAAATTTAAGGCACTTATATATAGAATAATTGATACAAAATACAAATATGTAATATATTTTTTATTTATACAACACAAAATAATGAAACTTACAGAAAATCGAAGGTTACAAATATCTTACTTATTAGTTGTAATGTTACTTCATTAGTAATAATTATTAAAAAATATCTGTTGTTGGCCGTAGCCATACCCATGGCCACGACCACGGCCATGACCACGGTCACGACCACGACCGCGGCCGCGATATCCTTCTCGCCACTTGCGGCCAGCCCTTTACCAGCGAGGTGCTGAAAAAAGAAAAAAATATTAATATAATTATTAATTATAATTAACACATAATCAAATATATACAGGGTGAATTTTAGTCGTTGTGTCATCTTTTATAGTAAGAAGAAACTAAGATAAATAAGAAGGTCCCATACCATTTTATAAAATTCGTAATAACTATGGAATTATTAATTGTTAAAAATTGGAAGAAGACAGCGTAATGCGGGAGACGTGGGGGGGTTCACTGCTCCTGCTGCCATTGCCACTCTCACATCTCGCGCACCGCCCTTCTTCCGATTTTTAACAATTAATAACTCGATAATTATTACGAATTTTGAAAAATGGTATGGGACTTTTTTGTCTTAGTCTCTTCTATCTTACTATAAAATGGCACAACAACTAAAATTCATCCTGTATATATATATATATATATATATTTATAACATTTGCGAGAAAAATTTATTCGAGCACGTGGAATGCATCAAATTATGCAAATTTTTGGAAATAAAACACGTCCTTACTTATGAAGAGATGCCTCGAAGAGAGAAAGATAAAGTCAAAAGGTCTTAATTGCTTTTTAAAGTAGAGACTTTAAGCTTCAAAACAAAAAAAAATTTTTTAAGATACGACCACTTTTGACGGAGTTACGCTTATTTGAAATCATGCAAAATTTTGACATGGGATATCTTAAAAAATTTTTTTTTGTTTTGAAGCTTAAAGTCTCTACTTTAAAAAGCAATTAAGACCTTTTGACTTTATCTTTCTCTCTTCGAGGCATCTCTTCATAAGTAAGGACGTGTTTTATTTTCAATTTTGATCGCCAGTATATATATATATATATATTCAAAATTAACGCATAGGTAATCCCATGTCAAAATTTTGCATGATTTCAAATAAGCGTAACTCCGTCAAAAGTGGTCGTATCTTAAAAAATTTTTTTTTGTTTTGAAGCTTAAAGTCTCTACTTTAAAAAGCAATTAAGACCTTTTGACTTTATCTTTCTCTCTTCGAGGCATCTCTTCATAAGTAAGGAGGTGTTTTATTTCCAAAAATTTGCATAATTTGATGCATTCCCCATGCTCGAATAAATTTTTCTCGCAAATGTTATTACAACTATCGAAAAATTTGGACTTTTCCGCGTAAATTAAAAAAAAATTGAATGTCGTACAATTTTTGTTCACGGAGTTATGACGTTTTGAAGTTACCCATACATTTTTGTGCAATTATCGGTAACATTACCATTACCTGATGCGCGCAATAAAAGGTTGCTGGTCTGATTTGGCACGTCGTGTGAGTGTGCGTGGAAATCTTTACATTTAAAAATGCGTATTCCCGACTCGTCTTTGAATGACCGCGTCTCACAAAGTGTGTCCTACAAAGTTTTGTAGCCCTCTTGTAATTTTTGATTACATTTAACATGTGATTGATGTAATTGTGATTGAACATGTGTGGGACATAATGAGTAGGAGATTACAAAATTTACAGAGATTGCCAACTAATTTTCAACAATTAGAGGCAGCGCTGTAACAAATATGGCATGAAATTCCTCAGGACACTATTAGAGCCTGCATTAATATGCGTGATCGTGTACAAGAGATCATTCAAAGACGAGACGGGAATACACATTTTCAAAATGCAAAGGTTTTTACACACACATGCGCCAAATCCGACCAATCTCCTCGTGGTGAGCATCGGATAATGATCATGCTGACGGTAATTGCATAAAAATGTATGGGTAACTTCAAAAGGACATAACTCCGTGAAAAAAAATCGTGCGTCATTCAATTTTTTTTAATTTACGCGGAAAAGTCCAAATTTTTCGACAGTTGTAATTATATTTGCGAAAAAAATTTATTCGAGCACGTGGAGCGCGTCAAACTATGCAAATTTTGGGAAATAAAACACGTCCTTACTTATGAAGAGATGGCTCGAAAGGACAAAGATAAAGTCAAAATGTCTTAGCTGCTTTTTAAAGTAGAGACTTTAAGCTTTAAAACAAAAAAAAATTTTTTAAGATACGACCACTTTTGACGAAGTTACGCTTATTTCAAATCATGCGAAATTTTGGCATGGAATTATCTATGCGTTAATTTTGATCGCCAGTGTATATATATATATATATATATATATATATATATATATGGTATATATATATATATATATATATATGTGTGTATATATATATATATATATATATATATATGTGTATATACATATATAAATAAAATTGATGTTTTTACTTACATTTTTTTTTTATCCATCTGGTTATCCGGTGACGGTGACGGAGGCGGCTGCTGCTGCTGTGGCAGCGGAAGCGGCAACGATGTCGTCGAGGATATCAATGCCGTCGACGTCGACGGCTCTGACGTTATTAATGCTGCTGATGACGTCGACGGCATTGATGGTATCACTGCCGCCGATGTGGTCGACGGAACTGACGGAGGCGGCTGTTGCAGCGGCAGCGTAGGCTGCGGTAGCTGCTGCTGCTGCGGCGGTGCCATCGTCGTCGGCACTGGCAGAGCCAGCGGTGGCTGTACGTGCGGTGGCTGTACATGCAGCGTCTCTATTTCAGATGCTGCACGTGCTATCAATGCGTCGTCCTCAATTTCCATCTCGTCTCTGAAAAAAATTAAATTTTATTCATTATTTTATTAATTATATTTAAGAAGACTTTAGTTTAATCTATTTATTTATACTTACGCGTAATCGTCCTGCTTGCTACTCGCCGCCATCTTTCTTTTTTAAGATCGTCTTTTCTTAAGGTCGTCGCACTTTCTTCACTTTTTCACTTCTTCGTCCTTGACATTGAATAGGCACTAGATGTATGTGCATCTAGTTACATTTGGGTAATGTTTTTGAGAACACCCTTGGCTGCGTTCAGAAACTTCACTCGGGTAAAATTTCTATCCTTCTATCTTTGTTACTTGCTGAGAATTGAATAAGGATAGAAGGATAGAAATTTCACTCGAGTGAAGCTTTTGAACGCAGCCCTTAGGGATTTGATAGATAGATCGATTATTGATATGCGACTATTGTAATGTTTGATTCATGACCGTTCACCAGATAGTTATTGTGTTGTGCGGATTGCGGATACATTGTGAATACGCAGGATAAATACGCTGAAAAAGATTTGAAGTTCTTTTAATACTGTTACGCCTCGGTCGTCGTCCGGCGACGACGTAAAGACTGGCGCTTCGAAGCGAGGGTTCACTCTCGCACTCGCACTCTCAGTCACACGCGGCGCGCGCGTGGAAAGGAAAGAGACACCGTTTAAAAGTGAACACCAACTTTATTAGAAGGAATCGTTTACAATAGTCGAAACGTGTCCTCCGCGAGAGGAGGCCAGCGAAAATCTGACAGGCCGCTTGTCAATCAACAAGCGCCCCAGCAACCGTTGCTCGATGTCCGCGTCGGAACTCGCGAACTTCATGGCCCGGTCGATCGATGCTCCGATCGACCTGTCGTCTGACTCGCGCGGCCGGGGAGTATACCGGGCGGCCGCAGCGCGCAACAATACGTATAGTAAGTATCAATCTAAATAAATATCTCAATATATACATGTATATCAGGTTATTATTGGGTTAGTTTATATCAATTTTTGATATATTCATGACCGTTCAACAGAGGTTATTGTGTCGTGTGATGCGTAAATTTGATCGAGGTAAATGTTAGTTATTTTAGTGGCACCTCGATGTCTCTATCAAATCAAATCAATCTCTATTATAATTAGTAAAAATTATACTCTGTATACTTTTTCTTCTTTGAAATCTCAACTGTACAAGTTAATTAAAACAAAGTAAACATTAATAATGATTCTGACTGATATTGATCTTGACTTATGTTCTAAAAGGGAAGATAATAATTAATAAAAGGGAGGATAATAATTACTGTTCACTTTGTTTTAATTGGGTCATATAGTTGAGATATTAAATGAAGAAAAAATATATAAACCATTATTTATAGTCCATTTTTATTTTAAGGCAATCTTTAATCCCTGTGTTGTGTGGATTACGGATACACTGTGAATACGTAGATACACTGAAAAAGATTTGAAGTTCCATTAATAAGTATAGTAAGTATCAATTAAAATAAATATTAAAATAAGTATATGCACGTATGTATACAGCCGTGTGCAAAAGTGTTAGGCACCCTATAATAACGTGAGTAATGTATATATGGGGTGTGGGTAAATGAAAATAACAGCATTTCTTTGTTTAAAATGTTATATATATTGTTTTAATCAATATTTAGTAGGTCCGCCTTTTGATTTAATTTAGCAGTGACTCTTTTCGGCACAGACTATCATGTTCCACTCTTGTTTTAAAGCAGTCAAAAGTGATTGTTTGGATGTTATAGAGTGACGCCGTACATTTTTCTTTAAAATATTCCAAAGATGCTCAATAGGATTGAGATCCGGCGACTGTACGGGCCAGTCGAGCAATTTAATACCATTTTCGCGTATCCACGTCACTGTGAGTGCTGACTTATGGCACGAAGCATTATTTTGCTGGAACTTGACCTCACGGCGTTGATAGCGTAAAAAAAGTGGGGGTGCTTAAGACTTTTATACACGACTGTATCAGGTTAATATTGGGTTAGTTTACAACAACTTTTGACCGTTCAATAGAGGTTATTGTGTCGTAATTGATATTTCGAAGTAAATGTTATTAGTTATTTTAGTGGCAACTCGTCAAATCAATCAAATTAAATTAATTTTTATTATAATTAGTGAAAATTATAGTCTGTATACTTTTTCTTCTTTAAAATCTCAACCGTACAAGTTAATTAAAACAATGTAAACATTAATGATTCTGCCTGATATTGATCTTGACATATGTTCTAAAGGGGAAGATAATAATTAATAAAGGGGGGATAATAATTAATGCTTACTTTGTTTTAATTAGGTTATATAGTTGAGATATTAAATAAAGAAAAAATATATAGGCCATTATTTGTAGTCCATTTTTATTTCAAGGCAATCTTTAAGTCCGTATCAGACTATATGGATTGGAATTGGGATTAGATTGAAATTTGACGAATCAGAACAATGTTCACAGAATTACTTTACATTAGCTTTTGATTTATCCAATTTTAATCCAATCTCAATCCCAATCTGTAGTCTAATACGGGCTTAAGTAACATCCTATTAATGCCTAAAAAGACGTATTTTTGACATAATTTTCAGCGACTTTATTTGCAATTTACGAACTGTCGTATTTTCTCCACAGTATGAATAGACATAAATCCGTCATTTTGAAAATTACATATTTGATCGAAAATGAACTACGAATATCAATCCCATTATTTTCAGTGATAATAAGCCGTTAGTTATTTGAAATTTACGAATAAACAAAGAGTAACCTCAAATTTGGCCTATTTTTTTGCCCTCGAATTTTAAATCGAACTATGTGCCAAACAATTTTATATGATGAGACATTAATCTTAGAAAATATTTAAGTTGAGCATAGGGGTAGTTTTGGAGATACGGGAAGTCAAAGTGATTAAATTCTCACTATTCTCAATATTGTCCAAGCACTGTAGACACAAAAAAGTCAGTACTTTTTTGATAACAGTGGGGATTTGACTAGAATTAGTCAAAATGGTTTTTTGACTCCTCCATCCCTGTTGTTTAATATTTTAAGAGTTGTTTAATATTTAAAACTAGCCTCAAAATAGTTTTACTGAATTTCTCGAAAACAAATGCAGATACGAAAAAATATTTTAGATAAAAGTTGTTTGCCTTAAAATTTTGCATAAAAAAGATCTGTTTCATTTTTTCGATAGGACTAACCATTTCAACGATTGCGGTGTTTTTGCAATAGCCTTTGGTATTTCACTATTATTTGATATTAAACCAGATAAAATAAGATATAACATTAACTTAATGCGTTCGCATTTAATAAAAATTTTTGAATTTAATGTAATTGAGCACTTTCCTCAAGATTTATCAATCTACAATGCTGCTCTAGAAGTAGTAAAAGTAAAAGCAAAAGAAATTGACACGATATTTACAAAATGTCAATATGACAAGGAACAACAGAAACTGAGTCAATTCCAAGAAAATTTTAATTCTCAGCAAATTAAAGAAAAATTAAATAATTTTTCGAAAACGTTGAGTACATCAAAAGAACATGTACAATCAATAATGAGAAATATTTATATTGCGCAAGTTTCAAGAGTTTCAAAATGGTATTACTCGAGAGGATAATGATTTATGTAGTGACAAGGAAAAGAAAATAGAAGTTCAAGGTACGAATAATGAAAAGAAAAACAAATACCCAGAACATATTAATTCTAAAGTAGAACATAAATATAAAAATGAAAGTTATCGTGCTAAAAAACGATATCGGTATCAACAAGATCTAGAAAATCATCATGCTAAAAAACGATGTCGGTATCAACAAGATCCAAAAATTCATCGTGCTAGAAAACGATACCAGTATCAACAAGATCCCGAAAATCATCGTGCTAAAAAACGATGTCAGTATCAACAAGATCCAGAAAATCATCGTGCTAAAAAACGATATCGATATCAACAAGATCTAGAAAATCATCGTGCTAAAAAACAATGTCGATATCAGCAAGATCCAGAAAATCATCGTGTTAAAAAGCGTAGTCGATATAACAAGAATAGTCAGCATGAATGAGAGAGACAAAGAGGAATATCTTCTGATCGTAAGGGGCTATATAATAAGCGATATTATCAGAAAAAAAGTACTAACTTTATACTTAAAAAGAAAAATAATATTGTTACAAATATTGCTAAAAATATTACTAAAAAGTACGTAAAATCGGTTCGGTCAAAAGACTTTATAAAAATTCATGGTAATTTGGTAATATTTGTTGAAAATATTTTACGAAAATTTAATATTACAGACAGCAATAAAAGTTATATTGAAGAACGATTAGAAGCTAAAAAAATAGTACGTTGGTGCATGAATATCGGAGACAATTATATTCGTAAAATATACAAAATGTTATCTGAGTTTAAAAAGAAATCAGAAGTATGTTTGACTGTTGCTGAAGAATGTTCTATATTTGACGATAAACTACGTGCGTTGTGTGGTACATCTAGACATACAACTTCGTCTGAAAATTACTTTGTTGACACTACATACGACAACGTTATTTCATCTAAGTCCAGTAAAACTAAGCCTTTCATAAAGGATAAAACACGTATTGAGAACATTTCTATATGTTATGATGCAGCTTTGCCTGAAGTGAATGTAACTGAATTTTTCAAAATGAATGTAAAGGGGCAAGTTGTTAATATATTATCTTTGATAGAAGCGCGAGCAAAAAGTGCATGGTTGTGCAATAGTTTATGTAAAATTAATCCTCTTTTAATTGACCGATATCAAAAACTTTTGGAAATTATAAATACATGTAGTGTGAAGAATGTATCGAAATTATTACAAAAAGTTTTCGAATGTACTGTGAAAACTTCGAATGATAAATTAGACCATCCGAATAACTGTTATATTGATTTGAATCTTTGTAAAGCAATGTTCGTTCCAATGCAATTGTTAGCTCCTTATTTCCCAAAAGTAAGGTATATCAAATGTTTGATTTATCGACTTAAAGATGTCATAACATAAAATTACAACTTACGAATGCATTGCAATATCACGAAAAACTAGAAGAATTACAAAAAGCGTATGAAATTGTAAATGAATTAGTTCAACAACGTTTAGATGAAGATTCACAGAAAATTGTGTCTCAGGATGACCCTGACAATCCGATAGCTGTTCAAGATATTGAAGCTGGTGAAGCGATGCAAGATTTTAGAGATCTTGGAAATAAAATAGATGAAAAGATCGATGTGTCTGAAATGATAGCAAAATTAAATACGGATCAAAGAAGAGTATTCAACAGAGTCATTGATACTGTATGTTTAGATAATTCAGTACTACGATTATATGTTAGGAGAAGGTAGTACTCGAAAGAGTTTCTTAATTAAAACAATTAAATGCTGGATAAGACAAAATCTCAATAAAGATACCGCCGTATCAGCACCTACTGGCATAGCAGCGTTTAATATAGATGGTTTGACAGTTCACAGATTGCTTCAGTTACCTGTTGAACACGGTCAAACTCCAAGTATAAGCAATTGTCTGATCATGTGTTGAAAGTTTTACGAGCAGATCTTAAGGATGTTGTTTTTCTTGTAATTGATGAAGTATCAATGATATCTAATTTGATTTTAATGTATATACATCTTCGAATGTCTGAAATATTTGATACTAATGATTGTGAAGACGGTTGGTTCGGTCGAAGGCACATTCTTTTATTTGGTGATCTGCTTCAATTACCTCCTGTACGCGAAGATCCCGTTTTCGTGCGATTGTCAAATGACAAAATTAATAAATATATTGGTTCTCTAAATGCTGTTAATTTGTGGACTACATTATTTGATTATGATGAATTGACGATCAATATGCGTCAACAAGGGGATGAGTCTTATAGACAGTTGTTGTCGAGAATTCGTATTGGTTTAGTGACGAAATCTGATTGTAAGATTCTTGAAAGTAGAAAAATATCTTTCAAAAGTGATTTCTTTGAATCTAGATTGAACGAATTATGTAATTTTATTACTGATTTACCGTCGGACGCTGTTTGTTTATTGCCTACTTGTCATATGTGTGATGTTCTTAACACTGCAATGTTAAATCGCGTTACTGAGAAAGAAATAATATTAGTTGCCGAAGATATGATTGATTGTATTCCATATGTAAAAAAGAAAGTATTAAAAGTATTGTCAAATAATAATGATGATAATTCTAAAACTGCTGGACTTTCAAAGGAAATTGTAATTAAGATTGAAGCAAAAGTGATGATAAGGCGTAATATTGATGCTACCTTGGGTCTTGTGAATGGTACAATAGCTAAAGTAATTTCAGTTGTACGAGATCCATCTACCGATCGTGTAGAAGAAATCAAACTTCTTTTGCTATCGGGATCAGAACATTTAATTGAAAGAGTGAGCGTTAAATTTGAAGTGGTAGATAGAGCGTACGTTATTAGAAAACAATTTCCACTGTGTCTGAGTTATGGAATTACTATTCATAAAAGTCAAGGTTTAAGCTTACAAAATGCTATTATGGACATAGGTAACTCTATATTTAATTGCGGTCAAGTTTACGTTGCATTATCACGAGTAACGTCTCTAGAAGGGTTGTATTTGATTAACTACGATCCTTCAGCAGTAACAGCTAACGAAGAAGCCATTATTGAATATAATCGGCTGAGACAAATCCACAAACCAGAAGCAGAAATGATTACTGTTTCAAAAGAACGTTTTCGCAAAGTAAAAGATGCTTCATGGGCATTGTCAAAAGTAGTTGACTCTATTCAACAGAACTGTCAAGATAAAAAATCTCGGCAAAATACTATTTGGATTATACATGGTTTTCAAAATACGGATAGAGTTTCATGTTACGCAAATGCAGTATTGCAATGTCTGTTAAATTTAAGTACCATTAGAAAAGAATTGCTTAATTGTGATAAATCAGATGTGTTAAGGTTGATAATGCATCGATATGAAAATGGAATGCGCAATTTGAACACATGTGCAGTACGGCAATATTTAGGAGAACATTTTTCGATAGACATAAAACGAGATACATTTGAATTTCTTTCAGTTCTGTGCGCAAAATATGATTGTATAAGACATTTGGTAGAGTGTAAAGTAACTTCTACTACTCGGTGTAAATCTTGTGAGAACACAAAAACAATTACTTATAATAATTTAATTCTTTCAATACCTATTAACAATTTAAAAAAGAAAACTTAATCTCAACGATATATTAAATGCTACATTTTCACATTGGTGTCAATCAGATAATAAGGGATTATGTGTATATTGTATCGGAAATGAAATATTATTTAAGAATGAATTAATATTAGCAAAAGATATAATTATCATACATTTAGTATTATTTTCTTCACAAGATGATGAAGTAGTAAAAGAAATACGTAAATTTAATGTAAATGCTATTCCAACGACTAAAGTATCAATAGCTGGACAATCGTATAAAGTAATGAATGCTATATTTCATAACGGTTCGAGTATTGAGGAAGGACATTACATAAGTATATGTAAAGAAGGAATGTCTAATAGTTGGATTAAGGCTGATGATGCACAAATTAAGAAAAGACAATGGCCTAGAGGCGCTAAAGATCATTACATACTTTTTTTACAAAAGTTGGTAAAAAATAAATATACTGAACATATATTTGTATTAAAATAATTATTTGTATAAAAATACTTATTTGTTTACTTTATATTATCTCTTTTATTTCTTACTTATATGGACACAACAACTGTTTTTGTAAGTATTGTTTACATAACAATTACTATAAAATGTGTGAAATCATAACAAAATTACCTTTTCAAAGAAAGGTACAAAAATGCGCCAAGTATACACGCCCAGAAAACGCCTAAAAAATATTTTTCTACAAAATTACGCCTCAAAAAAGATATAATAATTACTACAAAATGTGTGAAATCCTAACAAAATTACCTTTTCAAAAAAAGGTAAAAAAATGCGCCAAGTATACGCGCTCAAAAACCGCCTAAAAAATTACGCCTCAAAAAAGAACCCTTCTACAAAACTACGCCTAAAAAAGAACTCTTGTATTAATTACCTTTGTATAAAAAAGATTTTTCCTACAAAAAATGTGTTATCAAGAAAGTGCGCCAACTATAAAAATGAATAGTTTCAGAATACTCTTTGGTTAGTGTTTATAGTCTGATTTTATATATAAAATTGTCTTGAGTTCATCTTCAAATACTAATTATTTCATTAATTACGACGCATTTGAAGATGAACTCAAAACGATCTTAAAGATAAGACCAGACTATGAATACCGCCTATTGATATTAAAATATGGGCTGCTGTGCGCCGATATAAGGCTGCTGTGCGCCGATATAAAGCTGCTGTGCGCTTACAAAAAACAGTTGTTGTGCGGCCATACAGGGTGTCCCAGAATTGTGGAACAAATTTTCATGAGCAGGTAGAGCGGACGAAACTGAATCGAAAAGTCCTTTACCATTTTGCAATTTTTGCAATAGTTAACAAGATATTAATGATTAAAAATCACCGTATTAGCCCGGCCCTCCGCCGAATATAAGCGCGCGGCGCGAGACGACCGCCCAGCGTTGCTAGGCACTCGAGGAATTGTTTACTACACGCGGCAATGCCTACGAGCGGCGGTTTTGAGCTGTGATTGTCCCCCTGTTTTTGTAGAAAACAACTCCTTCTTGGAAACAGTGACGCTAGGCGGTCGTATCTCGCCGCGAGCTTATATTCGGCGGAGGGCCGGACTAATACGGTGATTTTCAATCATAAATATCTCGTTAACTATTGGGAAAATTGCAAAATGGTAGAGGACTTTTCGACTCAGTTTCGTCCGCTCTATCTGCTCAAGAAAATTTGTTCCACAATTCTGGGACACCCTGTATAAGTAAGAAATAAAGGAGATAATATAAAGCAAACAAATAAGTATTTTTATACAAATAAATATTTTAATATATTTTTACATATAAATATTTAAATACTATACATAAATCTTTTATAAATAAATATTTTATCGCATGCACGCACGCACGCAGTGGAGAGAGAGAGAGAGAGAGAGAGAGAGAGAGAGAGAGAGAGAGAAAGAGAGGCAATTAAGATATTTATTCGGTATGAAAGATAATAATTTTAACACATAATTATTTGAATACAAATAAATTTTTTTTTCTTATATATTTCTGTTTCTTTTATCTTCCTCTTTCTTTTTTCTTTCTTTTTGTTTTGTTTTGTTTTTTTAATCAAAAGGCAGCTGTGCGCCAATATCAGGTTGCTGTGCATCAATTACAATTACAATTTAAGATTTTAGATTTAAGAAAACTTTGAATTATTTCAATTTTTGATAGCTGAATTTTTGAGTCGATTAATTCCATTTTATCCCTTTGATAAAAAATCTATAATATTTCCTATTGTGCAACAACAATTAAACTGTAGTAATTGGTGTTTTTGCAATAGCTTTCGCTATTTTATTACTATTTAACATTAAGCCTGAAAAAGTAAGATATGACGTCAGCTTAATGCGTTCGCATTTAATAAAAATTTTTGAATGCTATTGAGCATTTCCAATGTTACTGAAAATTTCTAATGTTAATGAGCATTTTCCTCAAGATTTAAAATATGGTGTACCTCAGAAAGTGTTTCCATTGGCAGTAATAAGAGCAAGAAGGGCTGATGCGGTTCGTAAATGTACAAACCGTCGATATGAAAAGAAACAACAGAAATCGTCGAATAAACAAAAAGATGATGAGTCTCAACAAACTAAGAAAGAATTAAATAACAATTCTTTTATAAGTACATCAGAAAAGTACGTACAATCAATAATGAGTAATATTCATATTAGGCAATTTAATGAACAATTTCAAAATGTGTCGTGTGTTGAAAATACCGTTTATTATAACAAGGAGAAAAATAGTGTCAACATTCACGATATAAGCAAAAATACAGAAAATGAAGACGCTGCTAAACATCTGCAAAATAATTTTGTTAAAGAGAAACGTCGATGAGAAATTACACTGTCGGTGCAAGAAAAAAGTATTATTGTTCAAGGCAGATGGTTAAATGATCTGCATATGGATCATTTTAATGATCTTTTAGAAACGTACTCAGAGTATAGACCTGTTGATTCATGGTGAATACAATTAATGGACATAATACAACCCGTACCAAGGAATAAAAAGCATGTGCAGATATTATCTACTCAGTTATTGAGAAACCATTAGATGTGCAGTTATTACGATACAAAAAATATATTTATTTATGATTCTTTAAATACAAAAATATTAAGCAAGTGCCAGAAACAGTTTTTGGAAAAATTATTTCCAACGTATAACTTTATTAAGTGTCCTATTCCAAGTGTTCAATTTTCTATTATGCAAAAACAACCAAATTGCAACAATTGCGGTGTTTTTGCAATAGCCTTTAGTATTTCATTATTATTTGGTATTAAAAGAGATAAAGTAAGATATAACTTTAACTTAATGCGTTTGCATTTAATAAAAATTTTGGAATTTAATGTAAATGAGCACTTTCTTCAAGATTTATCGATCTACAATACTCAAGAAGTATTTCCATTAGAAGTAGTAAAAGTAAAAGCAGAAGAAATTGACACAAAATGTACAAAATGTCAATATGATAAGGAATAACAGAAATTAAATCAATTCCAAGAAAATTTTAATTCTTAGCAAATTAAGGGAAAATTAAATAATTTTTCGAAAACGTTGAGTACACCAAAAGAACATGTACAATCAATAATGAATGATATTTATATTGCACAAGTTGATAAAGAGATTCAAAATGGTACTACTCTAGAGAATAATAATTTATGTAGTGGCAACAACAGAACAAACAAAAGAAAATAGAAGTTCAAGGTACGAATAATGAAAATAAAAACAAATATCCAGAACATATTAATTCTAAAGAACATAAATATAAAAATGAAAGTTATCGAACTAAAAAATGATATCGGAATCAAGAGGATTTAAAGAATAATTGTGCCAAAAAACAGTGTCAGTATCAAGATCCAGAAAATAATCGTGCTAAAAAACAATGTCGTTATTAACAAGATCCAGAAAATAATCGTGCTAAAAAATGATGTCGGTACCAACAATATCCAGAAAATGATCGTACTAAAAATCGTCGTCGATATAACAAGAATAGTCTGCGTGAACAAGAGAGACAAAGAGAAATACCTTCTGATCGTAAGTGGCTATATGGCTATATAATAAGATATTATTAGAAAAGAAGTACTAACTCTATACTTAAAAAGAAAAATGATATCGTTACAAATATAGCTAAAAATATTACTAAAAAGTACATAAACTCGGTTGGGTCAAAAGACTTTATAAAAATTCACAGTAATTCGGTAATATTTGTTGAAAATATTTTACAAAAACTTAATATTACAGACACCTATAAATAAAAGTTATATTGAAAAACGTTTGGAAGCTGAAAAAATAGTACGTTGGTGCATGAATATCAGAGACAATTATATTCGTAATATGTACAAAACGTTAACTGAGTTTAAAAAGAAATCAGAAGTATGTTTGATTTTTGTTGAAGAATGTTCTATATTTGATGATAAACGTGCGTTGTATGGTGCATCTAGACATACAGCTTCGTCTGAAAATTACATTGTTGATTCTACATACTATGATGTAATTTCATCTAAATCCAGTATAAATCTTTAATAAAAGATAAAACACGTATTGAGAACGTTCCTATATGTTATGATATAGCTTTGCCTGAAGTACATGTAACCGAATCTTTCCAAATGAATGTAAAAGTGCAAATTGTTAATGTATTATCTTTGAGCAAAAGCACGAGCAAAAAAATGTATGGTTGTGCAATAGTTTGTAATGTAATGTAAAATTAATCCTTTTTTAATTGACCGATATCAAAAACTTTTGATATCGAAAGTAATAAATACATGTAGTGTGAAGAATGTATCGAAATTATTACAAAAAGTTTTCGAATGTACTGTGAAAACTTCTAATGATAAATTAGGCCATCTGAATAGCTGTTATATTGATCTGAATCTTTGTAAAGCAATGTTCGTTCCAATGCAATTGTTATCTCCTCATTTCCCAAAAGTAAGGTATATTAGACGTTTAATTTATCGACTTAAAGATTTTCACGAAAAGACATCAAAACTCGGTGAAAAATTAACTTCTGCTAATACTTTGAATGAAATAATAATTTTAGCATAAGAGAAAATAGATGTGTATAAGCATGAGCAAAACTGGTATAATTTTAAGTGATGACGATATTATTTCTAAATATCATAATGCATTAAAGCTTTAACTAAACGTTCTGTAGATACACCACGGTACATTTGTGTGTCATGTGAAAGACTTTGTTATAAAAGGAACGTTTCTAAAATTAGTCAACTTCAAGCACAGAGAGATATTCCAATTTGGAGAGACTTAATAGCGTATATAGAATAACGAAAAATTAATCCGCAATATATTTGTCATTATTGTGAAGGAAAGTTTCGTAGCGGCTTCATGTCTGCGTATTGCACTCTAAATAATCTTTTCGTAAACGATGCCCAAGGTAATATCGTCTATTAACACATTTGAAAAAGTGCTTATACAGAGAGCTAAAGCTTTCTTTATATGGGATTGATTGAAATACAATCATTAAATAGCTAGATGTTAATCCCATACGGCACACAGTGGGAGGAAAAGCACCTTTTGTGGACAAAATTCTGCCGACGGTCTAATTCTTAACCCTTTCAGTCACAGTGTGACATATATGTCACACCTATACTCTCTCCATTTTTCGATTGTATTTTGTAGAAATTCACCGATTTTCATAATTCTTTTTTACTTATCCCTTATTTAAATGTTCAATTATAATATTTGTTCAGTGATTTTGTTAATATTATTAATAGTTTTTTGGTTATAAGCAAATTAAGACGAAAAAAAAACCGTTTTTTACGTTAAATTTGTTACTGAAAAAAAATCCCCTCTAAACGTACTGTTTTTTTACCTACATTTATGTTTTTGAGGTCGCTGATCACGAATCCGCCGTTAGATTTGCGAAATTTTTTATTATAAACAAAATATTGAACAAAATATGAGAGCAAAAAATGAGAATTTCTAGAATTTAGGTAAAAAATTTGATAATCTGAATGTTATTTTTCTACAAGCATATAGTTTTTCACTTTATATTTGTTTTTAAAATTGCTTATTACCAGAGACCGGATCGCGGAGTCGTTTTCCCCTCTCCACGCGCGTGTTAGCGGCCGAGCGCCGAAAGAAGCAGTACCGTGTATGTGCGCCGTGCCAGTGTCATTTCTTTCAAATCTGATGATTGGTAATGGATTCAGAAACTGAAGAAGACTTTTAGATATTGAATTTTATGTAAAGAATATTAATTTTTGTGAAAATTTAGGATTAAGTAGTCTTTTAAGCCGCCATATTGCGTCCGCCATCTTGGATCTCATTTTTATCAAAATTTGATGGCAGATACGAACTCAGCGACCTCAAAAATGTATAGAATCATGCTTTTTATAATGATTCGACCAATCCCTTAATTGCGTGACTGAAAGGGTTAACCGATTTTAAAGTTTTTTTTTTAAATTGTTGGTAATTGAACAGGCTATAAGTACGTTGTGTGTAAATTTTAATTATGGTCCAAATTAAAGATGGTGGATTCAATAAAGTGAGCATAAAATATAAAACTGTATGATTGCGAATGAATTCGTAACAAACGTGCATGTATTATACAGGGTGGGCCAAAAGTCTGGATACACCCTAATATCTCATAAACTATGCACTTTAGAAAAATATGTTTCAGACAAAAGTTATAAGGCTTAAAAAGACGCATTTAATGATAGTAGTCATTTGACCTGGGATGGCGTTGTTAAGGTCACGTCAAGGTCAACTTAATTTTTTTAAATGGAACCCCCTACTTTTTATTTCAGATCCTTGTAGGTTATGTTGAGACGTTTTCAAAACGCATATAATAAACGCTTTTCCGATGAGAACTTCACGAGTTATGAGTCTTTAAAATTCAAGTACCGCCGGCATTAGAGTTATCCAAGATGTACCACGTGGAGGTTGCTCGATCGGATTTACATCTCTTGTGCGCGTGTGTGTGCGTGTGTGTGTGCGTGTGTGTGTGCGTGTGTGTGTGTGCGTGTGTGTGTGCGTGTGTGCGTGTGTGCGTGCGTGTGTGTGTGTGTGTGTGTGTGTGTGTGTGTGTGTGTGTGTGTGTGTGTGTGTGATTCAGATCAGGACCCTGAGGTTCGTCACTCCCCCAGTATTTTTTGACTCCAAACCCTCTGCGTTACATGTGTGTGAGTTTGTTCGCGCGTGTCCACGCGCGCGTGTAAATGATTGAGCGAGCGAGCAAACAAATGATCGAGTGAGTAAGTGGTCGAGTGAGTGAGGGAACGAGTGAGTGATCGATTGAGCGAGTAATCGAACGATTGAGCGAGTGAGTGAGCGCGCGGGTGTACGAGTGAATTAGCGAGTAAGTAAACAAATGAACGTGAATTATAATAAATGTTCGAACTGTTGACCTTGTACAGCTCGACAATGACCTAATCGGTAATAAAAAGCACTACAAACGTTTTCCAACGTTTCAGGCATAATTAATGCCACTTCGGTAATGATTCGATGTCGTAACTCATTTAAATTTCGAGGTTTAGTTTTGTAGACTCGATCTTTTAAATGACCCCAAAAGAAAAAGTCTAAAGGAGTCAAGTCAGGTGAACGAGGTGGTCACTCGATCGCTTCTCTCCTTCCTATCCATCTTTCAGGAAAAGTTTCGTTTAAAAAATTTCGCACTTCCAATCCGAAATGTGGAGGAGCACCATCCTGTTGAAACCAAACAAAATTTAAATCAAAAATATTTCGAATACCAGGAAATGTCATCTCGGAGCATAGTCAGATACTTGTCAGCTGTTAGAGTTCCATCAATAAAGAATGGCCCTATTATGTGCGTTCCCGCTATTCCCGCCCATACATTTAGTTTCTGTGGATATTGGGAGTTTGCTTCTCTCATCCAATGCGGATTAAAATCATTCCAATATCGACTGTTATGCCTGTTTACTGTACCGTCTAATAAAAATGTTGCTTCGTCTGAAAAAACAATTTTATTCATAAGATCAGGCTGTTCATCAATTTTCTGCATCATAATTTCACAAAATTCTTCCCGACGATCAAAATCACCCGCAACTAATTCTTGAACAAGATTAATTTTGTATGGGTGAAATTTTGCATTTTTGAGAACACGACGAATGGATGTCGTGCTCGTGTCATGTGCCTGTGAGGCTTTTCGGACAGATAATTGAGGGTCTTCTACGAATGATTGTAATATCTCTATCGAGGAGTTTTCATTTGTAACGGTCTTAGGCCTACCTGATCTTTGCCGATCTTTAACGATTCCTGTATCTCGAAAACGCTGACACGTTTTCTGAACAGTGGCTGCAGAAATCTGTTGACGATCAGCTCGAAACTCAATATTAAATAATTCTCGGACTTCTTTAAAGGATCGCTCGCGATCTCCGTATCCTCGCATCATCAAAATAGTTATTCGTTCTCTTTCGGTAAGCGCCATTTCAATTAAATCCGTGAATTACAAACGTAATGTCTTGTTTATTGAAAATTCTTCAGTTGGAGATATCTTAGACCTACTCGATCTTTATCGATCCTAAATCTTGAAAACTTCAAGTGTAACTAAGCAAGTTAGCGAGTTAGTGAGCAAGTAAATGAGCGAGTCAGTGAGCGACAGTGTGGCAAATTGTCCCACGCGGCTGCAGGTCCCACGAGGCTACGCGTAGGAGTAGAGTGGGGGTAACTCGTACACCCGCGCGCTGACTCACTCGCTCAATCGTTCGATTACTCGCTCAATCGATCACTCACTCGTTCCCTCACTCACTCGACCACTCACACGCACACAAGAGATGTAAATCCGATCGAGCAACCTCCACGTGATACATCTTGGATAACTCTAATGCCGGCGGTACTTGAATTTTAAAGACTCATAACTCGTGAAGTTCTCATCGAAAAAGCGTTTATTATACGCGTTTTGAAAACGTCTCAACATAACCTACAAGGATCTGAAATAAAAAGTAGGGGGTTCCATTTAAAAAAATTAAGTTGACCTTGACGTGACCTTAACAACGCCATCCCAGGTCAAATGACTACTATCATTAAATGCGTCTTTTTAAGCCTTATAACTTTTGTCTGAAACATATTTTTCTAAAGTGCATAGTTTATGAGATATTAGGGTGTATCCAGACTTTTGGCCCACCCTGTATACAAGAATGTTACTATGCGGTTGTACAGTCGATAATTATAAATTTGCAATTACAATAAAAAACTGGCTGTTCGAAGGTGGCGGAAAACTTTACAAATAACCGAATTTTCTTAAAAATCGATTTTAATTGGTTTCAGGAGTAATTAGTTCAGAAAGCATGAATCTTTTTTGTAACAAAGACTGACTTCTGTTATATTACTTTATAATATGAATACTTTATAAAATAATTATATTATGAAGCAATAAATAAGTTCTTTTACCAACGTCAAGGTATCAATCATGAAAAGGATTTGTTTTTTTGGGAGGTTTTTAATTATATTTTTTTGTTTTAGTATTTTTAGATTTTTTGTTTTACATTTTCTTATTTTAAGATAATACAATTAATTTATATTTGTTATAACCATAAGCATAAATATAAACTTTTTCTTATAATTTATATTTATCACAGACATATTATTTATCACAGAATGATCTGAAGGAGTAAAATTATTAATAAATTCAGAGATAAATGTAAAGAAAAGGTATTTCTTTAGCTGGAATAGTGTCGCGCTCTCCCGAGCGTCGGTAAAGTAAAAGTCAATAGGCACGGTCAAAGGAGCAAAAGTGGAATGTGCACAGTGAGAATTCGTGCAGATTAGTTATTAGCTAAGAACCATTAATTAAGTTCGAAACCAGGGATTGCATTGTAATTAAGGACATTAAATGTCGTTTCTTTTATTACAGGTAGGAATTTTTGTTAATAGTGTGAAGCATAGAATGTAATTAACGAAATATAAACTTTTATTACAGAGAAACTCAGATGGGTCTAATTAATCGGTGTCAAATTCCCTGAATAACTAACATTATATAAATTATAAAAAAAAATAAAAAAGTTTATGTTTATGCTTATGCTTATAACAAATATCAATTAATTTTATTATCTTAAAATAAGAAAATGTAAAACAAAAAAATCTAAAAATACTCTAAAAACAAAAAATCTTAAAATTAAAACCCCCAAAAAACAAACTCTTTTCATGACTGATACCTTGACGTTGATAAAAGGACTTATATATTGCTTCATAATATAATTATTTTATAAAGTGTTCATATTATAAAGTAATGTAACAAAAGTCAGTCTTGGTTACAAAAAAAAGATCTATGCTTTCTGATGTAATTACTCCTGAAACCAATTAAAATCGATTTTTAAGAAAATTCGGTTATTTGTAAAGTTTTCCGCCATCTTCGATCCGCCATTTTTTTATTCAAATTGCAGATTTGTAATTATCGACTGTACAATCCCATAGTAACATTTTTACATATAATACAAGCACGTTTGTTACGAATTCATTTGCAATCGTACAGTTTTATATTTTATGCCCACTTTATTGAATCCGCCATCTTTAATTTGGACCTTAATTAAAATTTACACACAACGTACTTATAGCCTGTTCAATTACCAACAATTTAAAAAAAAAAACTTCAAAATCAATTAAGAATTACACAGTCTTCAGAATTTTGTCCACAAAAGGTGTTTTTCCTCCCACTGTGCGGCATAAGAAATTAAAAAGTCGTAAAGAAATTGAAGCTCTTGACGGTGAATCTACAAACATATTTTGTCCATCTGTAATAGACAATTATTATCCGCAAAGACCGAAAGAATTGGAATCAATGTCTCTTTATGAATTTGCATAATGGTACATCACAAAAATCAAACCGCGAAGTATAAATATTGAATATTATAAAATAGATAATAGTAGTCATTACATTAAACAATGACAACGTGAATATCTTTTAAATCATTATAGACATAATGTTAATAAACAACCGGACTATTTCTTTTTTTTACTGCTTATGTTTAAACCATGGCAGAAATTAGAGGATCTTAGAGATAATTGTGATATTTATGCACAATTGTTTCATAACATAAAATTACAAATGCATTGCAATATCACGAAACTAGAAGAATTACAAAAAGCATTTGAAACTGCACAACAGTTAATTCAACAACGTTTAAATGAAGAGTCACAAAAAAATGTGTCTCAGGATGACCCTGACAATCCGACAGATAATCAAAATATTGAACCTGGTGAACCGATGCAAGATTTTAGAGATCTTAGTAATAAAATAGATGAGAAGATCGATGTGTCTGAAATGATAGCAAAATTAAATACGGATCAAAGAAGAGTATTCGACAGAGTCATTGATACTGTATGTTTAAATAATTCAGTACTACGATTATATGTTAGGAGAAGGTAGTACTCGAAAGAGTTTCTTGATTAAAACAATTAAATGCTGGATAAGACAAAATCTCAATAAAGATACCGTATTAGCATACCTACTGGCATAGCAACGTTTAATATAGACGATTTGACAGTTCACTGATTGCTTCAGTTACCTGTTGAACACGGTCAAACTCCAAAGTATAAGCAACTGTCTGATCATGTATTGAAAGTTTTACGTATCTTGCCTTTAGGCACCGTTACTAGCTGGCGACTATCGGCCGACTACCGCCTGACCGACCATCGGGTGGGGATATGGGGCGTGTGACGTCCCAACACTCTTTAATCGTTTCCATCCCGCGAAGACGTAACGCGCGCCGACAAGGCCCGCCGCCCGGCACTCTTGTGGTCCCTCATCGTAATTCGGCGGGTATACAAAGGGCCACAATTCCGAGACAGTCCAGTGCGAGTCGCTCACCGACGATGTCCTAGACCTCGTCCAGTTGGAAAACCGAGGTAGAGAGAGCCCTGACTCCGGTCGAGGATTCTCGGCATCAACTTCTCCAGCTATCGAACCCTCGGCACACCCGGTAAGAAGTTCCCTGTCGTGACTGAGAGTTTTCAGTCGTGCCGAGAATCTATCAGTACCGCTACGGGATAGCGGGCAGCTGCCTACCTCCGCCGGAAATACCGCCGTATTTGTTTTGGTGATCTGTCTCCGCCACCCTAACAGAGCATGTGAACCGCGGCAAGGATTCCTTGCCGCGACCGGGATTTCGGTCCAAGCCTGCGGGAAGACCTGCCACCACTTCCGTATCCTTTCGCAATTTCACCGCGCAAGACATTATATATATATCGTCGTCACGATACGACCAGCCGACGCCGTATCAAGCGCACGTAACCGACAGAAACCGCTTGAACACCGTCGTCACGGCAAAGACCAGCGCGCGCAACCAAGGCAACCGCGTGTACACCGTTGTCACGGCAACGACCCGCCGACGCCGCGTTCCGCGCGCCGCGCTTGCGCTATCGAATTTACACCGCGACGCGGGCTCACCGCTCATTATATCGGACACATTTGCTAACTGCGAGCCGCTCCGCGGCAGAGAATTATCGTTTATTAATCCATCTCTTTGCTAGCGTCGTCAAGACAACGCGACTAAATTTTCATATCTTCTATAATCTGTTATTTTACGTTTAGTTACCAATAAACGTATTACAAAACTTAAAACTTTGTCGTGCCGACTTTCCGGACCTTTTTTCGCGAATCCTGGTTCCCGATAAGCTAGTCCGTCGCGAAGACTGAGATCGTTTCAATGAGCAAATCTTAAGGATGCTCTTCTTTTTGTAATTGACGAGGTGTCAATGATATCTAATTTGAATTTAATGTATATATATATATATATATATCTTCGATTGTCTGAAATATTTGATACTAATGATTGTGATAACGGTTGGTTCGGTCGAAGGCATATTCTTTTATTTGGTGATCTGCTTCAATTACTTCTTGTACGCGAAGATCCCGTTTTCGTGCAATTGTCAAATGACAAAATTAATAAATTAATTGGTTCTTTAAATACTGTTAATTTGTGAACTATATTATATGATTACGATGGATTGACAATTAATATGGTCAACAAGGGGATGAGTCTTATAGATTGTTGTTATCATCGAGAATTGTATTGGTTTAGTGACAAAATCTGATTATGAGATTCTTCAAAGTAGAAAAATCTCTCTCTCTCTCTCTCTCTCTCTCTCTCACTGCGTGCGTGCGATAAAATATTTATGTAGTATTTAAATATTTATATGTAAAAATATATTAAAATATTTATTTGTTTTAAATTAATTACTTAAATCAAAATACTTATTTGTTTGCTTTATATTATCTCCTTTATTTCTTACTTATATGGCCGCACAATAACCGTTTTTTGTAAGCGCACAGCAGTCTTATATCGGCGCACAGCAGCCGATTTTTATATTTTAATATCAATAGGCGGTATTCATATTCTGATCTTATCTTTAAGATTGTTTTGAGTTCATCTTCAAGTGCTTCGTAATAAATGAAATAATTAGTATCTGAAGATAAACTCAAAACAATTTTATATATACCATAAGATCAGACTATGAACACTGGTCAAACAGTACTAGTGAAGAAATAGGTGTTTTAGTTTATATAACTATTCATTTCTATAGCATTGGGGTGCACTTTCTTGATATCACATTTTTTTGTAGAAAAAAATAATTTTCTTGTCCTTTTTTGTACAAAGGAAATTTTGTAATGATTTCATACATTGTGCTGTCAAATTAATACAAGAGTTCTTTTTGAGGAGTAATTTTATATATAAGAGTTCTTTTTTGAGGTATAAAATATCGACTCGCGAAGGATGCCATAATGATTATTTTCGGCGTCCGGCGACCGCGAAAGGAGCGGGGGAGGTGCCTACGGCACGGCGTGGTGGTGGTTACGATCATCGACATATAGGACCGTTGATGGCATTAGAAGGGGGGCCACACGGACAGAGTAAGAGGCAGATAATATGAGGTAACGTTCCGTCTCTTTTCCAAGCAGGAACGTCCAATCAGGCTTTTACTAGAAAGAGATGGAAAGATATGAATATTACCTACCCTCTTATTATCTAGCTCTCACTCTACGCGTGCGGCTATCTCTTCCACTGCCTTCAGAGGTCCATTTTATATATCGATGGTCGCGATAAGGAAATATGTTTTTCTCGCCCGTCCGGAGAAACTCCCCTCCTCCCACCTCGTGATAAGGAAATTTGTCATTGGACGCGATAAAAAAACGCTCGTCCCCCCCCCCATAGGTGGGGATAGACCGACCCCCGCAAGTTGGCGCGGGGCCCCCTCCATCTCCGACACCCCGCGTCCATCACTTACGGCTATTCCCCCGTGATTCCCCCTGACCTTCCCCAGCACAGGCCATGAGTTAGTATCGGCTTAGTTTGTCTACTTACATGCTTAAGAGTTCCTAATAATTTTAATAATAATTTTTGCAACAAAAGATTAAAAATGAAGTTTTAAACAAATTGCCGTTTCATAATACAAAATTCAGATTTCGACTCCTATAGACATAATTTTAGGATATAGACATGGTTTGTATTTTAAACCTTCTAAAGATAACTATTATGGTTCAAAGCGATTCGACTGATAATTAAAGAAATATTCAACTTTAAAGAAACCTCGTTGTGGAATTTTTTTAAGTATCGACAAAAATAATTTGAGCAGTTCCAGTAGTTCCCGCACTATAGCATCTATTGATTTGGAGTGCTAACTTCACACACCCCGTTCGCGCGCGTTTATTAGGAGATCTTTGTTCGGCGACGGATACTCACCGGTGCAGAGCAGTAACATGTTCAATATCGCGATCCGCATTGATGATCCTTGGTTTTCTATCCATGATTACCCGGAGAGGCGGAGTTCACCAGTGTAACTTCACACGCGCGGGTTAATAACTTCACACTGTATCCCCCCTCCCCTCCTTTGGCCCTTTCGTTCGCACCGGGAGAAACGGCGAAAAGAAAAAAAAAAACATGTCGACAAAAATTATAGCGCGATCGGAACGCAACAAGTCACGCCCGGCTCGTCGATCACTGTCGTCCGAAACTGTCCATCGTCCGCAAGCAGCAGGTACCGGTGCCGGTGATACAGTGACGACCGGTAACGCCCCTACGCCAGCGTTGATACGGCCGGACGATGCATTAGGCGGTAGACATGGTAACGTGCTCCTCGCGGCCGACTCGCGCGCAATCATTGCTCAACTGTGCGCACGGTGAGACTCTATTCCCGCACGTGGGGGAGGGGGATGGATGTGTGTCCGTGTGTTACGCAACCTGCACGTATGCGTGGACCGCATGCACCTGACGGTATTAACTGCAGTTAGAGATTTAAGGTTGTATGACCTGTAAGACCTTTTCCATACAGCACATAGTCGACTAAAAGATGACAGATTTTTCGTACTGACATCTTTTAATTTGAGCATATAGACGATATAAAGATGACTAAAAAACGATGAATGTCCCAGTAAAAGTCATCTTATAGCCTTCAACCGTAAGACGTTTAAAAGACATAAATTTTAGACATCTTTTAATCGTCCTTTAAAATAACATTTTGGATATATTTTTGTTAATACATTTAATAAAAATAATTGATCATATTGCAGTATTTATCACGAATATCTATAGTACATTAACAGTAGATTTTCAGTATGTTTCCAGTATGTATAGTAATTGCCATACAATATTTTGTTACTTTTATATGCACACCTACATTTATTTGACTAGATTATATTGATTTGTGTACTGTGTTATTTTGAAAATATATATATATTTAAATTCCCTAATAGCACACGTAGATTCTGAGAACATTCGAAGGATATCAAAAAAGTATATTGCAAATATTCTCAGAATATTCAATATACGTACTATGACATAGTATATACTGAGAAAGTTCTTACTTCCCGCGTACTTAGTTCATACAATATGCTACAAACATCTTGCTGTATATTCATAGAACGTTATCAGTATGTTATATGTATACACACAGCAAGGTGCGCGCACGCGTGCCCCACACACACACACACACACGCACACGCACACGCACACGCACACGCACACGCACACGCACACGCACACGCACACGCATTTTACACATACACATAAAATTAGGTTAAGTTTTATTAATTTGTACTCTGGTTTTAAATACATATATATATATTTATTTTATATACATATAAAAAAAAGAAACATTTTTATTTAAACATTACAAAGGTGAAATATACAAAGTTAAAATATACAAAGGTGATAAAGACTGAAATATAGGACATTTTGTAAATTCCAAACTTATAAAGTACGTATGACACTTAAATATATTAGATTAAATTTACTGAACATACAAACTCAAATTTTCTCCCCTATTTTGAAAAGTTTTTGATATGTTACAATATAAGTCAAAGATTAAAAGTGCTTTTAATACTCTTACGCACATTAAAGAGAATGAAATACCCCATTAAAAGAAATCAATTTTTATGTTTCTAATTGAATTGAATATCTTATTGAAACGATAAGAAATATTCAAAAATGTTTTATTTAAACTTTTAATGCAAATAGTCTTACGAAACTTATCTTATAATGCAGGAAATCGTGATTTATATATTACTGTAAATGCATTTATTAATATTATTATGTTGCATTATTCTAATTTTATTATTTTTTTTTATTAAACTTTGACCAAATTAATATTTTTTTTATCTATTGGACTTCTTATACTTTTTTGACAGATGTATCATTATCATTATCATTCTATGCAAAAATTATATTATATACGCTTATGCTTATTGTATTCATACATTCACAAACATATATATATATATATATATATTTAAAATATTTCGTATTATAAAGTATTTCTTTCTCAGCCAGAAATGATTGATTAAATCAATATTATTTCGCTTGTATTGATGAATACTTGATGTTGCACACTGATTAGTATTTTCGTTATCTTTGACCTCAATCTTGACTTCATCTTTGACCAAATTAGTCCTGACGTCTATTTCGCTCTGCGTATTTTTGCTCTTTCTCCTTAGCATGAGCTAACAATACTTTAATAGAGGCAGAAATCTGGTCATCACTCATATCACCATGTAAATTGCGTATCTGAAAAAATATTTAATTACATTATTTAATCACATTATTTTTAAATAAATTAAAAGAAATAAATCCATGATGCTCTTAAATATATACTTAATCATAATTATTTTACAAATTTCCAATTTTCAAAATACTTGTTTCTTTTTAGCTCCATGTCAACTAAAACTCATTGCAAGTTCATTAGTTAACATTAGTTTCATCAGTTGTAAATATGAAGTTTTCATGTTTTGACATGTTACACGTGCCAATTGTCTAATCTGAAATTGTTGTAAATTAATATTAATATTTGTTTGCGAAATATATAAAGTCACAATTATATCCAGGTAGCAGGTTTACATTATTTGTCGTCATTTTAATATCGAAAGTCGTCAAAAAGATAATTTTGATGTCAAAATGACGATAAATCGTTATTTACAACGTTAATTTACTACCTGGGTATTTTTATTTTCTAAAAACTTTTTTATATAGAGTATCTCGAAATAAAGAATATAAACTTTGATATAAATTTACACACACACACACACACACACACACACACACACACACACACACGCGCGCGCGCGCGCGCGCGCACAAGTTTCTTATTTTTTTTATATAATCCGAATCTGCAATAGAAAGTACCATGTTTCATTTGAAAAATTCGACTTCCGATCTGAATAACCTATTTCCGGTCAGTACCGGAAGTTGAAAATGTCATCATTCGATAGAGCATATCCGACTTATCAAAACTTTCAGCATTTTTTATAAAAGAATTTATACATTATTTAAACGGTTGTCTGATACACCCTGTATATATTTATAGATGTATACATATAACAATGTTCTTACTTTAAAAAATACAATCTAGTCGCGATAAATTTGTATTTTCCTTTGACTTTAGGTTATCTTGATATGATTTAGAGTATTCACAAAAGAGCGAGAGAAAAGTAAAATTTGATAAAGAAACATATGCATTGTATCAAGAAATTTTTAATTTCTTTTATATGTAAATTTATCTCAACAGTACTCTTGTATACTTATATTGATAATTATACAAGAATACTGTTGAGATAAATCTTGATAATTATATTGATTTTGTATTGATATATTTCATTTTTTTACGATTTTGATATAAAAAAATATGTATAAAATATTACAAATTAAATAAAAGAAAAATATTTAAGGGGTAACACCATTCTAGAAGTAGAAAAAAAGGCCTAACTTTGAGAATTTATTTTGGGAATATGAAAAAAGGAATATGATTTCTTTTCAGAGGGTTTATTTAACACATATTGAAGTACGAAAAAAATTTTTTTATTATTATTTTCATACAAAATGGCGGCGACAGAGCCCATCTTCAAAATCGTCTTTTTTTAAAACGCCTAAACGGCGGACAGATTTCTCGAAAACTATAAGATCTGGAACAAAAAACGAAAAAAATTTATAATCGATATACTATTGGCTTTGGAACTACGTAGGGGTTTTTTTAAATCAAATTTTGTAGAAATGGCACACTTTTGAAGAAAAAAATCGATTTTTTAGCCAAAAAATAAGCAGTAAATTGTTTATTAAAAAAAAAGTTTTTGTTCAATTGAAAAACGGGTACGTAGTGCCATAGAGAATGTAGTTGTGAAGCTACTGTAAAAATTTCAAATCGATCCATGCAGTGTTGTTCAAATAATGTGTCCGCCCAGTTTGAAAAAAGTGGTTTCGAGAAAAACGCGTTTAAAGTTTTACGAGCTTTTAAATCCTTGAATTTTTTGTTTACCTCTAATCTGCGATGCCTGCACATACATTTGGCCGTCCATTTCGATGCTCGCCTCCTCATCTTCCTTCCTGGATGATTTCAAGGATAATTGAGCCTCTTTTGCAGCATCTGTAAGTGATCGCTCGGAAAACTTGATGCGGCGCTTGTCCGACTCCACGCAGAAATTAAAGCAATTCGGCTCAATAGTTATGCCTAAATTCTGCATGAGCCGCATAATACTTGAAAAGCCATCATTATAAATGCCTACACTGATGTACACTGCAATATCAAGAACATGTTTGTCACTGTTTGTCGATTTCGGAGCTATAGGCCACACAGTCACATTAAAGCTCTCTTGTGTTGCTATTTTGTGTATAGCCGCCTAAGCAACGAGTAAGCAATTCGTCACTGCTTAATTCTTGATAAATTGGAGAAATTGCTTCGAATACTTCTTGTGATAGAGATGGTTTATGCATGTGGTTTGAATCTCCGGTGGCCTGTGCCTTCTGTCACGAGCACCACGAATTTTTTCCGCGCGGGCATTTGTCGTGTTTTGGTTCATCGTCAGTCGATAATTTGTGGTCTAGCGTTGCGTAGATTTCATTACGCATTTTTTTCTACACAATCATGATTTCGATGTATTGCTAGACCATAATAAATTGACAACTCGTCAATTAATTTTCCAGTTAACTTGCCTTTTCCTCCGAGGCCTTTTGTCTGTTTTTTTATATTGCGAAGGCACCCATTCGCTTTTGCACGTGATCGATGCACTCTTTCTTTTTGACTGTAAAATTTTCATAGGGCTGTGATTCTACGATGCCTTTAAAAATTTTGGAATCTCCATCCCCCACGTAATTTGCATATTTCAATACGTGCAAAGATTCTGAGCGCTGGAACATTTCGATAGCGTTGTCCACTTCCATCTTTCCCGCGGAGCCTTCGTGGTTCGTTGGCATTCGTTTTTATGGATTTCGGCCCATTCCTTGTACTCGTAGATTTCATTACGCATTTTTTTCTACACAATCATGATTTCGATGTATTGCTAGACCATAATAAATTGACAACTCGTCAATTAATTTTCCAGTTAACTTGCCTTTTCCTCCGAGGCCTTTTGTCTGTTTTCTTATATTGCGAAGGCACCCATTCGCTTTTGCACGTGATCGATGCACTCTTTCTTTTTGACTGTAAAATTTTCATAGGGCTGTGATTCTACGATGCCTTTAAAAATTTTGGAATCTCCATCCCCCACGTAATTTGCATATTTCAATACGTGCAAAGATTCTGAGCGCTGGAACATTTCGATAGCGGTGTCCACTTCCATCTTTCCCGCGGAGCCTTCGTGGTTCGTTGGCATTCGTTTTTATAGATTTCGGCCCATTCCTTGTACTCGTAGATTTCATTACGCATTTTTTTCTACACAATCATGATTTCGATGTATTGCTAGACCATAATAAATTGACAACTCGTCAATTAATTTTCCACTTAACTTGCCTTTTCCTCCGAGGCCTTTTGTCTGTTTTTTTATATTGCGAAGGCACCCATTCGCTTTTCCACGTGATCGATGCACTCTTTCTTTTTGACTGTAAAATTTTCATAGGGCTGTGATTCTACGATATGCCTTTAAAAATTTTGGAATCTCCATCCCCCACGTAATTTGCATATTTCAATACGTGCAAAGATTCTGAGCGCTGGAACATTTCGATAGCGGTGTCCACTTCCATCTTTCCCGCGGAGCCTTCGTGGTTCGCTTGGCATTCGTTTTTATGGATTTCGGCCCATTCCTTGTACTCGTCAGTATCAGATTTTTTCTGTCAAAATTCACAACTCTTACAATATTTGGATTTTACTAAAACATCGACCACTTTGCCAGTAAACCATCCAATAAGCGATACGAATCCATAAAGTAACGATAAGCTGCGTTTTCTCCAAGATCCATCACCAGATACAGTAATGCCACTTGTGTTCCCTTTCTCGTCACTTTTTTCCTTTTCTTCTTGAGCTGCAGTTTTCATACTACGCTGACAAACATCCTCTGCTTCAATAGCGATCTTTTGAACAACTTTGTCGTAAAATGATTGAAAAATTGGCCGCGGGAGATCCATGAACGCACAAAATTTTATTATTTCATTCAATCCTACTCCCAGTAGCCGCATAGCAAGAATAATTCTTCGATTTATGTCGTATCCTTTTTCAATAAATGGAGAACTAGGAATAGAAATGTTATCACAGTTTTTACACGAAATAACAATTTTGAAACCCAAGCCGCGATTTCCATTCGGTGAATGTCACATCAGATTTGCATTTTTTGCACACAATTGCTTGCGATATAGCGGAGAACACTGCTAAAAAGTTCAAAATTCGCTAACCAAAGCCTGCTTCTAATTCAAAGTCGTCACGATCGCTGATAATTTTTTAGCCGATGTGACAACGTTCTCAATGCTTGACTTCTCCATTTCGTAACGGTTCAACGGCCGCCGGTTACATTTTCAGTAATTTCGAACTGTCGCTTTTTCCCCTTCCGGATTTTTTTTCATTAAACGCTGACCCTTTATTACTCATATTGTTTATGTTATTCACTTCAACACAACAAATATATACAGATACAGATGTATAAAACAGAGAAATGAACGGAAAAAGCAAAACGATGCGGCTGCACGGGGTGCTCAACAGCTGACTGACTCACACATACACGTTTATTACAGTATTAGCGTACCCTGGTCAGCTCCAGGGGAACCCTTAGGACCTTTTATTTCTCTATAGGTAACAGGGCTTATTATTTCGAAAGGTAAAAGCAGTACGAAAGCAATAAGGATGCAATCCCATGCACAGCGAAAAATCGGAAACGACAAAATCAGAAGCGACAAAAAGGGAATGGACACGCATGCATACTGTGCAGAGTTACAATCTTGTATCTGCATGATCTACGTCAGATTGTAAACATAACCTTGGACGCTGCGCATAAACTAAAAGTATAGAGTCGCGAAATAAATTTCTGATCTCATTATGAATTATTTACGTACCTAAACAATGGTAATTGACACTATTATTGCAGAATATTTATAAAACAAATAAAAATTTTGTATGAACTTAAATTTTCAATAAATAAAATTTTGCGTGCCTTCCAGTTTCTATTTTTTGGTTTCTAGCGTCCTATGGAGCAGCTTTTCCAACAAGGAATAATACTCTAACCTCTTTCTTTAATTAATTTTTCTTTATAAAATACGAAAATTAGTAACTTCGAGTGTAATTGTTACACAAGTGTTTAATAATAATTATTTTCTTTATATAAATGATACATTTTATTATACACCTTTAAATAGCATTTACGATTTTAACAACAATTCTCATTTTTTTTCAATTTTCCTGTTTTCTAGCGTGCATGGGACGTCTGAAATTGAAAAAAAGAAACAGAATAAGCAGACGATAGTCTGCAGCTGCGCATGCTCTATTTTCATTTTGCGGTTCCCTTTTTGTCTTTCCGATTTTCGTTATGCATAGAACTGCACCCTAAATCACAGCGCGACATGTGAGTGATTCAGCGCGCTTAGCGCGTGCTTCGAGGCACTGCGGCAAAATCGATAACTGAACCTTTGAAAAAATTTTTTTCGCTATACACGGATAGAAATTTGTTGCGTTAATCGTACGAGTAAGTCGTTACGATTACAGCAGCAGTATTTCTATGCGATTTTAGCTCGAAACTTGAACAATCCAAGCATCGAGTTGAGCATATTTCGTACGGAAGTATCTATATGATGACGGTAAAGCACTCGTGCGGTCCTTTCTCGTATTCCGAGTCGTTGCCGCAACACGCGCATACGAAAAGCGTATCCCCCACTACCGAGCGAATTTCGCTCGAGACTCGTGCGATTTTTGTTCGAGACTCTGAGCGATTGGGAGCCACGCCACGCTTTCCGTTATTTATAACTATAGTTACGGCTCTGCTAAACAACGGAAAGCGTGGCGTGGTCCGCGTGGTTCCCAATCGCTCAGAGTTTCGAGCAAAAATTGCACGAGTCTCGAGCGAAATTCGCTCGGTAGTGGGGGATACGCTTTTCGTATGCGCGTGTTGCAGCAACGACTCGGAATATGAGAAAGAACCGCACGAGTACTTTATCGTCATCATATGGATACGAAATATGCTCGACTCGATGCTTGGATTGTTCAAGTTCCGAGCTAAAATCGCATAGAAATACTGCTGCTGTAATCGTAACGACTTACTCGTACGATTAACGCAACAAATTTCTATCCATGTAGGACCAACTGCATATTGTTTTTATGACCCTAAAGTGTTGTTTAAGCCAAAAAAATTGATTTTTTCAAAATCCTAGAGTGGTGTTACCCCTTAAAAATACATATGAGATATTGAATATCCTTAGTTAACAGATTATATTTTAATATTGTATTTTGAGTTAAAAAAGATTGAAAAAAAATTGAAAAATATTATTCATTGTTTTAAAATAATGTTTTTTTTTTCTATACTACACGCTCACATGCGCGCGCACGTGCACGCACACACACACACGCACACAAATGATTAATTGTAAAGTGGATATCAATTTACAATTTGCTTACTAACCTTCCTGAAAAGCTGAAGTTGGATTCCATGTTAAGTCCTCATCATTATCATTATGAAATTCCATAGAATTTACCATAGTAAAAGCGTTTTCAGTACGATCTAAATTTAAATCTAAAATTAATAAAGCAATAAATAAAAAAAAAATGACATTAACATTTTATATACATTTTCATATTAATTAAAAAGTTTAATTCTATGATTATAAAAACATTGTACATATTTACATGTACAAAATATGAAATATTTAAAAATATTATAGAAATAGAAAAATGTTAAACAAGACAAGAAAAATATACGTAATAATTTAATGAAAATAATATTATAATTTATAAAATTATAAATAAAAAAATAGAAAAATAAAAAGTAACGTAAAATAGAATAGAATATAAAGTAAACTAAAAAATATCTTCGTACTAACCTCTGTTAGAAGTTTCCGAATTTGATACTGTTCGAGAAAAGTTTTCATTATCACGCAGATTCGACAAATTTTCTGTAAATTGCATCTAAAATAAATTATATCCATTATTTATAACGCTTTTACAGACTTATATAAATTTATATAAATGTATATCTTATTTTTTTCGTAATAAACACAACATTATAAAATAAATCTTAATTTCTTTTGAAAAATATTGTACTTACAGGAATCATCTTTTCTGTTCCTTTTATTTTAGAGCTATATGATGCAGTATTGTCGACAACATTTCTGGATTTAAAATCTGAAATATTATATAAAACAATAATGTTATTGAAATATTTTCCAATTTATTCGTAGTGCTTTATAATGTTATTACTTTTTTGTGTAACTATTCTTGATTTTTGTACATATATGCTTCTATTATTTATTTTGGGTATTTTTGGAAATTGCGAAAGAAAATCGTCATCAGCCGACGAAACTTCATTGCTGCTTATTGACGTGTCAATTGTTTTAGCCGCTCTAAGTTCCCGTGACTTTTTGAGATGTAATTCATTTTACATGTTAAACGTAAAATCAGACATCTCCTCAGCTTGTTTCAATTTGCTTCTCGCCACTGCATAATTAACTGCAACAGAATAATATAATTGTTTAAAAAAAAATCTTTTTTCTATAATTATTTAAAAATATCAGCGAAATCAATGTTATGAAAAACTAATAATAATATATTTCAGAAAAGATTACTTACAAGACGTTCCGTATATTTTACGAATGCCATGTTCCAACCATGTAGATTCCGGTTCCTCCATTAATTTGACGGCCTTATTGTATCTTTTATTACTAATAAAATTAGGCCACATGACTTTCTTTAAACTTTCATTTAACCAATTGTGTGGAACCACTTGAAGTCGATCTTCGAACTCAACAATAGCGCAAAATTTCCTGCTTCTCATTCTATTTGAACGAATGTATATATTATATATTGCTATGTATAAATGGGAAAACTGCATATTTGTCATCTGCATGTGACAACTTTACATATTTTCTGATTATAGCTTTTAATGACCACGATTTCAACTCCGAGTATAAATGCACAATATAAATTCTAAATAATGAAGACGAACAAGTAACTTTAAATAGATCTTCATTTTCCAAACATTCGTAGCCTATGATAACCGGAATATTGCGTTTTGCGCAATATGCTACATTTTTTATGGATACAATGGCACGACATTTTAACCCACAGCAACTGTCTGCAAGTATTCCAGCCTTCAAAGTAATTCCATTATACTTCACAATTTTATACTGTGGATTCTTGCAATTGGGTGTAAGTGGACTATCGTGATGTAATAACTTCAAATTTGGATACATATGTATTACATATTGCTATGTATAAATGGGAAAACTGCATATTCAGATTCTGAATTCAATTTTATATATGTTTTAATGAAAAAAGTATTAAATCTTGTGCAGAATTTAGATATCCGTTTAAATCTGGCGACGATAGTATTCTAATTATAACATATAATGTTATAAAATAGATATAAACCTTCTTTTTTAAAATAGATTTAAATGCCAGTGGACCTGTATATAATAGAATCAATCTACATTCGGTTGCTTTTCACATTTTTATACAATTCATTGCTCGTGGTTTCCTTGCAAAATCTGTAGGTTTTATCTCTGTTACTAAACGTGTTGAAATCTTTTCGACATCCCTATATTGTAGTCAATAATGCAAATCTCCATCTAGCTCCATAAATACAACATTTTCCTCATAATTCCTAAACAGATCAAGTGAATATAATCAAGTGGAACGTTAATAATAGGCTTGAAATAAGGAATTTGCACCAAACTACAAGTGATGTCTGGTTTGTGATAATTATCATCAATTTTTCTGATGAAATCGTCATCTGTTCGAGGTGGTGCATTAATTTATGGGAAACATACTCGTCTTCCTACATATTCCCCTTCTATTTGACATTTAATGCAACTAAAGTATTCAGCATGTCCTTTTACTCATAGGACAAATGCTTTCGCAGGTGTATCATAGATTAAAGCCCCAAGTCTGCATTGTATGTTACGGCCATTGACATTGATGCCATTTTCACACATCTCTTTAGCTTCTTCAACGAAATCCTTCAAGAAATTATTGACATTTGCAAGTTTTTCATATCCATGATAAAATCCAATCATGAAGTCATTATCATACGGAAGAATTGAACCGAATATTGGTTAGAATTGTTGCAATGACAATTTTGTTAGTGGTAACCCGTCAATGTTAACAGCTATTTGTATACAATTATTATTATCTTTTACGGATGTCAATACATGCCGTACAGATTTAAGTAATCCAAAATGGTGATACAGCCCGGGTACATTACTACCCTTATTTCTGATTGTTTTGGAATAAATGTAAAAGTGATCGAGCATCTATGGGCAAATTTGAAAAACAAGTATGCTGTTTTAATATCTGAAGCAATGTTCTGAGAGAAGTATGTGAGATTTTATGCTCTGTAGCCGAAACAGTAAGATTACTTTTAAAATCGTTTGTTATCTTGTTATTTTCAAATATATAATCTATTAATTCACGAAAAATTCTCGTAGAATATTGTTCCAAATTGGATTCTGATTCTGATTCAGTTCTGAAATCGTTTAACTCCCGCAATCCATCATTTTTATATTTCGTACTTATTTTATCTGTATTTCGTTCACAAACAATGTTACTTTCAATAGCAAGTATGTTATTTTCATTATGAACAATATGTGAATTGTTAATTGTAGATTCATTTTCTATATATTTTCGATTTCATCATTGCCACTTCATGGTGAAACAATCCTATTAATCAACAGACTATCATATATGAGATCCTATTCTCGTGTGGCAAGTGCATTTAAATGTCTTTTCGATACACATGATATATCTTTTATTAAATTTTATTTTATGATATATTTATTATATGATATATCTTTTATTAAATCTTCTATTAAATTTTCTTTTCATTGCTGTATTTCTGTTTAAAAATGTAAACAATTAATATTTTTAAAATGAGTATTATATATGTGTTACAGTAGAAAGTATTATATATGTGTACAGTTAGAAAGTGCTATATTAGAAAATATAATATTTCTTTAATTTTTATAATGTACTGTAAATTTTTAACAATTTTTATTTATTGTGAATGACGTCTTTACGTATATATATATATATATATATATATATATATATATATATATATATATGTAAATCATATTATATATAATCATGTGTGTGTATAACATATAACATATATAAAATAATACTTGGATATATATTATTATATATTAACGAATGTTGAATGTAATGTTTCCTAGATGTCTACCGGGGAAAACAATTATATATAAATTATGCAATTTGGAATGTGCAACAACATATCTTATTCGAAGAACAATCATGTGTTGTTTTCTTTATATTAATTGATTCATCTCATTATTCTGTGTGTAAAAGTACTGAGATACAATTGTCAAAAAATCTACGAGCTTTTTTGTACTTTATGTCAAAATATATCAGAGTAAAGTATAAAATCTCTCGTAAACTACTGATTTTCCAACACTTTATTCTCATACATTTATATCCAGAACTAGAGGAATCATATATAAAAAAATTATATAAGTTTAAAAAAATGACCATTACCTTTATGTAACCTTGAAAAATTTTGAATTCTTCAAAAACTAATTGTAGCAATATTTTCTCTCTTCAGGTCTATACTTCTATCTGACGGTTCAATATTTTTCATATGTTTCAAAATTTTGCCTCGGCAAATCCTGCGATAAGGCTGTAACAAAAGCGAAATTTGACATAAGAATCACGTAAGATTGTAGAAGCGACAGACAGAGTCACTTCGAAATTGACTGAAGTTTATAATTTTTAAGCAGTTATAAATATATTAACAATAAAATATTTTACAAATTCGAGGTTAGGAAAAGTTTCTTGAAAGTTTGACAAGAATAATCATAAAAATATTAAATTATTAAGTTTAATATATTTGCAAAAACATGCGAGCTTCGATTTACAACTCGTTTAATAAAATTTAGACAAATCTCTATCTTACGTACTAATGTAATGATGCTGCTTACTACCCACACGGCACGTAATTTCAGCTATATTACAGTATATTGTTGTAATATTACTGAAATACTACATGCCGTGTGAATAATTAAGTAGTACCATTACATTAATACATACCACAGATTGATCTAATTTTTACTAAACGAGTTGTAGATCGAAGCTCGCATGTTTTTGCAGATGTATTAAACTGAATAATTTAATATTTTTATGGTTATTTTTGTCATATTTTCGAGAAACGTTACCTAACCTCGAATTTATGAAATATTTTATTGCAACTATTAAAATCTCGAGAAATATTAGTAAAAACAAATATATATATATATATATTCTTAAACTTTATTTTATTTATAAAAATATATAACAAGATATAAAAAAGGAAGGATTACCTCAGATTCAAATTTAATGACGACTAAACGGCGACACGCAATCAGAAGCTGCGGAAAGGCTGCTTTCGGCAATCTCAGAAATCACGTGACGTCGCTATACATACGCCATCCGCCCTACGCTAAGTTCGTTCCGCATAAATTAAAAGTATATTCTGAGAATATATGAAAAATAATATTATATTAAAAATAATACCATTATTATACTATTAGACATATTACAAGTATATCCCGAAAAGATACAAGAAATAATATACCGTAAATGATGTTATAGTGATGTTCTCAGTATATTATATACATGACGTATGACGTATGCGATTCATAGTATGAATACGGAATATTCGAATGATATCATGTGCTGTTAGGGAAACAGGACAGCTCGCACTCCATGCTTCCTTCACTTGAGATAAACAAAAAATAGGAATGAGTTTGCAGATTATGATGCGATCACACGCTTGTAATTCCAAGAAATCGACAAACACGATGTATTACAAATTGAAGAAAGAAACAAATGGAAGGAAATTTGTTTTTTTTTAAACTTTCCAAAAGTATAATCTCAAATCTCTGAACGTAGAAATTATAAAATCAAGAAATATTCGAAAATATTATTAAAAATATATACAAAAATTATTCTATTTTATTTTATATTTAATAAAGTAATTGATGAGAAAAAAACGTGAGAATTACCTGTGATTATTCTTGTACGACGAATACGTAAATTAACGTAAATCTAAGCAGCAACGTGGTTAGGACGAAAAAGACCGGTACCAATAAAGTCTGAGGCCTGTTCTTTTTAGCTGAACTTGGTGCACCAGTTCAGAGGTTATCCTTTTCCCTTCGTATGGAAAGGAGAAAGATAACCTCTGAACTAATGCAGCCAGTTCAGCTAAAAAGAACAGACCTGTTCACTATCAGAATATATGATAAATAATATTCTGTAGATATACTACTAGTATATTCTGAGAATATACGAAATGAGAATATCCTGTATGAAATATTATAAAGATATTCTTAGTACATTAAGTACAGTACGCATATTCATAGTATGACTACAAAATATTCGAATGATATCATGTGCTGTCTGGGTATATATACAGGGTAAATTTTAATGGTTGGAACAGCTTTTAGCCATAAGAGCTGGGTTATCGACTCTACTATTCACACATTTATATCACACTTAGGCATTTAGACACACAAACGGTCATTATAAATATGCCTAGATAGCAAAATGCGTCAAATTTGCCAGCAGATTGGCAACAGATTCCCACAAAAATTGTCAGCAAATCATCCGTTATATCCGCAATAGGCTTACAATTTGCTAGCAGATTGACGACAGAAACCGAGCAGAATCTGATAACTTGACTAGACGTCAGATTGTCGGTAGAAACCGAGCAGGATCTGCACGCACGCAATCCGACGGCAGATTGGCAGCAGAAACCGAGCAGAATCTGCAATATTTGGCCATAGTAATATATGTACATTTAAATATATTTAAAGGGATTTAAAAGGAATTAAAGGCAGATTGGCAGCAGAAACGGAGCAGAATCTTTAGCATTTGACAATTCTCAGGCAGCACACATTCGTTTCACAAATGTGTTAATATTTGAAAAAATGTTAACTTTAAGAATTATTATTTCACTAACAGCATGTGTAGATTCTGAGATTTTAATACATTTATTAAATTAGATTAAATTAATTTGTGTACTCCGATGTTTTAAAACTATATATATCTAAATTAAAACAGTACCCACACATAAGTTACTTCAGTGAAATTACATTCAACGTGTATATGTGCGAAGAATCGTCACTGAGACCAACATTGATTATATTCTCAAAATTTAATTCTTGAATCAATTTCGTGATTCAATTAGATTAGACACTAATATTAAGCTTGTATATATATTCAAATCAAACGGATTTTACTTACGCGAAAGCGTATAGCCTTTGCGACTCCTAGCGGCGTAAGTGGAACTTATGCAAGTTTGCGAGCTCACTTATATAATAAAGATCATTCTGCTCAGTTTTTGCTACCAATCTGCCATCAAATCGCACGCGCGCAGATCCTGCTCGGTTTCTGTCAACAATCTGACATCAAGTCAGGTTATCAGATCCTGCTCGATTTTTGCCGTCAATTTGCTGTCAGATTCTATGAACAGTATCTGCTCGATTTTTGGTATATACCAATTTGATAACTTAATCGATAATAACATTTGTACCAAATTTGTAGAATTTTTGTTGACAGCAATTGATATCAGACACTTGGCATTATCTGCTTTCGGCAGACTTGGTTATCTGGGTGTGTGTGTAGTAGAATCGGTAACTTAGTTCTTATGGTAAAAAGCTGTTCCAACCATTAAAATTCACCCTGTATATTCATTTATGTATTTCATACGTATACAAGGTGTCCCAGAATATTGAGTACTATTTTCGTGTACAAGTAGGGCGGACGAAACTGAGTCGAAAAGTCTGTACCATTTTGCAATTTTCGCAATAGTTAACGAGATATTAATGATTAAAAATCGTCGTATTAGCCCGGCCTACCGCCGAATGCAAGCGCGCGGCGAGATGCGATCGCCCAGCATCGTCGTTGCTAGGCACCCGAGGAGTTGTTTTCTATAAACGGCAATGCCTACAAGCAGCGGTTTTGAGTTGTGATTGTCCCCCTGTTTTTCGCCATTTGTAAAAAACAACTCCTCGCGATCTTGGAAACAATGACTAGGTGATCGTATCTCGTCTCGGCACGCGCTTGCATTCGTCCGTCCTACTTGTACATGAAAATAGTACCCAATATTCTGGGACACCCTGTATACATTATATATACACGGTGTCCAGAAATTCGCGCATTCGGTACACGTGACATGATACTTTATGATAAGAGAAACTACTTTTTCTTTTAGCAAAATTCCACTTGACAAGTAGTTTTCGCAGGCGAGCAGGTTGAACTTAACGAATAAGCTCGTTTGTCCATGTAGTATGCAGGGCCGTCGCGCGCTTATTACTTACTTGTTCATTGAAAACTAAAGAATATGTAAATAGTAATAAGCTTTACGAGTAATAAGCTAAACGTCTTATTATTTTAAATATTGCACACAATTGCGCATGATAATTAAATAATATCACTAAATACTATCACTAAAGAATACTTGACTAATTAAATGAGACTACGTAACCTGTACAAATGTCGAAAACTTGATTTATTGTGTAACAATGATTTATGCAATGGCCTGCGATGGCCTATTTATGCACAATCTTTTTTAACTAATCTTTTTGTTTAGACTCTGAACTCAAATTTAAAGATAACATATTGTTTGTTTTGTATATATTAGTTAAATAATTACAAAATGTTAATGTTAATTATTAACTTTTCTTACTTTTAACACAAAACCACCCTGTACACCATTTGTTAGTGTGTTTACGTCAATAAATGTTTTTCAATTCTGTAAAGCCATTTCAAAGATTAGTGAAAAAACAAAAAATGTCGGTATCCAGCATCCCCTTAAGTATACTTATTCTGGCAGTGAGGCTGGCTTCACATGGAGCGTAACTTGCGTAACTTGCGCCAACCAATCAAATTTTCTGTAGCGACCGCTGATATTCAAATAAGATATTGTGATTGGTCAGCGCAAGTTACGCTTACGCAAGTTACGCTCCATGTGAAGCTAGCCTGAGTTTCTATTGTGCGCGCCACCAAGCGCATTGTACCTACGTTCACTCGGCGGTTACTAGGCGAGCAGCGCTCGAGATATATATGTATGTACATACATTATCGATTCATTTTATCGATCGTCTTGGTATAGTTTTACGTTTATGTTCTTCTTGATCAATTCAGTAACTGTATTCCACAAGTTAAGTTGTAATAAAATTTGTCGTGGGTAATACCGAGTACACCTCAATTCTAAACCCAACAGAAAATCAACAGAAAATCATCTTGTTAATTGTTTGAATAAAACTCTTACTAACGAACTTGCAAAACATTTAACATGGGAAGATCAACGTCAGACAGAGGATTAAAAACAGCTTTTGCGAATATTATCACAAGTAAGTTCATAACATAATATAATTATTTAAACTTAAAAATTAATTAAAATTGTATTTTGTTTTATAATAAAAATTCCTTTCAGGCACTATTTCAAACATGTACATACCTATATAGATTGTGAGAGGAGACCGTTTCCGTTGCGAAAAGAAGCTCGCTGGAATCTGAGAGAGTGCAAGCACGCATTAAGTTCAATAAACGATTCAAAATCGAAACTCAGTCAAGTTATTTAGCCAAGTTTATTAACTTGGGGAAGATATTATATCGCGCAAAAGTATTAACAGTTCAGTTGGATTTTGTTATGCCCATATATTTGTGTAAATTTCACATGTTTAGCTAACTACGCGTCGTTACTTTCGGACTTAAAACAGATTATTTAAGGCTATTATTTAATTCTTGTCTCATTCATATCGATCGAGCTCTACTTATATATTGTTTATCAAGATTAAATTTATTAATAAGTTTACGTTACAAAATTAATTAAATATATAACACTCCTACATTCGCAATATCTTATTTCATTACCTTCAATAGCCTTTAAAAGATCCAATTATGATTGATTTAATTTTTTTAGTTGATAGCGATGCCTATTTCCCGCTTTTCTTAGCCATTCCGAAAATTTATTTTTTAAACTATAATAACTGGACGAAGTGTATGTACAGTCGGTGCCTTAAAGATTGCAACACTTTTTTTGTGATGATTTTTGGAACGCGTAAAAATTTTGAGAATGCGGATCGCTATCTCTGGATACATGTAGTAAGCGGTTATAATAGCTGTCAAAGTAATACACACGTGAGTTATACAAGGTGAAATCAAGAAATGTATTTGCGTTATACGACAAATTCTCAAGATACGTTTTGAATATTATAAAATAATGGTAAGTATGAAGTAAGTTTTCTAAATTTATTTGTATTTTTAAAATATCTCTTACATTACACAAAAGAATATTATTATTGATCAAGTAATATAACATGTAATGAAATTATATAATAATGTTGCAACATTTAAATTATATAATATTTATATTTATTTAAAAAACAGAATTTATAATTTATTTATATACACAGTATTTATAACAATTTATTACAATATATTATAATTGTAATTACAGTATATATACATATGTATAATAACATAATTATACTTATAACACTATATTAAATACAAATACATATACAATATTAAATATACTAATAACTTCATCGATTTAACATAATTATGTATGTAACAATTATTATATTAATATTATATTATATTTGTTTAAAATTTTTAAATTTTAATTTACATTTTTAAATTTTTAAATTACATTCAAACTTTTTTCATTTTCAGGATCTTTCACGTTGAGCCTGTATACAAGTAAAACCGATGGTCCGACAAAAGCAAAAAGGGCTAGAAAAAACAAGGAAACATAATTATTCAAAGAAAAATGATTGCAGACAATTATATAACGCAGAATATATTACATGAAAATATTTTTGATAATATATAATCGTACTTTATTTTAACAATTTATGATAAAAGAGAGTTAGGTATAAGAAAAACAGGGATATTAGTTACTAAGTATATAAAAGATAAAAATACTATTGTTTCAAATATTATATTTTATTCCACAATAAAAATGCGTTTATATCTGTGAAATGGTATTAAAATCTTGTATAACATTTTAAAACAAAACATTTTGATATTGTCCATATTATATTATTTCATCGTTATCAATTTTAAACGGAATATAAAAAGGAAGAGCGGATACTGAACAAACGATTTAACAAAGTTAAAATGATTCAAGGGACTGTAAAATATCATTCATTCATTCCTCAACGAAACGGAAAAATCGAAGTTAAAATAACATCATCTGCTACTACGTTGACTGTTAAAACTATGTACAAAGAATAAAAACATATACTTTATTCACTAATTTACATATTCTGTATAATATTTACCATTTTATCCAACAATTAATCAGCCTAAACTGTACTGACGATCCTGTCTGGACAGACACAAGCCGCCGAGCTCGAGCGTTCAGGTATACTAATACACCGCCCGCTGGGCACCGAGCAGCGGCGGCGCGGCGCTTCAATTTCAGTAATTTAAAAAAAATAGTGCCCATTCGATTTGCATTTTGAAAAAAATCTTGATCTCTTTAGAATTGAAGTGGAAATCAGTGTTGCGATTCGGACTAGACTGTTTTGCGCATGTGCGGCGATATAGCATCAGTGAAGTGTCTAGTACAAGTAAAAAGAGGTACTGTTATGTAATTATTAAAAATATTTAAAAGGTTTTGAGAAATTTTTTACATATATATAAATTATATATATAACATCTGCGTACATGCGCTCATAGAAACTATCTTTAATTATTTTATAAATATAAATAATAATAAAAGGATAACAGCAAAGGGAAAAGGATTAAATTCTTTAAATAAAACACTTTATATAAATAAAATTAAAATACTTTATTTGGCAGAGATCTCAAAGAACACCAACATTTGTTGTAGAGGTAAGGAAAACTGCCAAAAACCTTACCAATGTTCATAACAAAAATATACATGTTATTACTTAATTAATAAAAACATTTAAAATAAAAATTTAAAGATAATATTAACTTAAAATAAAAATATTTTTATTGAAATAAAATGATGTATTCTTCAAGAACAAAAAATAATAATTTCTCATTGAAATCTGAAAAAAACTAAAATTTATACATATTACACATTTTCATATTAAATAAAAATCTTAACAGAAATAATAGTTGCTTTGGCTTTTATTAGGTACTTAGGTTCTACTATCACGTTATTTATATATTGCTACATATATTATAAAAATTAAATAAATAAAACCTAATAAACTCTGAAAAATAAAACAATATTAATATATTTATAACTAACATGCATAGAAATAATATTGGCTAGATGTATCATATAATAATTACAAAAAAAATGCAAAATAAAATAAAAATATAACTAAGAACCATCACATAAATTGCATTGTTTATTACTATATAAATTTTGCGGATTGTATAATTGTAAATGTTCGAAATCTATATCAAAATTCGTACAATTGATACCTTCTGCTTGAAAACTCGAGCGTACAATACAAATCGCGGAAAGAGTTTCGTTTGACAATCTATTTCTCTTTTTATTTTTTACATCCGTAACTATAGAAAAAATACGTTCGGCTTCGGCATTTGAATGGGGTAAAGAGAGAACCGCATTAACTAATAATTCTAAATGTGGAAACATTTTTTCCCCATTACAGTTTTTAAAATCTAATATATTTTTCCACATATCAATTTCCAAAGAAGCTAGGTTTATTTTTTCTTCAATATTATAAATTGTAGGTAAAACTCGCCATTCGAAAGCTAATTGTGTTACATCAATATTTCCTATACGCGTTGCAATTAAAGTTAAATCTGGAAATTTATTTCTAGTTTCATTATAAAGAGCAATTTTCGGTTGTAAAAATTGAAACTGTTCAAAAAGGAAATCTCTATACAGTAATCGTTTCAACATTTCGCGAACCGCAGTTACATAAAATTGTAAACAATTTAATTTTATTTCGCGCGCGCATTCTGAAGGTAATGTTTTTAGAAAACTTTTGCATTTCGGTCCAACATATAAATTATTAATATCCTGTCTAATATTTTCATCGTTAATATCAAAATCAATAATATTTTCTAAATATTTTGAAATTACAAAATTTGGTACTATTTCGCGAATTAATCCTTGGCTATTTTCAAATAATGTATGAATTAATATTTTACGAGATTGAAATAAGGCATTAAAGTTATTAAAAAAATTTAATGAATATTTTAAGAATAATAAGTATGCTTTAATAAAATTGTCATTTAATTGAGTTAGAATAAGTTCCGCGGATTTTAATTTATCTTCTACAATAGCCAACATAAAATAATTTCTTAAAATTTCCCAATTATCTAATAATCTAACAATGCATTTATGTAAAACTAACCACCGAGTATTTGACAATTTTAAAATTTTACGTTTTTCCACATTGAAAAATTTCTGAAAATTGCGTAATATTGCACATCTTTTTGCATTATCTGAGATATACGTAACAATTCCTCGAATTAAATTTTCACACGATTCTGGAAGTTCTTCACAAGCTTTACTTGAAATAAGTGCGGATAAATGGCAAATACAATTTAATGTAACAAGACCCGGAATTTCTAATTTTAAACGCGACATAAAAGAATTATTACAGTCAATCATAACAGATGCGTTATCGCTTGCCATTCCAACAATATTTTTTAAAGGAATTTCTTTTTCTGCTAGCATAGTTTTAAAATTTTCAAAAATTTTACTCGCGGAACAATCTGTTGCGTCTATAGATAATAAATCTAATAATTGTGTTATTACCTTTTTAGTTACTGGAGAAACATGTTGGACAAGAATACACATAAGTTTTGAATCCGATATATCTGTACTTTCATCTATGAGAATGGAAAATTAACAATTTTTAATATTTGTAATAATTTTTTGAGTTTCACGACTATTTCAGTAAGAACATTTGTGCATTTGTCTCGAGCTATGACATATCTGACGCAATTTCGAAATCCGGAAAGATATCTTTCAATAGTGGAATTAAGTGATTTGAGCAATATAAAGCAACGTTATGTTCAGCGAAAAATGCTGATAGTTTTATTTCGGCGCGTTTGACTTTATCTTTATGAGAAAGTAATTCTACTAACCTCAGTGTCTGTAATATTTAAATTTTGCGAATTTACGTGGCTTAAATGTTGTACCGTTTGCGAATGTTGTACTAAATGAGTTTTGCAACATGTGATGGCCTTATTGCATGCAGTACGTAAAGCTTTATTTTGTATGGAGCCAACCATCCTTTAAAAATACTTTCATCCAGCCATGATGATTGAAACTTTCTAACTTTTTGTTTTGCTCCTTTTTCTATAGCCGTATCTAATCTTTTTTTTGGAATTCATGCTTAAATAATGAAAGAAACTTACCTACTTACCTATTTAACCTATCCCGCCGAAAAATCCCGCCAAGAGGCCGCACCATAATATACATATACGTATATACGTCGCTGTAGCCCCATTGCTACACTGGCGCAAAATCATGTGTGCGCACGCAGCCTAGCCCGAATCGCAACACTGGTGGGAATACGGTAATATTTTTTTTCAATTATAAGTCGAGGAGTTGATAATGAAAAACGCAAATGAAAGTTATAAACAACCGAACAACAATTTATTTATTTAAAAAATTAAATTTAAAAAATACCATCGTAAAGTACGTTTCAAGCCCTTTAAAAATCACTCCTTATTTTTCTGTTTCCGTCGAGTTGATTCTGCAATAAAATAGTTTGAATGTTCCCACAATCCACAGTTTTTTCAATTTCTTGCAATTTTCAACCGCGCACAACTTCTCGAAAAAAATCTCTAATTTTTTTCCAAAAATAGGGGTCTCATATTTTCGACCACAGAATATGTCTGCCAAATTACAAAAAAATCGGAATCATCGAGATAAATTTTTTATGAAAAGCGTCCGGTTTGACGTGGAATGACTCATGTAGTCTAACAGAAAAGTAACAACCATTGTTATCGGAATTTGTTCGAAGAGAGTATGAGAGTATATATTCCAGTATGATGTTCTGGATTTTTTCGTAATTTAAATCATGTATGATTCATCTGTTCGCAAAGGACAATTTTGTTCAAAATAAAGCATTCGACGATTTTCATGATCTCCTTCTCTTATATATTTGCTACATCCGAAGTAACCGTTATGATCTTTTGTAACTGTTACAAAAGAGCGAGCAAGACTATCGCATATTATTGCGTTAATTTTAGCATAATACACATTATTTTCATGTACAAAGACTGTACTTAAATGTTTAAACTCTGTGATAAAATGTTATAAAAAATTATCTGTAGTAGGCTTATTATATCCGTGGTATGCGCCGACAAAAAAAGGTACAGCATTTTCCGAAACAATTTGTATTAAAATAGGCCAGAATTGACTTTTAGAACTTTTAGAGATAGGAAGATCATCGATATTAACATTAATCTGAATATTATTTCTAATTAACATATTTTTTTGTTTTAATTGATCAATTATTTCATTTTACAAACCATAGTGATAATAATATCCGCCTGATTTTTTGTAAAGTATTGTACAGCGTGCTCTCTAAAAGTGAATCAGTGAAACTCACTGTCAATCAGCGATTATACACTGATTGACAGTGAGTTTCACTGATTCACTTTTAGAGAGTGGAGTTTTCATTAATGTTCTACCATCGTTAGAAAAATTATCTTCACTCTTTAATATATGAAGCAAAGACGTTAAATTTTTTTGTTCAATTTTATGTCAGTCCAAAGAATTAATTTTTCACGCAAGGGAATTTGTCTTTTATTGGATATCAAATGTTCTGTCTCAGAAGTAAAAGATGCAGAAATATCTGCTGCATTTGATTGATCGGTTGGTTCATTGGTAACTGTATTTTCAGAACAAATGTTATTATCAAAAACAAATTCAGATACACGATTACAGTTTTTTTTATCAAGTACAGACAGTTTTGCTTTCTGATTAAAATTTGTGACACAATTATTTGCCGCTTGATTTATACAACTATTAATAGTTTCAGGAAGGAAATTTTTAGAAAACTGTATCTGTTTTAATCGGCGATTTTTTTATCTGCATGATAATTCACGGAATCTTTTCACTTGCCGCATTTTGTTCAGTCATATTTTATAATAACTAGAACAAACATTGCGCGCGCTACGCGCGCGCCATTTATTATTTCAGATATTAATATATAATTATTTATATTCTCTCTCCAAGAAAAAAAAAGGTATAAAATGTATTCCTCTTTCTCTCTCCATTTCTTTTTCTTATTTTATCTCTCATTCTTACGTTCTTTCATTTTCTTTTTAACTCTCTTTTCGTTTTTCTTTTTCTCATTTTCTTGTTCGCTTACTCTCTTTAACTTTGCTCTGCTCTAACCTCTTCTCATTCTCTCTTTTATTTTTCCTCTTATTCTTTCTCTCTTACTTTTCCTCTGTCTCTTACATTTTCTTCACATCCTTTGTTCTTGATCTTGTTTCTGCGCTTTCTTTGATACACCCTCTTTCTTTTTCTTTCTTTTACATTTTCTCCCTTATTCTACCTCTCATTCTTGCGTTATCACTTCTCTTTTAATTCTTATTCTGGTTTTCTCTTTCTTCATTCGCATGCTCTCTCCTATTTCATGCTCTACTCTAACATCCTCTCATTCTCTCTTTCATTTTTTCTTATTCTGTCTCTCTCATTTTTCCTTTGTCTCTTACATTTTCTTCGCGTCCTCTCTCTTATTCCTTTGCTCTTGATCTTGTTTCTGCGCTCTCTTTGTCACACTCTCTCTCTTTTTTTCTTTTACATTTTCTCCCTTATTCTTCCTCCTTCCTTCTTGCGTTTTCACTTCTCTTTTAATTCTTATTCTGTTTTTCTCTTTCTCTTTTCTTCATTCGCATGCTCTCTCCTATTTCGCTCTTTACTCTAACATCCTCTCATTCTCTTTTTCATTTTTCCTTATTCTTTTTCTCTTACTTTTCCTCTGTCTCTTACATTTTTTTCACATCCTCTCTCTTATTCCTTTACTCTGATCTTGTTTCTGCGCTTTTTGTCACACTCTCTCTTTTTCTTTTTCTTTCTTTTACATTTTTTTCCTCTTATTCTACCTCTCATTCTTGCGTTTTCACTTCTCCTTTAATTCTTATTCTGTTTTTCTCTTTCTCTTTTCTTCATTCGCATGCACTCTCCTATTTCTTTTCTTCATCTCGCATGCTCTCTCCTATTTCATGCTCTACTTTAACATCCTCTTATTCTCTCATTTTTCTTATTCTGTCTCTCTCACTTTTCCTCTGTCTCTTACATTTTCTTCGTGTCCTCTCTCTTATTCTTTTTGCTCTTAATCTTGTTTCTGCGCTCTCTTTGTCACACTCTCTCTTTTTTTTTTCTTTACATTTTCTCTTATTCTTCCTCTCATTCTTGCGTTTTCACTTCTCTTTTAATTCTTATTCTGTTTTTCTCTTTCTTCATTTGCATGCTCTCTCCTATTTCATGCTCTACTCTAACATCCTCTCATTCTCTCTTCCATTTTTTCTTATTCTGTCTCTCTCACTTTTCCTTTGTCTCTTACATTTTCTTCGCGTCCTCTCTCTTATTCTTTTGCTCTTAATCTTGTTTCTGCGCTCTCTTTGTCACACTCTCTCTCTTTTTTTTTCTTTTACATTTTCTCTCTTATTCTTCCTCTCATTCTTGCGTTTTCACTTCTCTTTTAATTCTTATTCTGTTTTTCTCTTTCTTCATTTGCATGCTCTCTCCTATTTCATGCTCTACTCTAACATCCTCTCATTCTCTCTTCCATTTTTTCTTATTCTGTCTCTCTCACTTTTCCTTTGTCTCTTACATTTTCTTCGCGTCCTCTCTCTTATTCTTTTGCTCTTAATCTTGTTTCTGCGCTCTCTTTGTCACACTCTCTCTCTTTTTTTTTCTTTTACATTTTCTCTCTTATTCTTCCTCTCATTCTTGCGTTTTCACTTCTCTTTTAATTCTTATTCTGTTTTTCTCTTTCTTCATTTGCATGCTCTCTCCTATTTCATGCTCTACTCTAACATCCTCTCATTCTCTCTTCCATTTTTTCTTATTCTGTCTCTCTCACTTTTCCTTTGTCTCTTACATTTTCTTCGCGTCCTCTCTCTTATTCCTTTGCTCTTGATCTTGTTTCTGCGCTCTCTTTGTTACACTCTCTCTCTTTTTTTTTTCTTTTACATTTTCTCCCTTATTTTCTCCCTTATTCTTCCTCCTTCCTTCTTGCGTTTTCACTTCTCTTTTAATTCTTATTCTGTTTTTCTCTTTCTTTTTTCTTCATTCGCATGCTCTCTCCTATTTCGCTCTTTACTCTAACATCCTCTCATTCTCTTTTTCATTTTTCCTTATTCTTTCTCTCTTACTTTTTATGTCTCTAAGGCCGGCTTCACTCCTTGGCAGAAAAGCAGAAGCAGAAAAGCAGAAGTCCAATCAGAACTCTCACTCATAGTAGACAGTATGTATTGGTATATACCACTACACTACTGCTTACTATGAGTGAGAGTTCTGATTGGGCTTCTGCTTTTCTGCTTCTGCTTTTCTACTAAGGTGTGAAGCCGGCCTTACATTCTCTTCACATCCTTTCTCTTATTCCTTTGCTCTTGATCTTGTTTCTGCGCTCTCTTTGTCACACACTCTCTTTTTCTTTTTCTTTCTTTTACATTTTCTCCTTTATTCTACCTCTCATTCTTGCGTTTTTACTTCTCTTTTAATTCTTATTCTATTTTTCTCTTTCTCTTTTCTTCATTCGCATGCTCTCTCCAATTTCACTCTCTACTCTAACGTCCTCTCATTCTCTCTTTCATTTTTCTTATTCTGTCTCTCTCACTTTTCCTCTGTCTCTTACATTTTCTTCACATCCTCTCTCTTATTCCTTTGCTCTTGATCTTGTTTCTGCGCTCTCTTTGTCACAGTCTCTCTCTTCTTTTTCTTTCTTTTACATTTTCCCCCTTATTCTACTTCTCATTCTTGCGTTTTTACACTTCCTTTAATTCTTATTCTGTTTTTCTCTTTCTCTTTTCTTCATTCGCATGCTCTCTCCTATTTCGCTCTCTACTCTAACATCCTCTCATTTCCTTTTTCATTTTTCCTTATTCTTTCTCTCTTACTTTGTATGTTTCGTACATTCTCTTCACATCCTCTCTCTTATTCCTTTGCTCTTGATCTTGTCTTTGTCACACTCTCTCTCTTTTTCTTTTTCTTCTTTTACATTTTTTCCTTTATTCTCTCTCTCTCTCTCTCTCTCTCTCTCACTCTTTCACTCTCTCTCTCTCTCGCTATCCATGCAACCATCTCTATCTTTATCTCTCGTACATCTAAATGTACATCTACATACATATATATGTATATATACACACACGCACACGCTGGCGCGCATACGCACCGTACACGTACACGCACACGAACGCACATGCACACGCACGCAAACACAGTTTTAGATTTAGATTTAATAATTTTTTTTTTAAATTATACTTCAAAGTTAAATCATTAATTCCAAATACCTCTACATATATATTCTATCTGTTTTCTTTAGGCTTTCTTTAAAGTCCTCCTTTCTGTTTCTATTCTTTTTGCTTCTCTCCATTTCTTTTCTACTATTATACTCTTGTTTTTTTCAAGCAGGATAAAGTATAAGATGGATAGATATGTATCATATATATAACTTGACTCACTGAAAATGGAAAATGTATGCAGAATAAGGAACCATTGAAAATAAATCCTTTCCATTACTAATCACTTGCGTTAATACAAAGTCACGTGTCGTCTCTTCTTTTAAGAATGTAAATCATAAAAATATACAAAATATAAATTAATTGCATTAATTTTCAAATTCATGAAAATGAAGAAGGAGAAAATAAAAAGAAAAAGAAATAGTGAGAATAAGAGAAAGGAAGAAAAAACAGAATAATGATAAAAAATAAAATAGAATATTATTTAATGTGGAAGATATATATATAAAACATTTAATAATAATTAATGTGTATAACATTCGCGCGCGCGCGCGCACACACGCACGCACGCACACATACACACACACACACACGCACGCACACGCACACGCACGCACGCACGCACGCACGCACACACGCACACACACAACACACGCACGCACGCACGCAATTACGCAAAAAGTTTAAAATTAAATCATTTATTTCAAATACCTTTTTATATTCTATCTATCTTCTTTGTGTTTTCTTTAAAGTCCTCCTTTCCGTTTTTATTCTTTTTGTTTCTCTCTATTTCTTTTCTATTATTATGTTCTTGTTCTTTTCATCTTCTCATCATAATAATATTTGTCAACAGCTATCATTAGTATAATGACAAATTAACCTTTTTATTAATTTTTTAATTAACCTTTTATTACTGACAACCAAATATGACATCGACATAGTGAAGCAGTCCGCAATGCAAAGTTCGAGACAACCAATCAGCATCGCGGAAAAGAGGCCTCAACGCTTCGATACAAACGAATTTAACACTGTTAACACACCTTTTTTAGAAAGGG
>OV788319.1:16300105-16425105 GCA_928718305.1 Tetramorium bicarinatum
AATACGATACATTTAAACACACAAATAAGTATTCAAATATAAGTACATAAGTAAATATAAACAATATAAAGTCATAAGCAAAACAAACTAATTGTAAGGTCCGTATTCAGAACGCGTTTTAACATGTTAGCGTGTTTTATATTATTCCATCCTTGTTTTAAGAACAGCCAGAAGATCACACTTATTATGGCTATCATACTACGCAAAAACGCATTGAAACTCTAACTTTAGAACTCTGTATCTCAAAAACTATGAGCTGTGGAGCTTTACGTCCATTGAGACTTTTGTTCTACTTGTTGAAAATTATCATATATATTTTTTTTTTCAAAAAAATTAGCCGAAAGCCATTTCCCATTGAAATTCTGCCGGATCCTTTAATAGCAACTATTAAAAAGGTCGTCAACAACATTACAAACGACATGCTAGATAAAGTTTTCATGAGTTTTCGTAAAAAGAATTGAGTTTTGTACAAATTCTCTCAAATGGTGCGCACTTCGAAAATATTTATCATTACTTCAATTGTGGGGTATCAAATCAAAACTCGTTTATTCCACTTTTGATATTTTGTGGGAAATTAAAAAAAATATTTTTTATTTGGTTCCGCAGCTTACGAAGTTATTAGGTTTTTATATTCAATTTGAGCATTGTGCACCTTCCATTAAAAGGATTTACTAATAACTTGTACAGTTTTCCTGTTATAATACTTTTTTTTATGGAAAAGAAGAGTTTCGATTTGAACGACTGGAATAACTGACTTTTGATCTGGACGTATGAGGAATAAAATAGTTTTGAAGAAACACAAGTGCGTTAACAGTAATAATGTTCAAAAATTAATATTTATTATGTGAATCTTATAACACAAAAATATTTCTTTTAATAAAAAATACAAATAAATTAAAATAAACAATAACGTAAAGTTGCTTTATAACAGAAATATTATTTACAAAAATTATAATTTAATATTAAGATAAAGCCCTTGAATTAATTGAAACATGAATTAAATAAAAAAAATTAAATTCTAAGATTTTTACACTCCTCGTTTAATTCGCATAGAATATCATCTTCAGTATTTTCGTCATCATGACTATGATCCTCGATAATATTTTTGTAGAAATGTAGATTTTCCATACTTTTCCATTCACTTCCGTAATGTAGAGCCAATAGATTTTGCACATCCTTTTTCTTTTCTGTTTTTATGGGAACTCCTCTTGGAAGGATATCCGGTTTCATCATTGAAATTCTTTTTTTCGATTTGAGAACACTTTTCGCATCGCATAAATTAATCCGATAGAAAGATTCACCGGAAACTAACACTAGTCTTGGATTATTTTTGTTTCTGGTAAGCAGAAATCTTTTTGCTTGATTAAATTTGAAGTGCCAGTTTCCTGGTGCCTTCAAAATTTTACCGGCCTCTGCTTTCCAATTGAAAATAGGACAATCACTGCTGCCTAAATGAACTAAAGAACCATGTTGTTCATAAATCTTGAAATATTCCTCTTTTAATACAATGGTATTCTTATCCCGTGTAGAAATTTAAGCAGAATTCCGGCTGGTTTTCCCCAGTTATTATTAGAAACTGACCAGGAAACTCTATGTGAATCTGACTGGGAAACGTGGATTTTTAACAGAGATTCCGGTCGGAAAAACTGATAAGAATCCAATCAGACTTACTAGCCAGATTCCTTGTGTAACGATGCCCCCCATAGCGAGCATCGTTTGCCCGACGAACGTCCGTCGGAAGCCGCCCGAACAGTAACCGATCGGGCGGAAAGGCGCGGTGCGCCCTTTTTTAAGCTAACAGAAGGAGGCCAGAGTAATAGCGCGGGAAGCGCATTATACGGCCAAGTCCGCTCGGGCATTTCCGGCAAGCGGCCGAGCAGCACCGACCACGGCGTGGCGGCAAGGCACCGCCACCCCACCGCGAGCGACGCCGAAACCGAATGCGCATGTGCCACACGCACAAATTCCCATCGCCACCACGAGCCCAGCGGGTATATAAACCCAAGTTCTCAGAAGGAAGGGACCTTTTTTCCTCGGCAAGCTTGCCCAAGAGACACCGTCTCCTCCGCAAAGTCGAAATTGCCAATTAAGGAAAAACGGCCGAACCGATCGCCAGAGTAAGCCCGGTCCGAGAGTTCTCGGCCGCCGCCCTCCGTCGATCCGTGCCTTTCTCCGACCCCGGAGCTAGCCCGACATAGTGAGGTGAGAACATTCTCCGCCCCCGCTAAGGATTTTCCGGCCGTCGGCTACTCCGCGCAACGAGAATCACCCGACACTCCGCTCTGTCGTCCCGTTTTAGAAGGTGAGAGGTTTCTCCGCCCTAGCTCGGGATTTTCTGACCAGACGACAGTCCTCTACTTCAAGCCCATCGCACACCCAGAGGGTATCGGAGTTTCTGTACCTTCCCCGAAGATTCTCGGGAGCGAGCCAGACATCCTATCTCAAATCCCCGAAAAGCAACGGAACCGCGAACTCAGTTCGAAACGGACTCCAGTCCGACCGCCCAATCGCCGCGCATCCCGCAGTACCATCCGCAACACGCGATAACCACGAACCACGAATTTACCGACCGTAAATTACCGCCGCATGTATCTAGTTACACCGCATGGTAAAACCGCCCTATCTTACACACGATAAAACCATTTTACACCGACGCGGATTCGAGATAACACGGGAAGAATCCCTATCCGTCCGCGCGTCCGTTATTAAAACCATTGTATCAATACCGCCGCAGACAATTACACGTCATTACACTGTACATTGTGAGATTATAATAAATGTTAGTAATATGTCACTCTAAAATCCGAGCGTGTTCTATTTCTTAACTACCTGCTCCGAACCCAGGAATTCCCGACGAGCTAATCCGCGCTGGAATCAAGAGCTTCGGAAGGTAGATCGTTTTACTTGTAAATATTTATATTAATATTTTGGATTATAGAGATGCTCCACACACGATATGACAATAGACAGACTTTAGCAATTATATTGTTCATGTATTTCTCGGATAAATATTTAAATTGTGTTAATAACAAATCTGTAAGCATATACATATATATATATATATATACCTATATATACAAGGTGTCCAGAAATTCGCGCATTCGGTGCACGTGAGGTGATACTTTATGATAAAAGAAACAACTTTTTCCTTTAGCAAAATTCCACCCGACAAGTAGTTTTCGCAGGCGAGCAGGTTGAACTTAACGAATAAGCGCGATTATCCATGTGGTATGCAGGGCCGTCGTGCGCTTCTAACTCACTCGTTCATTGAAAAATAAAGACATATGTAAGTAGTAATAAGCTTTATGAGCTAAACGTCTTATTATTCTAAATATTGCATACAATTGCGCATGATAATTAAATAATATCACTAAATATTAAGAATAAATATTACTAATTAAATGAGTATAATATAAATATAAATACGTAAATATAAATACGTGTACAAATGTCGAAACTTGATTTATTGTGTAACAGTGATTAAAAGTAAAGTAAAATATTTGAGTTAAAGTATTATAAGAGCTAATTATCTTTTTATTTTTTTTTTGCTATGAAAATACAAAGAACTTGTCCAAAATTAATTTTTAACATGTTATAAGAATTACATAATTATATAAAATCTCAGTAACAATTGTATTAATATCTGGAAATTTATTACACATTTTTGAAACAATTATTTACAAAGTATTATGTAAGCACAAGAAGAATTTAAAGAAATTGTAAAAGCATGAAAATTGTTTCGATACAAAAAATATGAAAATATTAACATTTATTGACATAAATAATTTTTTGAAAATATGCTTCCGACACACTTTGTAGACATAATTCTTTTAAAAATAAGTCCAAAATTTTATAATTAATCATATGGATCTAATATAATAATTAGATAACATACGTAGAAGCGTGTGTTCGTGATGTTGAAAATTAAAAGTTCACAAAATTTTGAAGAAACTTTAATCTTTGAGCTATTATAATTTTGTGAAAAAAACATACAATAATTGTTATGGAGTCATTTTAAAGGACGAGGTTTTTACTTACACTTGCTTTGGTTGCATTGGTTCTTCTTAAGATAATTTTACACTAAGAAATGAGAAATTCAAAAAGAATTTATCTCAAAAATTTTGTAAAATTTTTGAGGTTTAAATTCTTTTTGAATTTCTCATTTCTTAGTGTAAAATTATCTTGAAGAGCAAAATTTTTGAGGTTTAAACTTTTTTTGAATTTCTTCGAGTGACAAATATAGTTTTTAAGAAGAAAAGCAAACTGCAAACATCAAGAAATGAAAGTAATTAATTTTTTTTTACGTCCATTCCAATCCTTGACAACTGATAAGGAAAGATGAAACGCATGTTCTGTAATACTTTTTCCATTACAGTCATGATGGCAGTGCATGTTTTCTAAAATAATTAAATAAAAAATGGTAAATTTTCTCTCGATAAACCAAAAGGTTGATTTGTAATTATTACTTACTTTTAATAAAGTGATGCTTTTTATAAAAGTAATTAATTTTTTTTACGTCCACCCCAATCCTTGGCGTTTGCAAAGGCAGCTGATAAGGAAAGATGGAACGCATGTTCTGTAATGTTTTTTCCATTACAGTCATGATGGCAGTGCATAATGACTTCTAAAATAATTATATAAAAGATAGTAAATTCCCTCTCGATAAACAAAAAGATTAATTTATAATTATTACTTACTTTTAATAAGGCGATATGCTTTTTGGTCCTTAAAAATATGCTCCTTAGTTGTGCTTCTTTTTACTGCAGTAAATTGTATTGCAAGTTCTTGCATCATTATTTTTTTAAGTATATTTGTTATACTTTTGGTTGGATTATTAGAAATTTTATCCAAACATAACTCGATTGTGGTAACCTAAAAGTATATTAATTTGAAGTATATAAATGTGAAGAAAAAATATCAGTATAATATTTACTTACAAAAGAATTGTTAACTGCTTCATCATTTTCAATCAAAGTTTCAAATTGAGTCCATTGTTCCAGATTAATCAAAGGAATATGTAAATCATATTGTTTTAAAGTCACTTCTAATGTGCCAATTTCGTAGCCGAATAATTTTTGTTTTATTAAATTTATGTCGTATAATTTTTAAAGTAAAGCGCATTTTTGTGATAACACTTAAAATTGTTTGTTCTAGAAAAATGTAAAATTACAATTTTAGCTATTAAACGCTTTATAGCAAATATTATTTACTAATAGGTACCTTGAGTAAAATTATGTTGTATTTCATCTTCTGAGTTGTTATTGAAAGTGACATCATTATTAGCCTTATTTTTATTTTTTTCAATTGGACGATTAATGGTAGGTACATATTGTTTTAATTTTTTATCCTTACTATGTACAAACGTTTTATTGTCTTTGTCTATCATTTTTGAATTTTTAGTAAAGTTAGATGCATAATCTACAGAGTTTACAATAGGAATTAAATATATGTAAAAATATAAAATTACTCGCGCGCATATATGCACTAAATAATTAAAAAACAAAGTTTCATGATTACCAAGTAATTGTTCATCATCCATTAACTCTAATGAATCATTTTCAACTTCATTTTCAACTTCAGCTTCAAAAGCATTTTGTCTTTCTCTTCTTTCTATTTTAGAGATGCTAGTTGGTTTTCCTACTTGTATCTTTAACTTTGATTGCAAGCACGATCTTGCTTTATTTTTTTTTGTGCAATATGTGGGTGCTAAAAGTAAAATCTTTATAACAATTACATAAAAAAAATATTTGTGTAACTTACATTTTTGTTTGTTTATCTTTTTTTTACGAATATCTTTTTTCAATACTTCAGTATTCGATGACGACGAATCAGATGACATATATTCAGATTCTAAAATTAAAAATAAAAATAATATATTAAACATCCATAGATTTCACAAAGAAAATAAATATTAATTTTTACATTACAAGAGTAAAAAATATATTTCTGCATTATTTTACAAATTTGTCAAAAGACTACAATAATGCTTGTTTATATGACAGATTTTGGGACTGTAGGGATAGACAGCAGATTTATAATAGAATTTCTTCACTAGCAGAAAAAATTTCTAATTCCCATGAACCGTTTACGTAGATGGAAATGTAGCTGAATATAGCAATTTGTATGATCAACTATGCATCACTAGGGGCCAATATTTTAATATTTATCATTATTCTGGATAATAGCACTCTAGTATTTTGTACATACACACGCACGCACGCACGCACGCACACACATATGTATATATATATATATATATATATATATACATATATATACATATCCAATATATATATATATATATGTGTATATATATATATATATATATATATATATATATGTATATACATATCCAATACATAACATATAACTTTACTGAATAAAAACGTTAAAGTGCAAAGTTCTTTTAAATACTAATAATCATAGTTAATTCACCATTATTCCTTGCGTATTGTCCTGAATCTTCTTTTATAATTGGCACTTGCGAAAGTTCTTTTAATGCTTTTTGACGATATATTTCTGTATATCTTTCAGTTTTATCTTTAGGGCTTAAGCTATCAACATCTGTACTAAAAGCATACGCTTTTGCTTTTAACTCTTGTAATCGCTTTTCAGCTGTTGGATAATCTTCTGTAATGATATTTAAGATAATTAAGTAATATTAAACATAAGTAACTTTGCCTAATATTTATTAATATATACAATATTATTTACTTACTTCCGGATCCTTTAATTGTGATAGCCCGTAGGCCAATTTGATAAAGGAGGAAGACGTTTTTTTACACGTGCGTGTAATAATTGACAACATTGGTCATTATACGGTGGGTTAGGATATGCTGTCTTGCAACTTTGTTCTTTATCATCATAAAATATCCAATCTTTGGGAATAATGTCAATATCGGTTGTCCCATTTTCATTTAAACAATTTGTGAACTCCACTATTATAAATGGCTGGTGAAATATTTTTTGCGTTCCCCTAATCATTATTACATACTTTTATTAGAACTAAGTTAATTGAAACATGAATGATGAATAAAATATCTCAAACGACAATATCTCTCTTATTCTGTTTTCCTTGTCTCTATTAATTTTTCACATAGACACAATAGAAACACTAAATCGAACTTCAAAAGTAATATATGCTATTAATAAATGATTTAATGATATAAATGTTAGAGAAATGTTTGCACTTGAATTATTCGCACATCCGACACTATAAACTTAATTAACTGCTTTCTTTTGCAATAATGTAGGTTCTAACCTCATTAGTGTACTGTTATTTATTTGTAGATATTCATAGAAAGAAAGAAAGATATTCGTAGGTAGAAAAATAAATGCAGAATATATTAAACATATTCCGTTTTACTTTAATTCCCGGTTAGGTTAAGTATCAGCAATGATTGGTTAATTCTGATTAACCATTCTTAACGCCAAATATAAATGCAGAAACTTACCGTGAATTGTCTTTCGAGCACATTTTGTTTTTTATAAGGCAATAAGTAGTAACAAATGATGTGTTATGTGCTACGATACTTGCTAGAAAATCGTCACATTTCTACGCACGCACGTTATACGCAGGATCATCGATCTATGGTGCGTTCGGGGAGATATATGCTATTAGCGCTATCAGCAGCAGCACATATATAGATATATATATAATAGTTACCTTGACCAATCGTATTTGGCGTTAAGAACGGTTAATCAGAATTAATCAATCATTGCTGATACTTAACCTAATCGAGAATTAAAGTAAAACGGAACATGTTTAATATATTTTGCTTAACCAAATTAACATTGGTGCAAGAAAAATAAAGTTGGCCTAAAAATCAAGTTCGCCAACGCCGATATTGCGAACTGAACGGTTAAAATTGACTTATATATTAAAATTGATCAAGCTTATTTGCCAATTCTGGAAACGCTTAATTAACTATCGGTATTATGTTCATTTCTACCAATGTAGATTAACTTTAATCTCGGTTTAATTATCTTGTATCTTTTTCTAATTCTTAGAATTAGAGAAAGATAGAAAGTAAGTTAAATCGAGATTAAAGTTAATCTACATTGGTAGAAATAGGCGTTAGTAAATTTGGCTTTAATTGACTAATGAAATTTGTAATTAGGCAAAATTTAGCGATTATGATTGACACTTAATTATCAATAAATGCATTAATAAAAGCTAAATATAAATGACATAAGAATAGTACTATAATAATCAAATAACAAATATAATTCATCACAATTTAAATAAAAATTTATGAAAGGATATTTATTTATGAACAGTTATATATTACTGATTAATCAAATAAAAATTGCATTACATACATACATGATTTTTTAACACTTTAGCTAAAAGTTATTTTGTTTAGAAATATACAATGAAAACATTTTATTTATAGATTTGTATTTTATTACATTCTTAAACATGAAGTAATGGAATTACAAAGTTTGTGGATCTTTTTGATACAGCAAAATTAAGGTTTAAAAACACAAATTTACTTTTTATTTCATCAATTGGAACAATTACCGTTTTATCGGTAATTTCTTTTATTGCCCATATCTGAAATAATGAAGATTCTAATGAATATGTTACGTCCAGACCTCCGGAATATGGAAAAGGAGGGAAGCGAAGGAAAGGTTTCCCGAGAGAGAGGGGATGGAGGGGATGGAAGGACGGAACGGACTCTTTGTAATCTCGCCCGTTTGCGCGGGCGAGTCGAGCACACGTGTTCAAGCCTCCGAATTTGGGTCAACGTCTGGGACAGACGCTATGACGCCAAAGTCAGAGGAATGTGCTCGTGGTCCCTATTTTGGGTCAGAGAATTGAATCTCTTTTACCCGGGGATGGGACTTCGTGCGATTCCTAGGCGAGGGAGCGGGAGAAGTAACGGGTGGTTAAAATGAAATTAGAGAAATTATATTTAACTTACATTTATTTCAAATAAAAAAAAAAGAAAAAGGGGAATTATAAATTTAAGTATAAGATTGAACTATAAACTTAACATAAGAGAGAAGAAAAGAAAAAAATTGATTATAAAATTAAACTAAAATGTACATAATTGATTAATAGGTAGTTTATTAAGACTAATATAAAAATGATATTCGTGTTTGCGAGCGAAGATTTATACATTATTTCGTGTGTGTGTGTGTGTGTGTGTGTGTGTGTGTGTGCGCGTGTGCGCGTGTGCGCGTGTGCGCGTGTGTGCGTGTTTGCGTGTGTGCGTGTGCGCGTGTGTGCGTGTGTGCGTGTGTGTGGAGGGATTTAGATCTTCCGAGCGATCTTCCGAGGGGCCTCCTCCGTTTCGTCGGGTGGATCTTCCGCCGATGATTCGCGGTCCTCTTTTGGGTTCTTCATGTTCGTCGGCCTCTTCGATGACGCCGCGGTCTCCGCGTTCGTCGGGCTCTTCGATGACGCCGCGCTCTTCGCGTTCGTCGGGTTCTTCGTCCTCGTCAGAAGGAGGAGAAGGGGAGTAGGAAGGGGCCCACTCGTCGTCCGAAAAATCGAACGGGTGGTGATTCGGGGAACCCGAAGGAGGAGTCGGCGGAGGGGTAGGCGGGAGCACGGTCCAGAAGGGACTGTGGCGACCGAAAGGGTTGAAATCAAAACGCGGGAATAACCCGGCGGCTTCAAGACCATCGATCTCGTTTAACAAGAAGTTTAAGTCGCGATCGAATTCCCCGTCGATCTCGCGGTTTTCCTCGCGATTATTCACTAGATAGGAGAGAAAACAAACCGAGGTTCCGATATTGCGTCTGACACGTACGCGGATTCTGAGTTCTCACAAAAGAAAGGCTTGGACTTACTATTGCTGATGTTAGATAGACGTTAGCGTTGGTCGGCGGGGGCCCTTGAAAGGTCGGTTTGGGTCGGGCGGTGCACGGACTGGTGGACGTGGCCCAACACTCGCCGGTTTTGCTGCACTCGCGAATACCAAGTATAACGCCCGCACAACCGATTTTGAACTAGAGATTGCAGACTGGGCTGCTTATTAGACGGAGTTGGCAAAAACTGCCGATTGGACTGGGTATTAAATGAAAGGAAAACTGACTGACTGACACTGTTGATAAGGCACCGTATTAGACAAAAAAAACTGACGAAGACTTGGTAGAAAAAACTGACTGCGGCCCTCGGGAGCGCGGGTTTTTATATGAAAAATTTAAAGGGTGGGTGTGTTTAAACGACGAACTTGAGTTTTTGATTCGTCGAGCGCTTTTTGATTTCTTAATGCTAATTGGAGAAACGGCCATATAATTCGGCTCCGAGTTTCTCATAGGCTGTTTAATCGTAAATGTCTTTGTGATTTACGATTAAACTAAGTCGCGTTTTTCTTAAAAATTTAAACTGAGCGTGGGACGATTCCTCCGTGGTTCAAGTGGTTTTCTTGCGACAGGTTGGCGCTATTAGAGCAATTACTGTCGCGTGAACTTATAATTTTTCACGCGTCGGCTCTGTACCTCACTCGGTTTTTGGAAAAATCGTGGTTAATTATGGCTATTTTCCATTACGGAGGACCGGCATCTGTCAATAGCGCACGTGCACGTCGTCCCTTCTGTTGTTTTTAACTTTTTTACTTTAATTTTATGGTTTTTAATATTTTTTAAGAGAGATGAGTGGGTGCACGTGTGGGTCGCTTATTGTCAGTCGCCCCCCTCTTTTTGATCTTAAAGGGTAAAGTTCATTTCCCCCTCTTTATCCAAATGGGAGAAATCGTGGAGTCTACTGGACGTAACAGATAATAATATACTGGTTTTTTGTCCTTCTTTAAGACTAATCCTGATATTTTGATCTCTTTAGAGTTGTGCACATAGTAAAACAACTGTTTTATTAACAATATTGTATTATCTTTTAATAGTACGCAATTGTCTGGTCTTTTAAGACTTATAGTAAATGATCCACGTATTTTCATCTTTTGAATGACTATCATATTATGTTCTAAATAATTATTGTTTTGTTTTAGAATAATAAACAATTTTGGCATTGTCGGTTTTTGACAACATAAATATTTTTTCTCTTCTAAACGCCTACATATTTGTTGGAGAGGCTTGTTCGGAGTACGGATTAACTTACGTATCTGACCTAAATAATTTTCAAACGGAAAAGATGTTATAAGATTCAAATTACAATTCATATTAATGGTATCGTTTGCGATATGAATTAGGTAGTGCATGTTTAAAACTTGTGACTGTGACCCATACAAAAGGGGTAGCATCTGAAAAAATCTAGTTAAATATGTTTTTGGGAAATTATTATATATTTTAAACTGATTACTGCATAATATTCTAAAGGCTACATGTAACAACAGAAAATGTCGATGTAAATCACATTTTAAAATATTTTTCAAAACTAATGGTCCACAATAGAGCAAAAAAAATCGAAATTCTGTTGCTTTCCACTTTCGAGCATTAGCCAAAGGACCAATTTTACGTTGAAATTCATTTGGTACGTATTTTCGCACAATGTCAAGTCTTCTTGAAAATTCTTTCTTTTGTATACGACTTAATCTTACTGTTAATTTACCATCAAGCCAATAATCAACTAATAATTTCTTCATAACACCAATGTATCCTAAATGCATGTTGTCTAATACAAATATTTTAATTATGTCAATTTCTGGTGTAATATCGAGTAGTGGTGTGTTACCATTATGGTGTTCTGGATCAATCTGTGCTCTAAAATTTTCGTTATTTCTTGCAAGTGCATTAATTTTTGTGTAAACTGTCCTATTACTTATTCTTTTTCCATGTACAACATATCTTTCGCAGGCACTGTAGCCTCCGTGTCCTTTAGTTGCTTTTAAAAAAGAACGTGCTGGAGTGTCACAGATAAAACATTTAATATATGGTCTTACTAACTTATTTGAAATATGTAAACCATCGCGTTGTAATATATTAATTTCTTCAACAAATTTGTGTAAATATTGATTAATATTTTCGGGTTTACTACTTCCACAGTATATGCTAACAACAAATGGTTTGTATAGATCCAAATCGTGATAGACTTTGCACAAGATTGGCCAAAGTTGTTTTCGACTAGATTTGTATAATGGAATACCATCTACATTTATTTGCAGAAGTATTTCACAAGTATGTAAAGCCGTATTAACGGATCTTTGCAATCCCTCTCGTATACCAAAATATACGTATTCATATTGCTCTCCTTTCGCATCAACGAAGGTTTCAATATTAAAGGAATGTCTTGTATTGATTAAAGTTTTTGCTGATAATGGCAATTGAGGTAAGATATTTCTCAAAATATTCATTAACTCTTGTAATGCTATTTGCGAAATATTATTTTCCACTGCCCATAATTTTATTTTTGCCACTTCATTTGGTATCTCTTCTATATCTGAATTACCTGTAAAAAGAAGTATATTGCATATGGTTTTCATAGAATAAACATATATATATATATATATATATATATATATATATATATATACAGGGTGTCAAAAAAGTCCCGGGACAGCTAAATATTTTCTCAGGTAAGATATTTTCGAAAAAGCTCAAAGTCATTCCTAAGGTAACTTTCAACGAGGAATTCAATGGTGACTTTTAATTTGCCCTTGAACTTGACCTTCAAGATCATTTAAAGGTCACGTCAAATTTTTTAAATAGAAACATCTATTTTTGACCTTGGATTCAGAAAGAGCGGAAAATTTTACGTTTGGATGGGTACTTGCCGTTTTTTAAAAATGACTTTTAGAGGTCATTTCAAGGTCAAAATACAAAAAAATATCGAAAATCACCAAAAAACCATTAAAAAAGGAATTTTTGAGAGAACGATTTAATTAGAACTTATTAGCATCTCATTAAAAAGTAAAGTGGGTAATTGCGGTTTTTTTTAATGACCTTCAAAGGTCATTTGAAGTCAAATTACAATTGACACACCTGAATATATCTGTTGGTAAGCCAGGTAAAAAAATGGTGTGGAAAAAAAGTTGTTCAGGACAATGAAACTCATCTGATTGTAGTAATAACTTGCCTCTCACTTTTCGGGGTGCTTGATTAGCGTGAGTCCCCTCGCCTCTTCGTTCGGGGTGCTTGATTAGCATGAGTCCCCTCGCCTCTCACGTTCGGGGTGCTTGATTAGCGTGAGTCCCCTTGCCTCTCACGTTTTCTTTGAAGATTCAAAGTTCAGCGCAGATGTTCAAATTGTAAACCTTGAACTTCTTGACATAAAGCTACGCGGTTGTAAAAATGAGACACAGCATTACGAATCATCTCTCTATCAATCGAAGCGGCCTCTTGCATAATCCGATTCTGTAGTTCATCTAAGTTTTCTGGTTGAGTAGCGTATACTTTACTCTTTAAATAACCCCAAAGAAAATAATCGAGCGGCGTCAAATCAGGGGATCTAGCAGGTCACTTCATTTCACCTCTTCTTCCGATCTACCTATGAGGAAACTGATTGTCTAAATACGTTCGAAAGTTCCTACCGTAATGAGCAGCTGCTCCGTCCTGTTGAAACCATGTCTCACCATAATTATCACCTACTATCTCTCTTATTCGTGGTATAATTTGATTTCTGAGCAACTGTTCATACGTATCGGCATTGACATTACCATCGATAAAAAAAGGGCCTATTATTGTATCATTTAAGGTGCCAGCCCAAACATTAACCTTTTGCGGATATTGTGTGTGACTTTTTAACATCCAAGCAAGGATTTGTGTCAGACCAATATCTACAATTGTGTCTGTTAACTTCACCTTTTAAAGTAAAAGTAGCTTCATCTGAAAAAACTATATTGTACAAAAAAAGAGGATTTTCATCCATTCTGTTCATCATCGTTTCACTAAACTCGATCCGGCGGTCAGGATCATCTTCATTAAGCTCCTGTACCAAATGAATCTTGTAAGGATGAAACTGAATGCTTTTCAAAATTCCCCGTATTATTTCATGAGAAACGTCATGCTGATTAGCGGCTCTACGTAAACTAAGATGCGGGTTTTCAACAAATGCTTGAGCCACTTCAATCTGCTTTTCCCCAGTTGTTACAGATTTTGGCCGACCAGTTCTCTCAAGGTCCTTGACAGTCCCTTGGTTCATAAAGCGCCGTACAGTCCTTTCGACTGTAGATTTTGAGACAAGATTTACCCCGTCCTCATTACAAAAAGTGCGATTAAATAGCATCCGAACTTCAGTGTAAGATCGGACTCGATCTCCCCAACCACGCATCATCAATAGAGATATCCTCTCTTGCTCCGAAAGTTTAGCATATGCCATGATCTTTTATTTAGATTAAGATAGTACGTAAACCGAAATTTGTGTGCACGTCAATTTAGTTTTCATTCGTAAATTCGTATAAGAAAGAAGAATAGTGACAGGGATTTATCCGCAAGTAATAAAATAAAAATTATTAGTTGGAAAGACTAACGATTTGTTTGAAAAGAAATAAAGAAAAATTCATAAAAAAAATAATAATTAAATTAAATAACTTTTAGTTTAGGTCGTAAAAATTCCCAATGAATAAAAAAATGAGTAAACGTATGTTAAATCTCCTGCGCTCAATCACGAGTTAACTCGTCCAAATGCAATTGTTACTGCAGTCATTCCGGTTCCTTAGTTCTCAGCAGGAGTGATAAATAAATGACATAGAATTAAGGTTTTCGACACAAACTCGTAAACTCTAAAAGCTGAGACTTTTTTCCACATCATTATTTTTGTATCTGGCTTACCAACAGATATATTTAAGTGTGTCGATTGTAATTAGACTTCAAATGACCTTTGAAGGTCATTAAAAAAAACCGCAATTACCCACTTTACTTTTTAATGAGATGCTAATAAGTTCTAATTAAATCGTTCTCTCAAAAAGTCCTTTTTTAATAGTTTTTTGGTGATTTTCGATATTTTTTTGTATTTTGACTTTGAAATGACCTCTAAAAGTCATTTTTAAAAAACGGCAAGTACCCATTCAAACGTAAAATTTTCCGCTCTTTCTGAATCCAAGGTCAAAAATAGGTGTTTCTATTTAAAAAATTCGTCGTGACCTTTAAATGACCTTGAAGGTCAAGTTCAAGGGCAAATTAAAGATCACCATTGAATTCCTCGTTAAAAGTTACCTTAGGAATGACTTTGAGCTTTTTCGAAAATATCTTACCTGAAAAAATATTTAGCTGTCCCGGGACTTTTTTGACAATCTGTATATATATATATATATATATATATATATATATATATATATATATTACTTACATATATGTATATATATATATATATATATATATATATATATGTATATATACATATATGTAAGTAATATAAGTTATAAAATGAAGAGAATAAAGATATTTTATGAAATGGAATCTATAGATCTGATAATAGATTATGATAACAGATCTACTGCAGCAAACAAACAGAATCTACTGTTTTAAAGTATGTAAATGGAACATACAATAGATTCTGCTTATTTTCATGTCAATTTGCTGTCAGATTTTATCAGGCTCATATAGATTTTTTAAATACAAACCGCTTTCTAAATCAACATTTTCTTCGTCCGTCTGTCTTAGTTCTATATTTTCCATTGGTTGTATTGGTTCGTCATAAATATCAGGCAAAATATCATCATCATGCAAAATATTATCATCAGGCAGAATATCATCAAGTAAGGGTTTTACTTGTTGAATGTTAGCGCATGAAACATTGTTGCTATCAGTTTGCAAAATTAAATCAACATTTTATATAAGAAAAATTATTTCAAATTTATAATAAACAAATGTTTTATATATTGTTATATGTTAATATGCATGTACAAATTTACTTACCATTCATATATGTTTCTTGCATCTCCTGATGCATTTCTTTTCGTATCTATCTGTATATCCTCTGTTTATTCTTTCTTCCTCTCTTTTCTCTTTTCCTCATTCATTTCACGTTTTTAATTTTCACTTTTTTTGAAAAGTAGTTTTTAACGTGCGTAGTAGACAGTATTTAACGTGCTGTCAGCCGAACTTTAATTTACAAACTATTCAGTGATGCAAGATTGAAACGAAACACGTCCGAACAGGTTCGTTACCAGTTCATGAATCGACCTCTAGCACGAACTTCGCGTATTCGAATCGAACTGTACAATACGAGATACAGAGACGAACTGAACTGGGCAAGCCTCAGACCAGAACTGACTCGAAGTAGAAAAAGGGAGCTACGCTTTACATATTGTCGAGTTGACTCGAATTTTACAGAGACTGTGGAAGGGCTCGAAACGCGTTACAAAGAATTATGCATTGAAGAAAAACTATAAAGGAAGAGAGAAAGTGTGGCGAATCGCGTCCAATATTTTTCCGAATGGGCTGCAAGTTGGAAATAAAACAGCTTGTAAATCCTTCCCCCTTTTCCTTTTCATTTCTACTAAGAACGTTGGCTCCCATTGTTCTGCAATATGCTGCTCGACATCTGGAAGCAATCAAGAGCAGGCTCGGAGGTGAGTGTATGCGACAACTAGAAAAGAGAAAGTTTTAGAGAATAGACGGACAGTCTTGAAGCAGGCCCGTGAAGAATTGCTCGACCTGTTGGCCGCCATCCCCAGATGATGCGACAAGTCGTATCGCGTTTGAGAGAATCGACGGTACAAGAATATGCGCGTCGCCGCGGGAGAGAAGTACTCCCTTTTGCGTGATGGCCTCGACTTTTCGGTCGCCATCCTTATATGATGCGAGAAGACGCATCGCGATTAAGAATTCGACGGCATAAGAGTATGCACGTCGCCGCGGGACGTACTCCCTTTTGAATGACGACCTTGACCAGATGGTCGCCGTCCCCGCGGAATGCGAATAGTCGCATCCCTTTGTGATAATCGGCGGCATTTAGAATGCGCTTCGCCACAGGAGAATGATCCGCCCTTTTTTCCTGTTTTCTCAATAGAGAGTCTTAACCAATCTTTCCCTTAACAGGAAAAATACGCAGATACTTTTGCACTAGTGCAGTAGTGCAGCGAAAAATAACAGGCCTTGTAGTGCTAGCATGAACTTAGGAAATTACCGGCTAGAATCCGACTAAATACTCAGAAATTTACCATCTTATTCAAATGTAAGATTTCCTGATCAGGAACTGATAAGAAGGTCCTATATTTTTCCACAAATTAACTAAAGTTAAGTTCTAGGCTAGGAAAACTGGTCGGAATCCTTTTAGTTTTCTTTTAATGGGGAAATCTCATCGGAATCCGACAATAAATGGGAGAAAAATAGGGAAATTTCTACACAGGGTAGCTTTAATTTGTTTTTCAATATTTCCGAAAACGCGATCTGGCGGAATGAAAAAATGCCCAGGAACTGGAAAAATTATCTAAATTTCTTTAATTTGTCTCGGTGCTTTCATAGCTAGCTAATGCATACATGCAGCAACCATTGTGGTGTTTTTATTTTGGCCACCACATCCATCACAAATTAATATAATTTGTTTTTTTGCAAATTTAAATTTTGCAATCGATGATAAATTGCTGAAGCTATTTTATTTGACCCTTTAGGGCGATCATTTTCTCCCCAAACATACAAAAATACGTTTTCTGATGTCAATTTCAATTTTGAGCTGCCAACGACGAGTTGCCAGCTCCAAAATTATAAATGTAAATTTGTCTGGAGTAATATGCAGCTTGATTAAGTATTTTTGGCAGTGGCATATTTTTTTGACAGTCGAAGAATATCGTCAACAACTCTGGGCGTGCCTCCTTTGCCAATTCAAAAAAGGCATGTGCTCGTTTTTTGTGTACGTAGTATTCTGTCTTGAGTTTTGTTTTGTCACATGAAAATGTAGCCGTTTTTATTCTCTCTTTATAAGAAAGACAAGATGAACAGACATCTGTTGATGACGGCTTGAATCCGATGTTGAAATACTGATTCACTGTATTTCTGAAAAAACTTTTCTTAACTTTTAATTCATCAGGAGCCTGTACTTGGTACATTCGAAATATCTTATTGATGGAAAGATCAGCACTTAAGTATTGCCTTTGAAATTGACCTCTGCAATAATGCACTTCATGAACCTTAAAGGATTTCATGAAAGATTTGATGAAATTCCTGCGTATATTATATTTGTGAAACTTATAATTACCACCTCGATTTTCAACTGGAGCTGCTCCGGTTACCATGTGATTTTTACAAATCCTCTGAATTCGAAATACGTTGACGTATAAAATTCCCAGGAACATCTTTTGGCACTTTGATGAGAATCTTTTCGGGATCCAACGACAGGAAATACTCTATGGATAGATTCTTTCGCGCTATTCCTTTATTCTTACGATCTGTTCTTTTTGGACGATACGTCCGACAATATTTTAAGAGAAAAGGATCTTGACTAACTTTGGTTTTATTGTTATAGAATGTTTTAAAAATTTTAAAGGCCTTCCTGCTGGACTCTTGGCTACATTTAAAATTATGACCTTTATGATTACACTTGGGCAATTTCGGAAGCATTTTTGCACCATATCTGTAGCAGGAGTTAAAAAATGTACAATAAATTAATGGCATTAACTTAATGTTGACGATAGAAATAAAAAGAAAAATTATAATAGTAATTATTACCTTTCTATTTTATCAAGTGATTTCGCATTTTGAGCCAGACGAATTCTTTTTCTACCTTTTCCTAAGGTTACCTCCCGAATAAATTCCTCGCTAGCCATTTGTACCGCAATCGAATCGAATAGTCAGGGGCACATAAATAAAAAGGAGATAAATACGTGTATTTTAATAGTCAAAGCTCTGAACTTATAGGTATGTGTCTTCTATTTATATACGTGCCTCCCTCCACTATTCGATTTGTTTGAGTCAGTGTGTCGTTCGGCAGTCGTTTGCAGCACGCCGGCAACGGTGGTGGGGATGGCTACCACAGTGTTGCCATGTACATGCGCACATGTACACGGCCTCTGCCGTGTGTGCGCTACTCCCTGCACAGACGTGCTGTGCTGCAAACGTCTGCCGAACGACAACTCTGGGTGCGCGTTTCTCGATTGAAAACTCTGCGTCAAATACGTATAGTTCGAGACATAGTTTAGTTTTTTTAACGCTATTTTATTTTGTTTGGAACATTAGTTTGGCCGTATTACCCTTGTTATTTTTAACCGCAGTTTTCTCTTTTTCTACTTATTTTAGAATAAAGAAAAATAAAAAATCTAGTTCTTTCACAATATATCACTGTACAAAAGCTTAATAAATAATTGCCCTATGGAAAAGTAAAGTTATGATGAGAACAATGCGGTTTTTTGGAATTTTTGGAATAAACGAGTTTTGATGTGTACTAAACAGTGGAAAAAAAAAGTTTAAAAAAAAACTGCGAACTTTGATGACAGATATAAAAGGGAAAAAATATTTTTTAAAGGAATACGATTTGCTGATGGGAAAGACAAGTCTTTAAAGCATGCATTCCGATATTAAACTAATTTTCGACCAAAAGTGAAATAAACGAGTTTTTATTTGATAGCCCACAATTGATTATTAGTATATTTTTCATCAATAAAATAAACTAATGTACAAACATTTTGTTAAATTTTATTTATACCTCTTAAAAACTGCAGACTCTCCTCTTTTTAATGTAATTTTTATTTTTTCAGCAACTGAATGTATTTGCAAATGACAGGTGATTAGTTTCAGCAACTTTCCATGGAACACTCTGTATAACACAGTACTCAGGCAGTACTACATTGTGTTATCATTTCCATATCAGCAATTAATGCTGCAATATTGATTACGAGTATCAGCAGAATGTTTTTGGGCTGCCACAATGTTGGCAATCAGCTTCTATCTGACACAGTATGTCAATATTGATACAAAGCTAAAAATTAGTACTGATCCAATATTGTACCAAGACTGGCACATGCTTATCATTCCAGATTTTATACAGCTCTGTATCAGTACAATCTTCGGTATTGTCTCAATGTTTTCTAGTGCTTATGCGGGCTTGACCCAACATTGTTAATTCCTACCTGGAATGAATCTAACAATAAGTTACACAATATGCCCTCATTTATATGATTTATCACATTTATTATAAATCTGTTGATAACAAATAATTTTTGACATAAAATATTTACATAAATAATGAATATTGAAAGAATACTCTTACGAAAAAATAGTATTAGCAATTAGTATTCAGTACAAAATGATCAGTATTCGTAGTATTGGGAATAGTAATATGTCAATACTTATGAGTATTACAGAATGGTTAGTAATCTGCGCGGTGTATACAGTATTAGAAACACTAGTACTCAACATTCGTTCTTTAAAGTATAAGTATATTACATTTTAAGTCAAAATAATACTCGAAATATTATCAGCGCGGGAAAAAAAACATTCATCTGTGATTTAATGCTATTATGACACAAAATAAGATTAAAATTACAAAGAGATAATTTTATTTTGTAAAATATAAAGTATGTTTATGTTACATTCTGATATTATGTTATTTTATTATTATGCAACTTATATATAAGTGTCAAATTAGTTAATATAACAGCTTTAAAACTGTATATTTCAAAATATTATACATACAATTTTCATGTTCATAAATTACATACAAATATATTAATATTACTCAGACAGCACAAAATGTCCTCAGGACATCCATAATATGTCCGGATATCCTAGGATATTCTAGGATATTTGTGGGATATTTTTTTGTGTCATTAAAAATAAAATAAAATGTCTAATATAATTATTTTCAGTAATATTAGACATTTTTCTTAAATTAAAAATGTCAAATATTGTAATAAAATATAAATATCCTACAAATGTCCTATAAACATCTATAGGATGTCTGCTGGATATCAATTTGTTATAACGTGTGCTTTATTTAAATATAGTTATTTTGTAAGTTTTAACAATAATGCTACAATGCACAATCATTATACATACATTCATTATACAATACCTCATATTTTAATATGCAACGATACCCAATCAACAAACAATTATTTTAAAATGTTTTTCAAATATTTATTTTTAATTATTTTTACATTTATTACTATTTATTATACAAATAATATTTATTAAATATTTATTAAACATAGCGGAGCGGAGGTCCGCGTGTACCCCGCAAAGGGAATAAACTATTACTACTACTATTCATTAAACATTATTTTACATTAATTATTTATTTAAAATAATAATTTAAAGAAATAATTATAAAACGTTTATTTAATGTTTATTTAATAGTTATAATACATTAATTCTTAATATAAAATACAAATGTAAGAAAAATATTTAGGTAACGTTTATTTAATGTTTTATACATTATAATATTGATTTTACTTTAATAAATCATTTTAAATAATTTTTGCAGAAACGTTTCAGTTCACGCCGCTAGGAGTCGCAAGGGTTATTCGTTTTCTCATAAGTAAAGTTCATTTCGGAAAGTATATAAATAAACTTAAAATTTATCTTTTAACTAATCAAAGCACAACGCTTCTTCGCGTATGTGCGCTGAATGTAACCTCAATAAGGCATCTAATTTATGTGGAAATAGATGCTCTTGATTTAAATATATGTATAATGTATGAATTATTTGTATTAAAAAAAATTTTTTTAATATTGATTCCTTAAATATTAAAAAAAAACATTTTCCTAACATTAGAACAAATCTTTAAAAATTATTTTTCTAAATATTATACAGACGTTTATTAAATATTACAAAGATATTTTCCTAAACGTTAAAAAAACGTTTCTTTAATGAAAAAAAGGGAACTTATCTCATTATTTTTAACGTTTTTAAAAATGTATTTTTAAATAGTTTTCAAATATATTTCAAAATGTTTTTAAATATTGTTTTGCTGATTGGGTAAGTGATTCTGAAAATGAACGAAAAATATCCTTACTGTATCCTGTGAAAGTCTTATAGGAATAGGATGTTCCATAGGAACTCCCAGGATTATCCAAAGGACAGTATACGGCGCTCATTTCTCCTTCCTGAGGACGTCCTAAAAACATCCGAGGACTAAAAGAGGATATCCTGAGGATATCCCATATGAATGTCCTGGACGTCCTTTGGATGTCCTAAGGATGTCATTGTGCTGTCTGGGTATCAAGATTCACACTTATACTGTACTTCTTTTCATGACCAAAACTTAAATGTAACATTTCTCTCTTAAACATTTCTGTAGTACTGTGTGCGCAGACTACATAAGTGCTTTAGTACTCATCCAGTACTTTATAGAATTGATTGAGTTTTCGTGGCATATCAATGTAGTTCTGTGTGAGCAGACTGCGTAATAGCTACATCAGTATATTTTACAGAATACAACAAACGGTCTATTATTTTGAAAGTGAGTGTACACACAATGTGAACAATGTTTTTACATCTGAAGCTAGCCGCGTTCAAAGTTTATCTTTCTTCTTCTAATGACTTCCACATTGAAAAGAAAAAGATAAACTTTAAACGCGACCAATTTCATGTATACAGGCATTTTTAACGCCGTGTGTACAATCGGTGACTAAAAGGTTGCAACAAATTGCAACACTTTTTTTTTCGTGTAGAATTTGACTGCGTGTTCCTATAGGAAGTTCAGTACTAAAGAAAAATGTTGCAATCTTTTAGTCACCGTCTGTACACTCAGTTTCAAAATAATGAACTATTTGTTGTGTTTTAAATTACATTAAGGGGATGCTGGATACCGACATTACAGTTCATTTTCTTTTACAAGACGAATCTTTGAATTGGCTTTACAGATTAAAAAAGCCTTTTAAAGATGTAAAGTACGTACAAAAAGAAATCCTGCTCTGCTCAAATTAAGACCGAAAAAGGCATAAAATCATATAATTATATTAATTAACGATTGTGAACTGTACCTTTTGCACACTTGAGCTGTCACACACAGAAACATTCACTCATATAAAGGTTATATGAGCTGAGCAGCATAAATCGAGAGCACAGCAGGACTCGGACAGGAATAATGAACACTGTGGTAGCGATAAGAATACGAACTAATCTCTAATAAAAAAGATCCATCTTGTAAAACATTTTATTCATGTGAACCTACGCAGTGTACATGCGGAACGGTAAGCAGACCAGTGATTATATATAGTGCGCAACAGTAGTTCCGGAATTTTTTAGAAGATGGCATTGGCGTGTCGGTGTGACACTTCCTTGTGTTAGTAACTTAGCACACGGAAGATTCACACATACACATTACTACACACAAGCTGAGTGCGCGAGGATACGCGCGCAGTCAAAACACGCGACGTAAACGGAAAGAAGTTGGCCGTCAAAGCTGTCAAAGCGCGCGAATTACGAATGCCTGTTCGCTCCGTGTATTTTGGAGTGTAATCGTGTATCCGTACCGTGTCTCATGACAAACGACAAGTGAGACGGACAATGTTGTAATAATTAGTGATAGTCGTGATAATTAGAGCAGCCCCGAGGGCAGCCCCGAGCGCGTCAGCCACCACGCGAGAAAGCAGCAGCGCTAGCAGATGAAGTCGATCATGAAGTCGAGCAGCGTGGAGGATCGGGTGCTGATGAACGGGTCGGACGAGAAGTCGACGCGGTGCAGCCGCAACGACTCAGACTCGAGCGAGGGCCGGTTCTCGAAGAACTCCGAATCCGAGAGCCGGTCCTCGATACCGCGCTCCAGCTCGGTTCTCCATGCGGGCCAACTACGACTCGTCGGATTTCTCGCGTGCCAACTCAACGTCGAACGAGCGCTTCCACTCGGACTTCTCGATCGCGGTAGCGAGTCTTTAGAATCTTGAAACAATATAATTTCAAAGATTTCCAGTCCCGATTTCTAATGGTATGTACAATTAAAATCAGAAGCGTCTATTTTGACAGTACTGAGTATATAAAATTGATATATATGTAAAACTGCATGATTATATATTACATATAAAATCAGAAGCGTCTATTTTGATGGTACTGAGTATATAAAATTGATATATATGTAAATCTGCATGATTATATATTACATATAAAAATTAGAAGCGTCTATTTTGATGGTACTGAGTATATAAAATTGATGTATATGTAAAATTGCATGATTATATATTACATATAAAATCAGAAGCGTCTATTTTGATGGTACTGAGTATATAAAATTGATATATATGTAAATCTGCATGATTATATATTACATATAAAAATTAGAAGCGTCTATTTTGACGGTACTGAGTATATAAAATTGATATATATGTAAAACTGTATGATTATATATAAAATCAAAAGCGTCTATTTTGATGGTACTGAGTATATAAAATTTATATATATATATATATATATATATAACTGCATGATTATATGTATATTACATATAAAAATCAGAAGCGTCTATTTTGACGGTACTGAGTATGTAAAATTAAAATATAAAATTGCATGATTATATATTTGCTAATAACTGCATGATAATATATAACTGCATGATATATATATATATATATATATATATATATATATATATGATTATATATTATGTATAAAAGTCAGAGGTGTCTGTGATGTGACGGTACTGATGTTAATAAAAATCAGAAGCATCTCGTTTTTAGGATGGTACTGGTTATTACAAATATTTATAAATTTGATTCGGAGAGACGAGAAAAATTTATTTGTTGCGTTCTCACGGGAATGAATGTTGGAGGGGCCCATTCACTGTTCCCAATATTCAAAATCATAGAATAGAATATGATTTTATATAATACTATAATTTTAGTCACACTTCAAGACAAAATTGGTATTATACAAGTCATATAGTACAAATTATTGAATATATTTCTTTGATAAAATATAATAAAGTCGTTATTATTATATGTATTAAAATCATACGCAACTTTAATATTTATTAAAATATTATCAGGATGAGGGGCCCACAATTTGTAGGGCGGCTCTGCAGTGCCTGGTAAAAGGAAATTCGGACGCTCTAGCCGTCTCAGAACATCGAGAATCTTGGCAACATCGAGATTCTTGGTAACAATGAGAGGAAAAGGACGAAAGATCATATATCTGTCCTGCTCGTATCGTAAACAATCGAGGCGGCAACATTGCACGCACAAGCGCGCAATGTATACATGCTTGAGCTAGGATCGATAATATAGGAAATTTTTATATCATATTCTAGATTATCGACCCCGATCAAGTTTGGCCGTCACTCCAGCATCCCCTTAAGAAGGTATTAAAATTGTTTTGAAACCAAATGTATAAGCATAACAAATACATAAAATACACTGATGTAGCTCCTACGCAGTCTGCCCACACAGAACTATGTTGATATGCCACGAAAACTTAATCAGTTCTACAGAGTACTGGATGACTACTGAGAAGAATATTGGATGAGTATTAAGGAGAATACCGAACGAGTACTGAGAAGAGTACTGAGGAGTATAGACGGTGTTAATACTTTGAAGCTCAGTATGGTCGAAATTAGTATTCATCTGAATACTTATGAATCCAGTACTTCCATAAATACTCCATTCAGTACTATTGAGCAGTACTATTTTTTCGTAAGCATAGAGATATTATGATATATTCACAACATTTAGAAGTAGCTTTGGAAGGGTATCCAGAGATTTGAAGAATCTGTGTCGAAAAGTATTGTAAATATCTGCGGTGGAGTTCCAATCGTGATAACACCATAGTATCGAGAATCCAAATAATTCAACAGATGTTCCTTTACAGTACGCGGGGCTTAACGGGACTGTCTTTTATTGTCAATTTCCGGCAAAAAACTTCGAACCATGTATGTCTTATATTATAAAATTCTTGAGGTAATATAAAGAAAATTCCATTATAATATAAATATATCACGAATATTGAATAATGTACTCATATAAGGTCTTACTATCGGCCCAGTAACGGCCCAGTAATGATTGGCCGAGTTGCAATACTGGTAAACATTCTGGCGCAGTACTGGCACAGTATCGGATGATAACTTGGGCCCAATGCTGGCCAACAGTACTGACTCAGCACTGACTTACGAACGATCCAATACTAATAAACAGTACTGGTTCAGTACTGACTTACAAACAGTCCAATACTGGCAAACAATACTGGCACAGTAGTGGCTTACGAAAGACTCATTGTTGATCCATTAATGATTGTCAGAGTTGCGGTTATAACGTAGTGTAAGGGAGAAAAGGAAACTTTTGGTCACCAGAGTAGCGATAGAAAATTCACTTATTTCCAGTTGGTAACATTGATCGTACGATTATAAAACCGGTCGCGAGATGCCGCGCTGCGTCTTCTGTGTCTCGGAGTCACGGGAAACGGAGTAATTACTCCAAGCATCTGAAGCGCAGGAAAATCTGGAGCATAGCGAGAAGGAAGCCGAGAGAACACGGTGCCTCTGAAAACTCAGGAACTGGAGCAGAACATTGGAGCAGTGTCAGATCGGCGTCGGAGCAAAGCAGACACAGGGGATCGGAACAAAGCTGTCACGCGGGTTACACGTAATTATTCCGTTAGCTCGGAGTACGGCAATCATGCGCGGTTTGCATGATACAGCCATTTTGGCGATGAAGTTCCCACCGGCCACGTTGAAGTGAGGTCGAAATAAAGTCGTGCTCGTTCTAGAAGTGAAATAACTTTTTATTGAACCTGTAATACAGCGCCTTTCTCCTTGGTTCATCCCGACATAAAATACACTACACTTAAAAAGTGTAGTGTATTTTATGTCGGGATGAACCAAGTTAAAAAAACGCTTACAGTAGTAGCGGCTCAGCATTGGCCCAGCATTGAATAGCAACATTGGCCCAAAAATGGCAGACGGCACTGGCGCAGCTTAGTTTTATGGTAAATAATTGGTAAATATTACGAAAAATAATCAGAAATGAGATAGAACATTGTAAATGTAAACATTTTATTTATTCTTCATTTATATATATATATATATAATATTTTTATATATTTAATAATTATAATCACAAATCGAGCATAAAGAAAGATTATCACAAATCGAAGGGAGTACAGTAACAGTGTTAATTACGTACATTTTCGTTTATAAAACTGGAGTGAGAATACAGGAACAATATTAACGCATACATTTTTGTTTATACAATCAATAGTAAATTCAAAATTTGCAAAAATATTCGTACTAGTGCATACAAAAGCATATAGTGAATATTTTATCTAAGTATTTGTATTTTATTTTCAGATTAAAATATTGTACAGCGGATTTTATATGCACTAGTGCGTATCACTGATTTATCTATGCCTTTATAATCACAAATCGAGGAATAGAAGAAGATTATCACAAATCAAAGGGAATACAGTAACAATGTTAACGCATACATTTTCGTTTATAAAACTAGAGTGAGAATACATGAACAATATTAACGCATTTTTGTACATAGAATTGAGCAGTGGTGCAAGATTCCGACCTCTAGCACCACGGTGCTGTTAGAGTGGGGGCTTGCACACAAGTGGCAACTGTGTCCATGTGCGCACATAGACATAGTTGCCGCTTGTGTGCGTACCGCCACTCTAACAGTACCGTGGTGCTAGAGGTCGGAATCTTACATCACTGTTGGTGAGAGAACATCAACAATATTGACGCATACATTTTCGTTTATACAGTCAATAGCAAATTCAAAATTTGCAAGAATATTCATACTAGTGCATATAAAAGCATATAATGGATATTTTATCTGTCTAAGTATTTGTATTTTATTTTTAGATTAAAATATTGTACAACGGATTTTATAAGCACTAGTGCGTTTAACCGATCTATGTGTAATTATCTATGTGTAATTTCTCAATCTAATTCAATCGTTCTACGTTGCTTTCGCCCTTCTTCCCGACCACCAGTTCCGGTGACTAATTATATTTGGAAACTTGTTTTGCTCGGTATGGCCAAATTTTCCCATTAACACATCTAAGATATTTTTCTGTTAAATTTTATAAAAAACAAATGCGAATTTAATTTCGTTAAGTTTGCAATAATAATAACCTGTCAAACATAAATAAATTTGTGTCTTGCTGAAATCACGTTTTCCGATACCGCGGATTTGTTTCCCAAAAAATCAGTGTTGTTAAAAACGGTCCACTTCTTTGTGCATGCGCATTAAGAGCTCATCAGTAACATATTTAAATCTATTATTTAAGAGTTCTGTATCCCCAATTTTCTAAAAATTGTAAGAAAATTAATAAAAAGTATAATGTAAGATAAAGTGAGAGTGTGCAATTACATATATGTGTAAATACATGGTTACAGCAAATTAAGCTAAAGAATGGAAAAGGATCGTCATGATTGGAAAGAATAACTTAAAAGTAAGAACATAATCATCGAAAATGACCTAACCTGGAAAGAAACAGAGAGGAGAGAGAGAGAGAGAGAGAGAGAGAGAGAGAGAGGGAGAGAGGGAGAGAGAGAGAGAGAGAGAGAGAGAGATTGAATGAATTTTATTAGCTTTCTCAGCTATTATGTTACATAAATTTACAATAAAATATGCTTTTATAACATTCGCTTAAATATATCAATTCTTTCACAACTTCTTATTTCAGCTGGTAAGGCAATGTATAATTTTACACCTTTATAGCACATGCTTTTTTGTGCACTCCTAGTTCTACAGAAATTTATTGCAATAGTCCCTTCTTGCCTAGTTTGTCTTCCACCTTCCCTTCTATTTATTTCTAATCTATCCCTGAAATTATTTGGCGCCAAGTTACGTACAATTTTAAATATAAATATACATACGTTATAGTGTAGCCTCTGTTTTATAGACATAAATTGTAACGCTCGTAACATATGTTCTATTTTAGTATATCTATTACATTGCAATATTACACGCATAGCCCGATTCTGTGCTACTTGTAACTTATTCAATTCGGTATCTCCCATATCTAATAGTATTGTTGCACAATACTCGAAGTGGGGTGTTATTATCGATTTATATATAATACATCTCGTGTATGCCGATATGTAATTTCCTATCCTATTTAAAAAACCCGTTTTCTTTCCAATTTTCTTTAGCATATAATCACAATGGTCCTTAAATCTAAGTTTATCGTCAATGATTATACCTAAGTACTTTATTATCTTTACACGTTCTATTTCCATTCCGTCTAGGCATCTCAACACAATATTTCCCTTTAATTCTTTCCTTATACTTCTCACAACCATAAATTTTGTTTTACTCGCATTCATTTTTAGCATATTCATTCTCATCCACTCTTCTACTATATTAAATATAAAAGTCATTTTCCCTTCTACTTCTGCACTAGCTTCTCCAGTTACATATATTAAAGTATCATCCGCAAACATCTTTATACTATAGCCTTCTGGGCAAATTTTAATTATATCATTAATATATATAATAAACAACAAAGGTCCCAATACAGATCCCTGAGGCACACCATATTCAGTCCTCATTACTTTCGAACATTTATTCCCAAAACGAACTTGTTGATATCTATCTCTGAGATATGTTTTCATCCATTCTAACACCCTTCCTCTAATACCATATTGGTATAATTTTTCAATTAACCTATTTCTATCTATCGTTTCAAATGCTCTTTTAAGATCCATAAATATTACTCCTATTACTTTCCTTTCACTAACTAATATTTTCCAGTCATTGATCACGGTTTGAATGGCCGTTTCACATGAATAGTGTTTCCTGAAGCCCGATTGATGTTCTGTTATATACTCATTAGATTCAAAGTAATCCTCAATCTGCCTTTTAACTACTAATTCTAGTACTTTCTCATAGGTTGGTAAAATATTAATAGGTCTAAATTCACTTGCCTTTTTAGCTTTTTCGACTTTTGGTATCGGTATTATTGTCGATGTTTTCCAGCTCTGTGGGCAGCACCCATCTTTTAATGACTGATTAATAATATTAACATACTCTTCTTTAATAACTGGAAATATCACTTTCAGTACATCCCCAGTTATTCCCTCCTCTGTACCTTTTTTCCGCGGTAATTGCATTATAATTTCTTCCAAGTCCTTTGTGTTAATCATTTTAAAATCCTCAAAATATCCCTTATCCTCGATAACATAAATACTTCTTCTTCTGTTTATATCTTTATTTGTACATTCTATAGATTCTACTATATTCTGAATACTTTGTATATAATACATATTAAATTTATCGGCTAAACTCCTATTATTTGCATCTAGTATTTCAAAATCTATATTATTTATTTTTTTTGTACCTATTGGTTCCCCTTTAACTATTTCTTTCAGTACTTTCCACATATTTGTAGGATCATCCCTATTGTTATCTATCATATCCTCATAATACTCCTTTTTTTTCTCTCTAATCATTTTTACAACTGCGTTCCTCTCGGTTTTATACTGTATCCAGCTGCACTCCGTTTTTTCAGTTATAGTTCTCCTAAAAGCCTTATCTCTTTTAGCTGCTTGTTCTTTAATTTCCTCTGAGAACCACACTTTACCCTCCCAGACTTTCGGAATTTGAACTTCTTTTCTTGGCGCTGTATTATCCAACGCATCAACTATACTATTTACAAATTTCCAAGCTCGTTCATCTATTCCGTGAACTATACTTTGCCCTATATTTTTCTCTACTAATAGACTAAATTCATCAATGCTAAATTTACCATAATTTCTCGCAGTGAATACTCTATATTTACTAACATTCTTTTTTCTTCCTAATGCAATTTTTATCCAAGCATGATCCGTTATTTTTAGGCTCATGAATCACATATACCTGTGCCATATTATTAGTAAATACTAAGTCTATCATTGTCTGACTATTCTTTTCAATTCTCATCGGGCTATTAACCATTTGTTTCATACCTAGACTGGACATTATCGTTTGTAATTTTCCTGTGTAAAATGAATCTATCTTAAAATCTATATTATAGTCTCCTATTACTATACAATCTCCTTTTATCACTAACTCCTCTACAACATCTTCTAAAAACCTCAAAAACTCGCCATCAGAGGCACTCGGTGAGTGGTACATTACCATCAGCGCCCCTTTATAAAAATTTTCTCTTACATCTATCGCAACACACCAACAATTTGCACTTATAGATTTAATCACTACCAATTCATACTTAATGTCTTCTCTTAGATATAATATTGCACCTCCTGTCCTTCTATTCTCTGCATCACATCTGATTATCTCATAACCCGGCACGTTCACTTCCCAATCTTCTATTTCGGACGTCAGCCTCGTTTCCGACAATGCTATAACTGCTGGATGCATCTTCTTCATAATTTGATTATGTATTTCATCCTTATGCGCTAACAAACTTTGCGCATTTGTGTACCAAATCATTTCCTCTTTTTTCTGTGATTGCTATTTTGTATCCTCCCAGCCGGCCCTTCTCTTCTCCTCTTGTAGAACCCTCTTAAATGTCGGACACTCTGGACTCAATGCATCATGGTCATCTTTTATCTTCAGATTGTACGTTTGGTTTTTATACATACAGTTGATACATTTCTTTTTATTTGATGTACACTCATTTGAGTTGTGATTACCCGCACATTTATGACACGCTACATCTCGTTTACAGTTTTTCGCAATATGGTGGTAACCCCAACATTTAAAGCATCTCATGACACTGATATGATTAAATACAGGAAATCTTTTCCATCCTATATTTATCTTTCCTTGACTCAACATTAATTCATGAGTTCTTTCATCAACTTCGATTATTATGGCGCCTTCTGTTTTACCTCTTCTATTAGATTGAGTTTTTAATCTTTTCACTATTTGCATATTACTTTCTTCACGTATTCCAGATTTATTCTGCTTTTTGATTGTATCAATTAATTCATCACTCATCTTCCATTCTTCTTCGTCGATATATACAATTTTTAATTTTGGCTTCATCTGTAGTGACTCAGTGACTTTAAAGTTATCCCCAACTTGTTTTGTACTGTAGTTTTCAATTTTACCATTTCTTCTCCAGTCTCACATCCCAGGATGACTGTACCATTGTTTCCTTTCCTTAACTTTGTTACTTCCATTTCCATATTCTTTATATCTATCTTCTTTTTTATTAACATTGCCGTATCAACATTTTCTTGCTGGACCTTTGGTTTAACAATTATAACATTTTCTTTCTTCTTTTCTTTAACTATCTCACTGAAACTTTTTTGTGCTCCTCTTGATGGATTGTTAGGTCCAGTGGACAGCATCCTTCTTACTTCTTCTAGTTCTTCTTTGATACTCTTAAACTCCAGTTGGACAATTTCCTTTATCATTGTTTTAATTTCTTTCTTACATATAGTCTCGTCTTTTATTTCCTTGACTGTTTTCACAAGCCAATTTATTTTTGCATCCATACTTGGTGATCCATTCCTGCTTGTGCCTGGTCTTCCAGACGCTCCTGTCGATCCTAGTCTATCTCTATTGCTACCTGTCTTTGCTCCTTCTCCATTATCACTCTCAATCACAAATTTTTCAAAAGGACCATGACACTGTATTAGTTCATTATTTCTATCATAAATTTTGTGTTTACAAACACAGCCTGGATGGTAAAACAGTTTAACGCATGATTTGCATTGCACTACTTCAATTTTAATAGCCTTCTTGCATGCCGAGCATCGGTATTCCATATCTTCTTCCATAATTTACCGATCGTCAGCACCGATCGTCAGTACCTGCGTTCCGCCGCCATCCGCCTACACGTCAGCAGATTCCGTCCACCTCAATGCCTGCATGCCATAACCTCGGCAGTACACCTGATCAGTAATGTACCTCAGGCATTCACAGATCTGCACTTCCCGGCTAGATAACAATTCTTGCTATCCCCGGTCTATGCAACTATCACTACACCAACTTTTTTACTCTCCTCCTGATCTTTTTCTGTCTGAAAAGACACTGTAAAGACAGAGCGATGTTTCACACAGCTACTCCATTTGAGAGAGAGGGAGAGAGGGAGAGAGAGAAAGAGAGAGAGAGACATTATTTCGCTGTCATTATTTCCATTTCCTTAGCGAGTTTATATAAGATATCATATCCTCGCTAAGAAAGTGAAACGAATTAATGAGGAGAAGTACATATACGTATAACGAATGTATGTATGTATTGTGACGTGACAAGGTCCGTCACAAGAGCTCGCCTGACCGAGCGGAGTCCGAAGAGGATCGGGATCGCACCCGCGGGGTGGGAGAGCGGCGATTCCCCTATAAAGTAAAGTCGGTCGCGTTGTGGTGCGTAATCCGTATGTGTCGTTTGTCTTTGGTTCAGGTCGTATCAAATGAGAGAGAATTAATCGATTACCGACTCAATAGAAGAGTATGGGACGCCAGGAGTAGTGGGTCGGACGAGCGGGCAAATGTAAATTGCGGAACAGGAGCAGCGGAGGAGCGGAACCGGCGGAGCGAGTAAAAGAGCGGTGGAGTACAGGACGAAGCACGGAACGAGGGCCCTTCTCGCGAGATTAGCCTCGAGGATCTCGGAGAGAAGGCGAGTGGCGGGCCGCATTCCGGAGGACGCTTCGGACCGGTCCCATTGAATGGGAGCAAGCCCGCCGTTGACTGTCAACGGTTGACACGGGAAGGCGACATCGAGACGACGAGCCCTGGCCCGTCCAGCCGGGGAGATCGCGTTACAGAGCGTGCCTAACGGGTGACAAGCGGGACGCACGGGCGGATGCGGGCGAGTCGGGAGCGTATGATTTGACACGCTTATCGATCGCCTTTATCGACCGCCCGGGACACGAGGGTAAATCTGCAATCTATGTGCTAGGCGCCGGATGGCACGGAAGCGAAGGGAGGGCCCGACGCGGCGATACGAAAGCAATGATGCCAGATTCAGGGGGCTGCCACATAGATGTGGCTGTGGAGGGGGTAGTGGTGAGGATAGGTCTCGAGAACCGCTCGTGACGTCACATGACGCACACAAGCCAAGCGCCGTGTACATGTGCTAGGATTCTTGAAGAGTGCGGACATACAATCTCTTTCTCTTTCTCTCTTGAACCGGCGCGTCGTCAGCCTCACGGACGAAGGCTGCTTTCCGATATTCACTACTGCAAATCTATAGTTTGAATCACGCACATTATAGACTGTTAGTACTGGCAATAAATTTCAGAACGCAGCCGAAATACGTATATTAGCGGCTTGGCTCTACTAGATCTCACGTGCCTCACAATTCAGAAGTTAAAATTATCAATAAAATTAAAACTTTTTCTATATGTAAAAAGTATTAACTTAAAATTAAAGAAGTAAAGAATAGAAAAAGAAAATAAAATCCACTCTTGGCCAACGTCTTTTTCTTAAAAAATCATCTGTTAGCAATTTAAAAAGATGATTTATTATTAGCACAAGAAAATGTAAATAAAAAATTTATATTAAGGTTATATTACATGCTAGTGGATAAATTATTCTAATAATATAATTGTTGTTTTACTTTTAATAAAAAATATATGTAATAAAATAAAAGAAAGAAATTATTTTTATAACAAAATAAATAATTTTTCAAATAAAGCTAAAGGTATATTTGAGCCAATGCATGATATCAGTATGTACTTCCCATGCAATGTACTTGTTTAAGATTTCATATGTAAATATGGTTCGTTTTTTCATTTGGAATTAATGAAACTAAGTGATGGAAATGTATATTAAATGAAGGATACACTCAGCCGTAAGGTTAGAGAGAATATATATTTGAATACAAACAAGGCACTCTTATAAAAAGGAACGGAAAAATGGTTATATAAGATTGTTACGTGTGCTTCGATCACGGGTTAGTAACCAACTATAAAACGAGCGAGCATTCTCCAGCGCGCGCGATTCTCAGGTCTACCAATCTGTAGAAACTAAATAAAGTAACCGTACTCTAATCAATGTCTATTGGCTATTGTCCTTCAATCACTGAGTCCTGAACATTATGTATTAATTCTAACACTAAGAATAACAAAATTTTCGATTTTTAATTAAATCGAGAAAAATATAGAGCAAGAATAATTAAGCAACGAATAAATATTTCTATTATGTAAATGTTTTGTTAAATGTTAATATATGTAAAAATTTATAAAATACGTAAACGTACCCTATAAATTTTTAGTATAATATATGCTCCCAGTGGGAGAAATTGGGAGAAAAAGAACGCAGGCTAAATGTGTTTAATACGTATGAAATGTTTATTTCCTATGAAATGAATTTTGTTATTGGCTAATTACTTTCTACTTGATGCGTATTAAACACATTTGTTATAAAGAAGGCAGTGATATGTCTTATAATTTACATCATTCTTTATAATAAATTAATTCTTTACATAACTTATTTTTTTTAATGTAAAGAATATATACAGAAAACATAAAAAACATGAACAATAAAAATCTCAGAAAATTGTAACATGCTTGTGAAAGTTTTAAGAAGAAATTTTTATCATTACAGAAGCTGTATTATATTTTACTTATTTTTTATAAATTTAAATCAAAATAAAAAATTGAGAAAACGTAATTTTCATTAAAAATTTATAACTTTTATAATTTTTAAATTAAAGAAAAATTCTCTTAGACTATATTTCTAGATACGTACTTCGGAAAAATAATAGTATAAGAATATTGACTTCAAAAAATTGAATTATTTAAACAGGTAAGAATAAAGATTTTTTATTTTTATAAAAAAGAAAGTCAAGTGTCAAGCGAGAAAAAATAATAAAATAATTTTTAGAGCAGATTTAATCATTATTTTAGTTCATTTTTATTGAAATAAAAAAAAAGGAAATACAATATTATATTATTATATATTATAAGAGAATCTTGGATGCATAATTTTCGACATATTCCAAAATACTATTGGATCTACAATGATCAAATCATTTATTTTACATTTACATTCTTTACGTATTCTTTTTACAATTTTTATGTAGTCAATCATTGTGATAAAAATGAACATTTATTTATTTTCATATGAAATATTTGTAAGATTTATGTAATATAAATCATCTTTTTAAATTATTAATAGGTGAAAGATTTAAAAAGAAAAAACGTACAAGTTGACCAAGAATAATTATTATTTTCTGTTTCTTTTTTTTTATTTCTTTTATACTTTTTATATGCAGAAGAAATTATAATTTAATTAATAATTTTAACTTCTGAATTGTGAAATTATTAAGATATGATAGTGTATCACATCTAGTATAGAAAGAGGCACGCGAGATCTAGTAGAGTCAAGCCGCTAATATACGTATTTCGGCTGCGTTCCGAAATTTATTGCCAGTACTAACAGTCTATAATGTGCGTGACTCAAACTATAGATTTGCAGTAGTGAATATCGGAAAGCAGCCTTCGTCCGTGAGGCTGACGACGCGCCGGTTCAAGAGAGAAAGAGAAAGAGATTGTCCGCACTCTTCAAGAATCCTAGCACATGTACACGGCGCTTGGCTTGTGTGCGTCATGTGACGTCATGAGCGGTTCTCGAGACCTATCCCCACCACTACCCCCTCCACAGCCACATCTATGTGGTAGCTCCTTGAATCTCGCATCACTGTAAGCATGGTGTAAAGAACAAGATGAAACATTGTGCATAATGGCGGTATTGTGGAGGGGAGTCGAATTTTCAACTAAAAGCCTAAAAGCCCCACGCAAAAGACGGAAATTATAAATTAAATTACTTAGGAGAAATAAAAACACAGTTTTGTAAAATTAAATGAATTATATCAATTAGTTTATATAGATATTAGTAGGAACAATTCACGTAACTTATACTGCGTTTTACACGGAATGTAGCCTGTTAAGATTAATTCTAGTCAAGATAATCAGTGTCAGTCATATTGGATTTAAAGCTTGGGGCATTTCTAATTGGTTGACTGGTTCCCCTCTACTTTTGAACGACTGCGCATCCACCAGATTGCTTCATCTTGTTTTTTACATCATGACTGTACGGAAATTCCAGAGTCACTGTCGTGTGGGATGCCGAGGTGCACGGAGCGAACTCAATCCAGAGTGCCGCACTGCCAGACGAACCGAGACAAGGGCGGTTAGCCGAGAACGTCGTGGGCGATCTCTGTAAGACCACCACTCCGGTGTATCTCGCGAGTTATCGAGACCGGGCGCGGCGGCCTCCCTAATGACCCTACAGGAAGGGAAGTAGAGCCGTAAGGAGCACGGTCACCGGATTGCAGGCCGTCGAGATTGTTCCGCGAGAAGGCACGCCCGCCCGGGCTCGTCGAGTTAGTTAAATAGGGAATCTCTCGCCGATCGCGGGCTCCGCCGACAGTCACCGTTCTCTTTGTAGATTTAATGTATCGCGAATAACGAATGGGAAGCATGTCGGGCCACATGACTGCGACGGGTACGTTACCGCGCTAGACCTTGTGTTAGCGTGTGGAGAAAGAACGTAAGACGCACCGATTGTAGTGTTAACGGATTCACGGGAAAATGTAATAATTTGTCTGTCCGGGAGACGGTTAATTGAGCTCACGTGCGGGAAACGACCCGCAATTGTCGCCACCGCGTCAAACGGCGATTTTGAATGTAACCCGGAAACGGGAAAGTGAAAATAATCTTCCAATTATACGTTTTATGTTCTTCTCAAATTTTGTGAATTCTTTTGCGACACGCTACTCTCTCCTAGCTTCCTGATTCCTCCCCGCATAAGATGCGAGAGCTCAGCCTAATGAGCCGCTGAGTGGCCGTGCGCGAATTATTAATTAAACGGGAAGTTGCGATCGTACTGTTGTGTGGCATGGGACACCATGGTTGGCCTGGCGCTCAACACATAAAGTCTTGGAATAGAGTTAAATCTGGATGGACTCCGACGGATCAGGCGGGCCCGCGGAAATCCCGTCGCAGTATATACATAGTATGTACATACATGTGTAAAGAATAAATATACAGATTGTATGTACATGGTTATGCACATATGTATGAAGAATGTATATACAGACTGTATATACATAATATGTACATGTATGTACAAAGAATGTACATACAGATTTATATACACTGAATGTATACATCATGTACATATGTATGTACTGAGAATCTTCTATGTATATTATTCTGGTTACATTTGCACATATATTTCACATCCTATGTATGTAAGTTGCATCTAGGATGTATGTACATAGAATATACAATATACATAAATGTACATACATTGTATATACTAAGTATATTTTAATGTTTTATGGAATCTATCTGATTGTTTAAGGTAGAATTTTTACATGGTTATAATTATTGGCTATAATTATTATTCTACGTTTTAATATAATTAATTTCATTCATTTTGAACAAGTTATTTATGATTATACTCTTTCGCGATATAATTTGATATCAGTAATTCGTCACTCACGACAATAGTGATAGTATTTAAAAAAATAAGCAAAAAATAGCTCTTAGTAATCTAGTGTTAGTACCTGATAGTTATCATTGTTAACATTAAATTGTATCATTAACCCTTTTTTTATCACAACCCTCTTCAGATTTACAAATCCAGTGCATTAAATACTGTATAAGTTTGACTCACTTCACACCGAATTGTAGAATTGCACGATTTTTTAGAAAGTTGTATGCATTGTATCTCTATACGCGGTCAACTTCAGGTGTAAAGATAATGACCCTATGTATGTATGTATGTACGTGGACACAGAGGTTGTAACAGATTGCAACACTTATTTGTGCTGAACTTGATTGCGTGTTTCTAATAGCCGATAATTATAAATGTAAAAAGTTTCTAGCTTAAATAATTAGGTAGCTAAATCAAAGATATATGTATAAACAATATTAAAAATATATATGTTTAAATGAAATTGTGCATACAAATAAAGATTTATGTACCTCTATGTATAAAAAATAGCTAAAAAATAAGGTTTTTAATTTTTTTCAATATAGCGCACTCCAAGAAATCAGAAAAAATTCTAAAATATTTAGTATATTCGTCTCTACAATTGAGAATTTTTTCAAGACATCACCCTTGTTAGAAAGTGAGGAAGAATTTTTTGAAATGTTAAAACAATTTTTTAAATTTGAGTTTGGCGCCAAAAAAATTTTTTTTAATCTTATAAAAATGAGCTTATTTTTCTCGATTTTTCATCTAAATGCGATAACAATTTGAAAAAATAAAATTGAAAAAATAGATTTTTTTATTCTGTTGGTAAGGTGATGAGAAAAGGAAGGGTAAAAATCGTGTCACAAATTTTTTCTTAGAGGGGTTAACATAAATTTTATACTTTCCTGCCATTTGAAGTAAGGGCATTTTGATCCTTCTTATCCGGCTATAGCCTTTATGCAAGATAATAGCGGTTGCAAAGAGAGAAACATGCGAAAATTTCAACGCCATTATTCAACGCCAAAAAAATATCAAAGGACAAACTGTTTAGTAAAAAAAATAATTTCTATATATAAACAACCGACAATATAAAAAAGAGGACTAGTTAACGGAATAGGCTTAATTGCCAAATCGCTATTCGGCACTATAGACGCTAACGACGAAAAATTCATCAACGAACAGTTGACGATCCTGCATAACGCACAACAAATAACGTAACATTCAATAAAAAACTAAATGAAAATAATGCACGCAACAATAGCTCAGATTGATGAAACAGAAAAAACGATACAAAACAACGAATACCTTCTCGCAAACCTACGACAAAAATTCTAAGAAATACACACTGTATCGGTTGCTATGACTTCGTAAGTATATAATATTTCAAAAACTTATGTTCATACTTCTCTTACCATTTTATTTTTGGCTTTTAAAAAGTTGTTACATGGAATCCTATCTGTCGTATTTTTTTTATAGAATATTATGAAGAAGTTTTTCGGTATGTCGTATTTCTGTAAAAAGAACACAGCACAGACATCACATAAGATTATTTTTATTCTTTATTCAAACGAAGAACGTTCTTTCTTACAAAAAATAAAAATTAAAAAGTTACAATACATATATGATTTTTATTACTTGTTTCTGTCATCTTCGTAATTGACGCAGCGAAGTGACTTTTCGAAATCTGTGTTTTACGGTCTGAAGTGATTTTGACAATGAATCATCAGGTTGAATTTCAAAATTCAACTGCCCTTCTTTTATATTATGTTATATTGTATGTTGAGACTACTCAACTATATAGTGAGAAATAAAATTTATTATGAAATTTAGTTCAGCGAATTAAATTTAGATTCTCCGAATTAAATATTTTTTATCCAATTAATTCTTTTATTGTTACAATTAATTCTTTAATTGTTACTCGGCGCTACTAAACAAAATTTTAATATCTATTACTAAATCCTTTTTTTAGTGTAACTTAATGAAATAATACATCAGATGCAGATATAGGTACAGGTCACGAAATTTTGCAAATAGATTATGATATAATATTTGATATATTTCACTTTAAGGTAAAAGTAGCAGAGAAATATTGATATTGCAAAAAAATGTGTTTTATTTAATCAGGTTAGTTTTTCAAATTTTTAGGTTTTGCAAATTTATGTCTTACATTTTATAGATGCTCAAAAAAAAGTTCTGGGATACTTTATAAAAATTGTTAAAAATTAATTAAGCTGATGTTGAGTGTGCAAAAGTTTTTTTAATAAAATTATTAGAAAAATTAAATTTGTAAAATAAAATAATAGAATATAAGATGAGGGGATAGAGGAAAATGACGGAGAGTATGGTTGGATAGGAAGTGAGCTCGCCTAAAAAGGAGGATTAAGGATACGAAAAGTGAAGGTGAAGGAAGTAAGTGTGATGGAAGGGTGGAGGGCGAGGAGCGGAAGGTGGTCGAATGAAGGGAAAGTTAGGAAGCAAAGATAAGAGAAGTGGAAAGGACCTGAAAAGTAGAGCAAGGAATGTGGGATGACGTAGAAGAACAGTGGAGACACAGAAGAGAGGGAGATAGAGGCTGACAAGGCGAAGGCGACGGGAAAAGGAGGGAGGAGGGCCGGGAAGTCGGTCAGGCAGTTCGCACGCGGAGAGGAGCGAGTCGGCACAGATGGCGTAGGGAAGAGTGATGGTGGAAGGCGGATCGAGAGGAGATCGATCGAGAGATCGACATTGGAAGGTACACGGAAGAGAAGGTTAGGGAGCAGTACGAGGAGAGCACCCGGGAGTGGATAAAAAGATAAGGAAAGGAAAGAAGAAATGGAGAAGGTCGTAGTGAGCAGGGAGAAGTGGAAGGAGCTGGTGAAAGAGGTGCGGGGAATTAAGGAGAAGATGAAGGAATAGAGGAAGGACATGAAAATAATACAAGGGTGCTTGGAGGAAGTGTTGAGATGGGCAAGACCAAAAGTGGAGATCGCAGGCAGTGATGAGAGACGGGTCGGGTTTTTTCGCGCATGCGCAATCAAAATGGCTGTTAGCAGTAACGTATCTATCAGGAGGATAGGTACACTCGCGCCACTTATACTCTCGCGGACAGAAATGCCTTTTCACATCAAGATGGCCGCGTTCAGTTTGTCTTTCGTTCCAACGTGGAAGGTAATAGAAGGAAAAAGATAATCTCTGAACGCGCCAGCTTGATGTGTAAAGACATTTCTGTCCACAAGTGTACGTAGTGTTGTGGAAAATTTTGTAAAATTATGTACAGGATAATAAATGGTACCTCTTTTTATCAATAAAGATACTTCATTGAGACTTCGTTCACCGCGCATGCGCGAAAAAACCCGGCCCGTCTCTCATCACTGATCGCAGGAGAGAGAAGAGAAGAAGAGGATGGTGAGGAGGAGCACGTGGAAGAAGAGGAGAAAGTGGCGAGGAAGGAAAGTGGGAAGAACAAGGAAGAGGAGAAGAGAGAGGAGAAAGGCGGAAACAGGGAGGACGGACAGGAAGAGAGGGAGAAAGGGCGGCGAAAAGGGGAAAGCGAGAAGAGGTAGAGGAGCACACAGGAAGAGAGGAGGAGAAGAGGAGAAAGAATCAGATAAAGGGGAATGGACGGAGAGGAGACGGAGGAAGGAGAGATGGAAGTAGAAAGGAAGCGGAGGGTATGAAAAGGAGGAAGGGAGGAAGGAGAGAAGAGAAGAGAGAGGGCAGAATGAAAGGGAAAAGGAAAGAAGAAGGAAATGCAGTAAAGGAGGGAAAGGGAAAGAACAAGAGTAGAGAAAGGGAAGAAGAGAAGCGAGAGGGAACGGAGTCAGTGGAGAGCGAGGAGAAGGCGGAGGAAAGGATGCAAGAATGATGAAGGCTGATGGAGACGGAGGAAGAAGAAAGAAAGGAGGAACGGAGGACGAAGGAAGAGGAGAAGAGGAAGAAAGAAGAAAGGATATGGAGAAGGAAAGAGAGGAGCGGGAGGGAATAAAGAGGGGGAGGAAGAAAAAAGAAAGAAGAGAGAGAAGAATGTGGTGTGGAGAGGCATAGAAGGAGAGGACTGGGAGGAAAGGAGCATGTTCGTGAAAGGTGTGATGGAGAAAGTGTTGGGAAGGAAGATGGACATTGAGGGAGTAGAGGAGAGGAGTGGAGAAGTAGGGAAGTGGGTATTAATAGTGGAGGTAGGAAAGGAAGTGGACAGGGCGGAATTGCTAAACAGGGGGTGGGAAATAAAGAGGAGATGGGGGATAGGAGTGGCTAAGGACTTAACGATGGAAGAAAGGAGAATGAGGTGGAGAATGGTGGAGGTGGCGAAAAGGGAGAGAGCAAGGGAGAAAAAAATAAGAGTGACGAACAAGGAGTTAGGATAGAAGGAAAGAAGTGGGAATGGAATAAGGAGGAGATGAAGTGAGAAGAAGGGAAGGGAGATTATAGGAGGAAGAGCGAGGATGAATGGGAGGAAAGGGTTAGAGAGAGGAAGATGGGAAGAGGAGAAGGAGAGGGAGAGGAGGAGAGTCAGTGGGGGAAGGGGGAGCAAGGAGAGGGAACGCAGGGAGAGAGAGGGATCTAGTGTGTAATGGTCAAAGAAGGTCAGGTCCGGGAAAGGAAGAGGAGAGGGGTGCATTCTGTTTGTAAGCGGTGAATGTAGGGTAAGGTAGTTGTATAAGACAGATAGGTGAATGCGTAAGAGATGGTGGGAAAGTGAGGGGTGGGGACCGAGGAAGGAGGAGGGTTCCAGGGGTAAAGGTAAGGGGGAAGATAGAGGAGAGATAGGGTATGCGTTTACCTTAAGTTTTTGTACGTGTAAGCGGAAGAGACAAGGAGAAATGTGAGGGGCAGGGTCCCCGGAAAACCCAGAAGCGTAGGAGATAAAAAAAAGGTAGCAAAGAAGAATGCGAGAGAGAAAAGGCAAAGAGATGTAAGATTGATGTAAAGATGATAGACGGCAAACCCCGAGGGAAGCTCGTCCTTAAATAAAAATTACTACTAATAGAATATAAGATAAAACATAAAGATAATTTGTTTTAAAAAAGTTGTAAAGTTTTAAAAATGCAAATAATTTTTTACTGATTTTTATACATAAATAATATTCTTAAAGAAAAAACTTTTTTCACAAGGAAATTTTACTAAATCAAAAATTCAGATTTTTTAAACTTTACACTCATATAAAGAAAATAAATAAATAAAAATTTCGATATTTTTAATTAATTTCTAAAAACAATTGTATGAAGTGAAAGCATCTCGTGTATGTTAAGCAACTTTTTGTTTTTCTCGATATATCTCGAAAATTATTCGACATTAGCTTTATACAAAAGCACCTTTATTCAACTATTATTTTTATTAAAATTTTTATTAAAATATTAATTTATTAGTATTACTTAATCAAATTTTAGGAAAATTAAAAAGAATTTTTTCCAAAAATTTTGAAAATTATTTCTTTAATTTTATTAATGTGATTAATTAGATTAATTCTTATCATAAAACTGTATAAAACTTATATAAAACATTTCTGATTTTTAAAAATAATTTTTCAGTTATGTCGAGAAAAACAGAAAATCGTTTTACATGTATGGACAAGGAGTGGTTTCATTCCTTAAAATCGTTTTTAAGCACCAACAGAAAATTTCTACATTCATCTATTTACTTTCGTTTCATGTGTGTAAAGTTTTATCAATATTCGAATTTTCGGATTTGCAAGCTTCCCTTGTTAATTTTTTAAGTAACAATGTGTGTTTGGCAATAGTACAAGTACTTTTACCTTATTTGTTGTACAACATTTTACATTTTAATTTTAAATTTTTATAAAGTGAATTTTCGTAACATGATTTTTTGTTATACAGCACAAGAAATTGATACAACATTATTAAAACATCTAACGCTTGATTTAATAAAAGAATTAAAACCCAATATAGGTTTAAGGATGCAATTCACAATTAAATGGAAAGAGAATATTGGAGTTCTGAAAGTAACTTTATTTTTTATTATTATTCAAATAAAATTAAAATAAAAGAGTATTATACATTATTTAATGAAAGCATCACTACCAAAACATTAATTTTCTTCAACAAAATCATTATACATAATAAACTTTTTCAATTTCAATTTTAACTTTATTTGATTAAAACGAGATAAGTATCATTGAATATAACTTATTTCCAAAAATATTTATTTTATTAGTGTTTAGTATTTTGTGTCAAATTGAATAAATATAATTACGCTTTTATATTAATTTAAATTATGTATCATGTAACATTGTAAAATTTACTATAGTTCCACAATATAATTAACATATTTTAAGTTTAATTTTAAAAGTGCATGCTAATTTTTTCTTATAATGCAAAATTTTGTTTTTATAAAAATTTATAGAAGAATCGTATTTTATTTTACTTCATTTGACATTTATTTTATACATTATACATTTTATAATTATTTTTTTATTGTTTTCATAACAATTTATTATTACAATTACGTTTTACTTTATAAATAATTACAGGCCGACCACAATAGTACAGATACAGTAAACTCAACTTCATCTTCCGACTCAGACAATGAAAATAATTGTAGCGATTTGAGAAGACAAAATTGTTTTGTTGGGAAATAAAAGACTTCAGCGGTCTACTGTTCGCTAAATATTAAATGTAAATGAGCAAGGCCGCTTGATACTAAAAAATTATTTACAAACAAAAACACTTTCAAAGCAATCCCGAAATATTCTTGTGAAATTAGTAGTATCGCATTTTATAAATGTTATTCATGGGTAATAATTAATAAAAGAATAAAAAAAGGAAAAAAGTAATTTATAGTTATTATTTAAGTTTTAATTATTGTATTATTATATTATCTGTTTGTGTGATTTGTCTTCTTATTTGTTAGTCAATAATTCAAATTTTATTTTGCAATTTTTGACATTGATTGTTTAGTATCACAACGCACTTGTAGAATCGTGGAACAAAATTTTAATTACTTATTTAACAAATAAAAATATAAATAATACAAATAAATACAATGATTAAAAATAAATAATAATTAAATATATTTTTGCTTATCCCTGTAAATCTTGACAGATTAAATATTTTATTATTACAATAATTAATTATATGAAATATTTTAACATTTTTTTTTATTATAGTCCAGTTGATAAGTGACTTCCTGAATCTTGCACGAGGTATTGTAGAATTAGTTCCATCTGAGACTATATCTCTGTATTATGTTCTGCCGATATTTTAAAAAAATTCTCAAAACAAAAAATCTGTACCCATACGAGGAAAGCTCGTAGATAAATATCGTAATAAATTACGTCAAAGTAAGCTTACTTACAGATAATACTGCAAGTTCTATTGATCAAGAAAACGAATGATGTAAATTAATGAGTAAACATTTAGATATTTATTTATTTTTTAATCATTATGTGCATTATATGTTTTTATTTCTATTAACAGATGAAGTATTAGAAAACAGTATTAAGTGGTTAGAAACTAATCAAGAACCATGGAGTATAGTTCTAAGTCACTGGAAGAGTACATCTTCCTATCGTTTGAATTATATCAGAAAAGATAATAGCAAGACACTTTCAGAAATATTTAAAAAATAACCGATTTTGTATCACCCCATGAATTAGCCATTGATACCGCAGAATTTTAAATATTTAGAATTGTGTACAATAGATGATGCTATTAGTCAATGGCCACAATTTTTCCAAAATGTGCTAAAAGTTTGTCCTCTTGAAAGAAAGAAAAGTGTACGGGCATAAGAATTATTAGACATATGGAAAGTGATCCAAGTGATGGTACGAGGCAATATTATTTTACATATATTATTTTACAATATATTATTTTACATATAAAATAAACATTATATTTTATATAATTTCTCATAATAATCTCCATTATGTTTGTAAAAATTATAGAATCCAAATCAATTGCACAATTATGTGCATTATCTTACATGATACTTCCAAAAGGAAGGTAGAACCAAAAAAAATCATTGGCAACCTTCGATTATAGAATGTGAGAATAGTCTGGTCATACATGTTGTTCGCGAAAGATTGTATGCGCCGGCGGTAAAATAGCGTGCTTTCCGCTCGGCGCGATTGTACGCGAGTCTCGTGTGAACCCGCGGGGTGGCAGCACCTCGCGGCACATGAATATTCATACGCGGCCCCGCTTGCGGCGCTTTTGGGCCAGCTTCCGGTTTCCTGCTTTCTTGCTCGAGTCTTCGTAGCGTGCGGTTCAGTTTTCGGGAGCTCTCAGCTTGCGCTTATTTTATCTCTTTGTTATAGCGATTGTGTTTGAATTTTGGACATAGTGCGCGTTGCATTACATTGCTCGGCTCAGTGAACGTCGTCTCATCGTGTCCCGCAAATAATTCTCACCAAAGACATTAGAGTTTATCACTATCACGGATACAGCCTCACGGCACGTGAGGCTCGCCGCGCGTTTGCCAACGGCTCACTGTGATTCCGAGACCGGGGTATATTATTCTCAAACAATACACTTTCAAGGGACTTGCTCTATTGTAGTGAATATATCGGGCATTGCGATTACTGCTCAAATTTACTTTGTTATTGCGATTCTCAGCTCATCTCTGTTATTGCTTCGCGCTGTCTTTGACTAGCTTTACACGTAGCCGTGCTTGCTTTTGTACAACAGCCTTTTGGTACGTTGCGCATTCCGGCCAATTGGCTGCCTTCTTACTCGCGATTAAAGATCATCGGCAATTAAATCGAGATCGTGTTGACTTTATTTTCCATCCTTCTAATTTCCCATCTAATATCTCGAACACATGTAAAGGTACGATTTATATTTTTCTTTAGTGTAAATAATAAATCTATAATTAATAATATATAAAAAATTTTAGCAAATGAGATATACGCGGTGCTAATGTTAGAACTAGTATATTTCTGTAATTTACTATATAAATGTTTTAAATCTATATTGAATCATTTTCAATGTGTTTTTCAGTATAAATTATATAAATGGTGGCAATTTTCACAGTTTCAAACACATGACAAATTAATTAAATTTTTAGGATGTTAATTTTTAGAAAGCTTACAATCAGTTAGACTTTCTAAGAATTAATATTTCGAAAATTTATTTTTTCCGTAATTTAAGCTGTGAAAGTTACCATGGCTTATACAATGTAATACAATACTGGTCCAATATAGGACTGACACATTTGTGCAATAGACTAGTTTAATACTAACACTGTGTACTGTTCATTTATTCCAATTTTTTATTAAATGGCATAAAACCATAATTGGAATGGATATTGTTAATGTAGTTTGTTAAAAATATTATAATACTTTCAGAATGTTGGAGATATAAATAACATCTAATAAAAACAAATTGATAAGATATTTCAAATGAACCTAACAGTACAACAAATATATTATTGTTGTTGGACCTTGGATAAAATATCTTTGCTTTTTGTGGCAGTGGATACAGTTTTATACAACGTAAAATCGACGTTTGAAACAATTGATACTTGTTTCAAAATTTTTCACGCACTAAATACAACGTATCCTGCAGCAAGTGAGCATATATGGCTATTGATTCAACGTGAGTTATACTAATTTATAACTAAATCTGATAAATTCATATATATTAGAGACAATAACTGCGTTGAAGGACACAAATGTTTCTTTAAACAAAATAATTACTGAAAAAGATCTTTAACGCTCTATTATTACGTTATCAGTATTACATTGTAAGTCTATACATTAAATTTGTATTAAAACACATTGTTGACTGGTAATTTTATGCAAAAATTAACATGTTACCTATTTTTCTATAATTGAATATTAATTTGGGTCTGTTAATACTTTTTTCGGATATAATAGTGGTGCCTCCTGTGAGGTGGATTCATGACGCCTGTGATAAGGATAACCAATACCATTGGCTGCCGATAACGACTTTCCAAGGAGTGGGTCTACCGAAAAGACAAAGGACGGTAGCTGTATCGTTCCTGAAAGTGAGTCGTTCCTCTTTACAATCCTAAGTTCGTAAAATGGCTGACAGAATCAAGATTCTTGTTCAAAAAAGAACGTCACCCAAATCTCAGATCACCATTCTCGCGAACGTGCTAGACAAAGGCAATATAGACAATGTCGCGCTAAAGTTACGGGTTGCTCGTTTGAATGAATTGTTTCACGCGTACGGGGATTACCATGATGAGCTTCCGGTTTTAGACGCTAGTGACGCACATCAGGCTGAATTTGAAAATATTCAAGAGCGTTTTTATGTTCTCTTCGGGAGGATTGAAACCATTTTGACGGCGGCAAATACATCACACGCGAGCAACAGCGTATCCGACAATGGAACTCGGATTAGCGATGCTGATACCGTAATTCCCGCAAAAAAAACGACGGATCAAATTACCGGAAGCGCCATGGCAAGTATAAAAATTGGCTGTCGTTCAGAAACGCATTCAATAATATGATAGGTTCGCTAATCGACTTATCAGATGTAGACAAACTGCATTATCTGAAGTCCGCGTTAGTCTGTGACGCAGCCAGTAAGGTTAAGATTTTTAAGATCGACGGGATAAACTATACACGTGCGTGGGAACTATTAGAACGATCTTACGAAGTGAAACGGATTCTGATTTCGCGACATTTATCGTCGATTATAAATCTAGCCACGTTAGACAAGGAGACAATGAGCGGTTTGTCTAAACTCGTCGATGATATACAGCAGCACATCGCGTCGTTAAAATTCGCGTTAGGAGTCTTCATTGGACCGGAGATGATCATGCATATTTTGGAAAGTAAATTGCCAAGACATACGTTAGAGAAATGGGAAGCCACTCTCGAGAGAGACAAATATCCAAAACCCGATCAATTGTATGAATTCATATACAAAACCGCGATATGTGCGTGCAAACGAAAAAGAGCAAAGACGGGAGAGCTTCAAAAACCTTCGGGCGAGCTGAACAAAAGAAAATACGGTTACACTCCAAATAAAGCCTTCATGTTAAATACGTCACGTAAATGCGTAATATGTAAGATCAAGCGGCATCCTCTTTATCTATGTGATGATTTTAAACAGATGCTGGTTCCTAAACGCGTCGAAACGGTTCGAAATGCAAAACTTTGTTATAATTGCTTGCGCGTGCATTGCAACCGTCCTTGCAAGTTTTCCAAATGCACGATTTGTAAAAAGCCGCATAACACGCTTCTGCACATTGAGGGCTGTTCGAATAAACCCGATGCGATGAAAGACGCTCAATCGGCATGATAATTAAAACCAACCGATAACCAAACGATAAGTCTCGCCTTTTTATCATTTAATGCAACACCTCAATTACTAATGAGTGCAAAGGTTTACGTTCGCGATTCCAAAAATCGATCTTGTTGAATGCCGAGCATTACTAGACACATGCGCAACTGCCAACTTCATATCAGAATATACAGTAAAACGTTTATAGATACCCGTAACAGCGCGAATGACTCCTGTCGGCGCAATTAATGCGACAAACACGATTTCGAAGGGTATCGTGCAAATTACCATACAATCAACTCACGATAACTTTAAGAGAATATTGACGTGTCTAACGATACCGGCTATTTCGGATTTAATTCCGTCAGAAGTCTTTCCCCGAAATACAATTAGTATACCTCCGAATATTCGTCTGGCAAACCCGAGCTTCCATTTACTGCGTTCCGTTGATTTATTAATCGGTGCCGGACCAACGCTGTCAATGTTTTCTGTTGTGTCAAATTAATTTATCAAGTAACGGAGGTGACCTATACCTACAAAAAACGTGTTTAGGCTGGGGGCAATCGTGTAATCATCGCAGAATTCCTTTAACCGCGAAACGTGTCACTTGACAGAATTAGAAAAACAAATAGACAAAGGACCCTCCCCCCCCCACTAACTATTGGGATTTTGGTTCCCGGCCAAATTATCTGAAATTTTAGTATGTTGTACTGTTTGACCTCCCGATCAAAAGTCTCAATGGGACCTAGGTCTGAAAATCAATATTTTTTGAGATACGTATGATTAAAAGTCGGAAAAATGTCCATTTTCCGACATTTAACCATACGTATCTCAAAAACTATCAATTTTTGGACTTCGTGCCCATTACGATTTTTGATTAGCATGATAAAAACTAACTTTTCTGAAAGTTTCAGACGATTCGACCGAAATTCAATTTCCATAAGGTTGTGTGCGAGATCCTGGACCCTTATGGAAATTAAATTTCAGTCGAATCGTCTAAAACTTTCAGAAAAGTTAGTTCTTACCATGCTAATCAAAAATCATAATGGGCACAAAGTCCAAAAATGGACAGTTTTTGAGATACGTATGGTTAAATGTCGGAAATAGACTTTTAACCATACGTATCTCAAAAACTATTGATTTTCAGACTTAGGTCCCATTCAGACTTTTGAGGTCAAACAGTATAACATACTAAAATTTCAGACAATTTGGCCGGGAACCAAAATCCCAATGGTTAGTGGGGGGGTCCTTTTGGGCTCTCGAGGAAATCACAGCACAGAAACCGAGTGTAAATAAGAATGATGAAAGCGAGGCTCATTTTTTGGAAAACGTTTCTCGCGACGCTCACGGTCGTTACATGGTGCGATTACCGTTCAATAAAGCTTGTAAACGACTCGGCGAATCACGAACTATGGCGATAAAACGTCTATTAACGCTCGAACGGAAATTCCATAAAAACCCGGAATTAAAAAATGAATATACTCGTATATTAGAGGAGTATCTCAAATTGAATTATTTTTCGGTTATAGAAGATCCTAAAGACAGTGGCGTATTACATGCCACACCATGCGGTATTTAAGGAATCGAGTAACATCACAAAAACGCGAGTAGTTTTCGATGCATCCGCGAAAACAAGCAGTGACGTGTCTCTAAATGATGTATTATAGATCCTACGATTCAGGACAAATTATTCTCTCATCTAGTTCGATTTCGTACTCATAAATATATCATGACAGCCGACATTGAAAAAAAGATGTATCTACAGATACTAGTGCACGAGAACGATAGGCGTTACCAAAGAATTCTCTGGCGGAGGGATGGTCAGAACGCTTCAGTGCAATACTCTCGCATTTGACATTTTATCCTCGCGATTTGTACACAATAATTTAACCATGCTTTCGCCATGTTCCGCATTACTGATCGCATTACTCAATCGCGGTGGTTTTACGATCAGACAATGGGCATCTAACGACGAACGTGTAGTAAACGTGTAGTAAACGGTCTTGCGACTAATTTGCTGCATGCGAGTTTCGCGTTTGATAAGGACTGCTCAGTAAAAACGCTCGGCATAACATGGTCGGCACGCAGGGACGAATTGCAATATTCCGCACAGGTCATGAAAATCGCGAAGAGATTAACAAAGAGGAATATATTGTCTGAGATCGCGAAAATCTTTGATTCGCTAGGTTTGTTAGGGCCCATCGTATTATACGTAAAGAAAATAATGCAAGACGTTTGGCGTGCCCAGCTAAAATGGGATGAATCCGTCCCCCAGAACATACATACCGCGTGGTCGGAATTTGTTCGACAATTTGAACTAATAGATCAGATTTCATTTAAGCATCAAATAGTAATTGACAAATATCAAAGTCTTCAGCTTCACGGATTTTGCGACGCCAGCAATATTGGGTATGGTGCATGCATTTACGTGCGTTCAACCGCGAAACATAGCGAAAGCATGGCTAAATTATTGTGTGCAAAATCGCATGTTACGCCTATAAAGTCCATTACAATTCCCCGTCTTGAACTTTGCGATGCGTTGTTGCTGGCATGTCTAGATCGCGAAGTAACTCAAGCTTTAAATATTACACCGGTTAGAACGATCTTTTGATGCGATTCAATGATAGTATTACATTGGCTAAGGTCGTCGCCCCATTCGTTAAACACGTTCGTAGCGACTCGCGTCGCGAATGTTCGAGAAATCACGAATCCTAACGAATGGCAACACGTTAGAACAGATGATAATCCGGCCGATGCGATATCGAGGGGTCAGCTCTCATGCGTTCCTTCAGAATCGAAAATGGGATTCAGGGCCGGAGTGGTTAATCCGTAACGAAACAGAATGGCCCGACAACTCTATACAATCGATCGAATTACCCGAAATAAAAAGGAAGACCTGTTTAGCAATAGCGGTTGTAGACATGCAAATATTCGAAAGATACTCTTCTTATACCAAACTACTTAAAATCGTAGCGTATTGCCGACGTTTTCGACTTAATAATAAATATGCCGGCGCGTTGTGCATAGAAGAGATCAACGAAGTCGAGACTCAGATATTAAAAATTGTTCAGGCTACGCGATTGTCTGAAGAGATCAGAGACCTTAAAAACAAAAGACAGCTTTCTCGAGGAAAAATTGTTAATTTGGATCCGTTTTTGGACGATAGCGGTTTGCTTTGCGTGGGAGGACGTCTCCAAAGGTCGAGTTTGGCATTTTCAACGAAACACCCGATTTTGCTTCCAAGCCGACACAGCATCACGGATCGTATAATACGTTATATACGCGAAAAACATTATTATACCGGTATACAAATTACGCTATACAATTTACGGCAGAAATTTTGGGTATTAGACGGACGAAATCAAGTGCGTAAAATTATTCGCACATGTGTTCGTTGTACTCGTTTTAACCCCGTTTCCGTCGAATATAAAATGGGAAACCTTCCGTCGATTCGCGTACGTAAATCTACACCATTCGCGAATACCGGAGTGGACTTCTGCGGTCCATTCATAAAGAAAAAAAACATCGTAACCGAAATCGAATAAAGATGTACATTTGCGTATTCGTGTGCATGACAATAAAGGCAATTCACTTAGAAATTGTTAGTGATTTAACGACCGACAGGTTTATCGTGGCACTAAGGCGATTTATTGCAAGACGAGAACTGCCGGAACATATACAGGGTGTCAAAAAAGTTCCGGGACAGCTAAATATTTTCTCAGGTAAGATATTTTCGAAAAAGCTCAAAGTCATTTCTAAGGTAACTTTCAACGAGGAATTCAATGGTGACCTTTAATTTGCCCTTAAATTTGACCTTCAAGGTCATTTAAAAGTCACGTCGTATTTTTTAAATAGAAACACTTATTTTTGACCTTGGATTCAGAAAGAGCAGAAAATTTTACGTTTGGATGGGTACTTGCCGTTTTTTAAAAATGACTTTTAGAGGTCATTTCAAGGTCAAAATACAAAAAAATATCGAAAATCACCAACAAACCATTAAAAAAGGAATTTTTGAGAGAACGATTTAATTAGAACTTACTAGCATCTCATTAAAAAGTAAGGTGGGTAATTGCGGTTTTTTTTAATGACCTTCAAAGGTCATTTGAAGTCAAATTACAATCGACACACCTGAATATATCTGTTGGTAAGCTAGATACAAAAATAATGGTGTGGAAAAAAGTCTCAGTTTTTAGAGTTTACGAGTTTGCGTCGAAAACCTTAATTCTATGTCATTTATTTATCACTGCTGCTGAGGACTAAGGAACCGGAACGACTGCAGTAGCAATTGCATTTAAACGAGTTAACTCGTGATTGAGCGCAGGAGGTTTACTCATTTTTATATTCATTGGGAATTTTTACGACCTAAACTAAAAGTTATTTGATTTAATTATTATTTTTCTTTATGAATTTTTCTTTATTTCTTTTCAAACAAGTCGTTAGTCTTTCCAACTAATAGTTTTTATTTTATTACTTGCGGATAAATCCCTGTCACTATTCTTCTTTCTTATACGAATTTACGAATGAAAACTAAATTGACGTGCACACAAATTTCGGTTTACGTACTATCTTAATCTAAATAAAAGATCATGGCGTATGCTAAACTTTCGAAGCAAGAGAGGATATCTCTATTGATGATGCGTGGTTGGGGAGATCGAGTCCGATCTTACACTGAAGTTCGGATGCTACTTAATCGCACTTTTCGTAATGAGGACGGGGTAAATCTTGTCTCAAAATCTACAGTCGAAAGGACTGTACGGCGCTTTATGAACCACGGGACTGTCAAGGACCTTGAGAGAACTGGTCGGCTAAAATCTGTAACAACTGGGGAAAAGCAGATTGAAGTGGCTCAAGCATTTGTTGAAAACCCGCATCTTAGTTTACGTAGAGCCGCTAATCAGCATGACGTTTCTCATGAAACAATACGGGGAATTTTGAAAAGCATTCATTTTCATCCTTACAAGATTCATTTGGTACAGGAGCTTAATGAAGACGATCCTGACCGTCGGATCGAGTTTAGTGAAACGATGATGAACAGAATGGATGAAAATCCTCTTTTTTTGTAGAATATAGTTTTTTCAGATGAAGCTATTTTCACTTTAAAAGGTGAAGTTAACAGACACAATTGTAGATATTGGTCCGACACAAATCCTGCTTGGATGTTGGAAAGTCACACACAATATCCGCAAAAGGTTAATGTTTGGGCTGGCATCTTAAATGATACAATAATAGGCCCTTTTTTTATCGATGGTAATGTCAATGCCGATACGTATTGCGACGGGAATTTCCGCGGGTCCGCCTGACCCCGCGGAGGTCCGACCAGATTTAATCTTGACACGTCTAATATACCGCGAAAACCAAGACAGTACGTAAAAAGTAATTGGGCGCCAGGCACGGCCGTCCGTGCCACACAATACGGTATGCGGAACTCAAATTAATTATCCAATGCGCGGTTCGGGACGAAAGGAGAGGTCAGCGCTTCGCAAATCATTAGAGCATCAACGATAATGTTGGTAATAGAATGTATATTTCAAACACGAAAACGGCGTTACGACTCGCATACAAACAAACAAAAGAAAAACGGAAAGAACGAGTAACAACGGAATAGGAGCGACATGCCGCTCACAGACCTAGCTAAATCATTACGCGATCTTCAGACGAAATTACAACTCGAAATAAGCAATGATCTGCGACCGCGAATACACGAACCGACTCATAACACGAATGCGATAGTCGTTCTCTTACGGGAATTCACGAACGAACCCACAACGATAAAATTGCAGCCGAACTATCGCTTGAATATTCGCACGGGCTCGTTACCAAAGAAACTTTACTTGCTTTATAACGCGACGATACGAGAGCAAATATACCATAGCGACAGACCGAATTATACTGCGAACTTATAGAGGTAGCCCGCGATACATCGACACATTAGACCCTCGACGCCACAGTACCTCTCATCAGTCCCGACGCGATAAATGAGCGCACGCTAATCGGACGCGAATCCCGAAGGTCGACGATACGGCCACGGGGCAACGGTCATGACGCTACCGCGCGAATTCGCGAACGCCTTCTTCGACTGCGTGTGAGATGCGACGGCGGGAGCCTTCCCCCTTGGATTAAAACCGACAGAACGCAACGTACGACGAGCCCGGGGCAGCCAGCCTCCTCGCGGCTATCGCAACGGCGTCCGGTCCGGCGACCTTGGCCGTCGCGCAATTACGGCTCGACGTCCTTTCCCGTGGACGGTATCACGAGGCCGCCGGTCTCGCTTTTTCGCGACGCGCTGGAGTGGTGGTCTTACAGTTCCTGTCGCCTTCTCGGGAACGCTCTCCTTGACGACCTGCTTCGCTCCCTTGGTCCGGTGGCAGCCCTCGGGCGACGTGTGGCGGTAAGGCTCGGGCGGCGCGGCAACGGGTCTCGGGCTCGCTCCTCACGCCTCGACATCCCACAAGACAGTGTCGCCGGGACGCTTCCGGCGCAGCGTCGGGCCCTCCCTTTGCTTCCGCGCCATCCAGCGCCTAGCATTATTCATTGATTATTACCCTTCGATCCCGGGCAGTCGATAAGGGCGGTCGATCCTGACGGTCGATAACTTTTATCCAAAAAGTTCGTTGACTCGTCCATACACGCCCGTGTCCTGTTTGCCGCTCGTCAGGCGCGTTTCCTTGCGCGAGTTTCCTGGCTGGCCGGGCCAGGGCTCGCTTTTCCATCGTCCTCTCATGTCGTCGGCGGGCTTGCTCTTTCACAGTGGGGTGCCACCGAAGCGTCCTCCGGGTGGCGACCCTCCACTCGCCCGTGTCCCGGGATCTTCGAGGTGCGCTAGTCGCTCAGGGAGAAACCCGCGCCCTACGCCTCGTCCCGTATGTCCGCTCCGACTCTCCTTCTCCTCTGTTCTCCTGCCCTGCCTCCGCCCTTGCCCCTGTTCCGCTGCTCCCGCTGCTCCTCCGCTCGCCCTCTCCTTCACAGTTTCCAACTCCTTTTACGCGAACCACCACTCCAGTCGCCTTTTTAATCTTCCTATCGAATCGAAAAGTCATAAGTGGGTGAATTCAATTCCGCGAGCGGAACCACAAAACAAACGTGCGGATTACGCGCCGCAACGCGACCAATTTACGCTAAGATAAAGGGACTCGCCGCGCTCCCGCCCCGCGGGAGCGACTCCGATCCCTCGCCGGACCCTGCTCGGTCAGGCGAACCCTTGTGACGGACCCTGTCACGTCACAGTATAAACAATTGCTCAGAAATCAAATTATACCACGAATAAGAGAGATAGTAGGTGATAATTATAGTGAGACATGGTTTCAACAGGACGGAGCAGCTGCTCATTACGGTAGGAACGTTCGAGCGTATTTAGACAATCAGTTTCCTCATAGGTGGATCGGAAGAAGAGATGAAATAGAGTGGCCTGCTAGATCCCCTGATTTGACGCCGCTCGATTATTTTCTCTGGGGTTATTTAAAGAGTAAAGTATACGCTACTCAACCAGAAAACTTAGATGAACTACGGAATCGGATTATGCAAGAGGCCGCTTCGATTGATAGAGAGATGATTCGTAGTGCTGTGTCTCATTTTTACAACCGCGTAGCTTTATGCCAAGAAGTTCAAGGTTTACAATTTGAACATCTGCGCTGAACTTTGAATCTTCAAAGAAAACGTGAAAGACGAGAAGACTCACGCTAATCAAGCACTCCGACTGTGAGAGGCGAGGGGACTCACGCTAATCAAGCACCCCGAACGTGAGAGGCGAGGGGACTCACGCTAATTAAGCACCTCGAACGTGAGGCGAGGGGACTCACGCTAATCAAGCACCCCGAAAAGTGAGAGGCAAGTTATTACTACAGTCAGATGAGTTTCATTGCTCTGAACAACTTTTTTTCCACACCTATTTTTTTGTATCTGGCTTACCAACAGATTCAGATATTCATACCAACAGATATTCAGATGTGTCGATTGTAATTTGACTTCAAATGACCTTTGAAGGTCATTAAAAAAAACCGTAATTACTCATCTTATTTTTTAATGAGATGCTAATAAGTTCTAATTAAATCGTTCTCTCAAAAATTCCTTTTTTAATGGTTTTTTGGTGATTTTCGATATTTTTTTGTATTTTGACCTTGAAATGACTTCTAAAAGTCATTTTTAAAAAACGGCAAGTACCCAAACGTAAAATTTTCCGCTCTTTCTGAATCCAAGGTCAAAAATAGGTGTTTTTATTTAAAAAATTCGACGTGACCTTTAAATGACCTTGAAGGTCAAATTCAAGGGCAAATTAAAGGTCACCATTGAATTCCTCGTTGAAAGTTACCTTAGGAATGACTTTGAGCTTTTTCGAAAATATCTTACCTGAGAAAATATTTAGTTGGCCCGGGACTTTTTTGACACCCTGTATATATATATATATATATATATATATATATATATATATATATATAGATAGATAGATAGATAGATAGATATTTTATTGCTTTGAAGAGTACATCGTGGTCTCTAATAGCAAGGGGGATTAACAAATGTACATAATATAATATGACGCATACAAAAATTACAAAAATTATGTAAAAAGTTTTTATAACAAATCGACAGAGTTCACAGATTCAGAGAGAATGCCCTGAGCATGAGGCTTTTTTGCACGAAGTAATAAATTGATTTCAGCGTTCTAGAATCCTCGGTTGCAAGCAGTCTCTCCAAAGCCGCCCTATCTTTATTTCTCTGCATCACAGGCGTGAGGTAGAAATTTCTGTGTGGCGCATACAGTGGACATTTATAGAAAAAGTGAACGACCGTTTCATCTTCATGTAGGTTACAATTCTCGCATAAAGCATGAGGACTCAGCTTCGCGGCGCATCCCGAGAGCGAGATATAAGCATTGTACTGATTCGCGAGCCTCAACTGTGCAATTACTCTCTTTATATGCAGTGGGAGCTTGAGGATTAAGTATTTCGCAGGTCCCTCAATAGACACTCTCGGGACGCTTAGCTGGCACGCTTCCGACACCTCAGCTCTCGCAAAATCTTCCTCTCGCAGCTCCAACTCAAACTGACTGAAAACCATTTCCGTTTGATCTGCCCACACTTTTGGGTCTCTTGTTTCCCATAGATCTTCGCGGTTCATGCGCATCAGAAACGATTTAAATTGTACAGCCCAGTTTAGTTCGCCAGTCGTGCCAGGAGTGTTCGCCAATGTCATCAACCTCAGCATACAGCTTTTTATCAGTGATTCATCCGGGAGTTCTAAGATCCTTACAAACCAATTCCAGGTTTGTTCATCCTCATAGCTCTATGCGCTATGTGAACAATCCCTAGTTCTATTCTAAGTCTCCAATTTGGTGTGTTTATCGGCAGATGCAATAATTTCTTAAAAAAATTCATTTGCGCTTTCTCTATGATATCCAGATATCTCATACCCCATACCGGGACCGCGTACAGCAGCGTGGAGGAGACCATACTATCAAACAGGTGCGCAAAAGTTCTCCAAGATTCGCACTTAGCTCTGGCTAGTATCGCAAGTACCGCACCTGTGGCTAATTTTGCTTTAGTTGTCGCGGCCTTCGCGGCTGCATACCCGAGAGAGGAACTCGTTAGTGGAATGCCCAGATAATAATAAGATTTCACAATCTCTATATTCTCGCCTCCGAATTTAGTGAATTCTGGCTTGACACATTTCTTCTTGCCCGCAGTTTTGAACACCATGATACTAGTTTTGCTTATATTTACCGTTAGGCCATTTAGGCGGCAGTACTCCTCCAACGCTCTCAGTTTTCTTTTCAGGTCGATGTGCGAGTGAGCCAGGATGACTGTGTCATCGGCATAGAGAAGCATTAAAATGTCCCTTACGCCGTCTATATTGAGTCCCTCTAGTCCTTCTTTCCTAAAGTAATTTTCGAAATCTGAAATATACAACAGGAAGAGTAGCGGGCTGAGAGATTCCCCCTGCAAGACTGCTTCTGAAGCCTGGAACTCGTCCGAAAGAGCGTTACCGCTCCTGACTTGTATCGTTGCCTGGTCGTATAGTGATTTAATTATTTTCAGTATTTTAGAGCTGATTCCATAACTGTAAAGTTTGTTCCATAAGCGTGCGTGCGGCACCGAGTCAAAAGCCCGCTTGAAATCAATGAAAATGGCAAAAACTTCGCGATGACCGAGTCTCAGTTGCAGTTGGACGGCAGATAACAATGCAAAAATGTATTCCGTGCATCCTTTATCCTTTCTGAAACCCATTTGGGACTCAGGAAGAATGCCTCTACTTTCTGCGAACGTCTCGAGCCTCTCCTTAAGTATTTGAGTGAAAGCTTTTGTGATGTTGTTTACTAGCGCTATGCCTCGGTAATTTGACGGATTTGATTTGTCTCCTTTTTTGAAAATCATCGACATAGTTGCTTTCGTCCACTCCCTCGGGACATACTCGCACGCTAGAACGGCATTATAGATTTTCAAAAGATAGCTGTGCCCACTCACCGGGAGATACTTGAGGAATTCATTTGCAATTTGGTCCGGTCCGGGTGCCTTTCCACTTTTGCGTTTGTTTAGCGTTCTGTAGAGTTCCGATAACAAGATTTGGTCGTCAAGTTCGGGCACATAACGAAACTCAAAATGAAACCCATCCAAATTCCGGGGCGGATATATGTTTTTATAAAATTCGTTCCACGTGTTTATCGGCAGCTGCGCATTTTTGTAAATTGACTTAAATTTCCTGACTGCTTTCCAGAAATCCATGGGACGGTTCAGATTCGCGAAAGCTTCTCTAATTGAGTTTTGATATTCTTTTTTTTTTGAATCAATCATATATTTATACTTTTTTTTCGCGGCTGATAAGAGGATGCGTTTTGTTTCGTCTAAGTGATCTTTTGCGCACTCGACAGTGGCTTCTCTAACCTCTTTTTTCGCTTTCCCGCAATTTTTATCGTACCATGGCTTTCTGTCTGTTTTAGAACTTACTCGCTTCGGTTTCCCTATTACTCTCGTCATTTCATTAGCTCCCGCGGATTCTTTTATTGCGACTAACAAGTTTTCATATAATAAATCCGGTGTTTGCACCATCTGTGTGTCCGAAACTCTCTGTGAGTGACTCATTGCTCTTTGGTAATTTTCAACTTTCTCTGGAATCCACATCAACACCTTCTGCGCTTCAAATGTCTCTAACACAGTATTATTGTTCTTTTCTGGCGGGGTGTCCGCCCACAGCTCCGTCCTTGTAGGCAGATGGTCAGACACGATAGGGGTAGTAACTACCCGGAAGTCATTGATTTCGCTTGCATTTACTATATTAACAAAAACAAGATCTATCACACTGCATCCCATTTTGCTGTAGAAAGTTGGCCGCGCCGGACGATCGTTTAACGTTCTGCCGTTCAACATTACAAAGCCATTTGACCCCATAAACTCCGTGAGCAGAGGACCTCTTGCGTTTACCGTCTCATCTCCGTTTACAACAGAACTGAACAGGCACGTGTCCTGGAGAGCTTCTTCCGGAAGTGTGTCGGATTCTCCCACTCTCGCGTTGAAATCACCCCCTATAAGAATTGTCTCATTGCCGTATCTCACTTCCAAATCCTCAATTGCTAATTGCAGCAAGCCTAGGGCGTGGACAAAATCGAGGCCGGGTCGGAAATATACCGCTCCAACTATGAAAGTAGACCCTCTCATATGCACTCTCACAAAAATCCACCAGGCACTCGACTCCACAACCTCGACTTCGGAGTTTTTTTTTTTTTTACAAAAATGGCCAGCCCTCCACTCGTGCGGCCCAGGCTGTGTTCTCGAATGCCGTTGGCCCAGAAACAGTCGAAATCGTCAAGGCGGCTCGGGAGTTTATTCGGGCTTCTCTCCAACCAGGTCTCACAAATGCATACGACATCTGCATCGTCCAGTATTTCTGCTCCCTCAAGATTGGCAAACCCGTGCACATTCCAGTAAAATATTTTGATTCCCGCTTGGTCCCTCAGTTTTTTGCCTTACTCGGGCCGCTGGTTACTTGTTCCTCCCTACTTACTTCCATTTTCCCCACCTCGGAGTTTTTCCTTGCTCTGCTTGTTTTCTTGATGTTATTGCTTCTCTCATCCCAGTAGAAAGTCTCGTTGTCGATTACTAGCTTGTTGTATCCAATTTTAACGATGCGTCCTTCCGCCCTGTGCATCTTGCAGATGTCGCGCATCTTTTTTGCCGCTTCTCTTTCCTTCGCCGTTCGGTCCTGGTCGATGAAGATGTCACTGCCCTTGAGCTTCTTTTTTTCCTTGAGCACCTTTAGTTTAGCAGCCCACGAAACGAGCTTTACCCGCACGATATCCTTATTGGCTTTGTTCGGTATCTTTATGACTTCTAAAACGCAGCGGTGCAGTCCGAATTCATCTGTTATGAAAGTATCCACCTCGTTGTATAAATTATCCTGGTGCGCCTGCAACCCGTAGATGACAATATTGTTTTTTCGCAAGCCTTTCTCCAAGTTTTCAATTTTCTGGTTTATTTTGCGTCCACCTATGTTGTCCATCGGTTCCTTGGGAGCCTTTTGCACATCTTCGAGCTTTTTTTCCAGATTTTTGATTTTTAACTCCGCGGAAGCCTCCGTTGCAGCAAGTTTTTGATTAAGGACCTTGATCTGTTGTTGTAGTTCGCGATACCCCTGAGTTGTTTCATCTTTGCATTTTCTGATTTCCTCGCTTAGCTCATCGAGGTATTTTCCATGTTTTTCAGATCCGCAATTTGGTCCTTCAAACTGTTGTATTGCCTTTCGGATTTTTCATTCAGTCTCCTCAACTCTTCGAATAGCTTATCCATCGAGCTGTTGACAGTTTCCCCTTCATCGACTGATGCTGTATCGATTTCAGCGGCTAGATCGCTGGAGTGGGCTGGTGCGGACCCGTCGAGGGTCAGCGAGTTTGTCTTTTTTTTCGGCGTATCGTTCGGGCTGGTAGTTGGTTGCTCCTCGGTTCTTTTTCGTTTTGTTTCTTGTTTAGAAACTAAAAATTGACTGATCGGGCCGCAAGATGTGGAACGCTCTCTGGAACGTAATTTGCTCGTTTCTCTTATAAATATAATCTTAATCTTATAATCTTTCTCGTAGGTCTGCCTCTTCTTTGTGACTTCGGCGTGAGTAAACTCGTCTTTTCCTCCGTCGGTAGCTTATCCTCGTCAGGCCCATTCACTGATAGTCCGGCGCGCCCCGAGATGTCACTACTAGTCATTTGGGGCCTCGACGATTCCTCTTACCCCAGCCGATTTTCTAACCTTAAAATTTTTGCACGTTAGAAAAATGTATTCTTGTAAAAGTATACTATTTTCTTCTGTCCTTTACGCCAGTGCCGCGTGTGTGTCTCTTCCTCCTTCACAGACTGTACTAGAGGGTGCTGCAACTCACTGGCTCTAACGCTTAGATTTCACTGGATTTATCCGAGCTAGCGTCACACACGTCCGCTCCACTTGGCAGTTGTTTTGATCCCCCCATATATATATATATATATATATAACAAAACACATTTCATATTATTAAGGAGATACAGATTACATCTATTTCTTTTAAAATAATTTTTTGAACAATTAAAATATTAATATTAAATTTGCATAGTTTCAATTTAAGATTGTTACGTATCTGCAATCTTTGCAAATTTAAATCATACATATTAAAATTTTTTTAAATTTACGAAAAACAATGAGATTGTAAAACACATTTCCACAAAGAACCCAAGTACATAAGATACATTTAAAATGGTACGAAAAATTCTTTAGTTTAGATATTTGTCATTAATATCCAATGCAACATTTAATGGAAAATATCTAAACTAACGCTCTTTTCGTTCCATTGGAATACATAATCTCAGTAATTTAATAAATGTTTAAATGTGCCTCCCTCTTCTCGATTTATATACACAATGAAAATATGTTTAGAAATAAAAATGTATATGTTTATGATATTAAAACGTAGTTATTTAAGTTAATATATAAATTAACAAGTATATTTATATCTGGATATTTTGTATCAGATATATTTAACAAATATATTTATATCAGATATATTTAAATCAGGAAAGTATGTATAGTAATATATTATCCTTTTTTTTCCTCTGTATATTTATAGATGTAAATAACAATGTTCTTACTTTAAGAAATACAATCTAGTCGCGATAAATTTGTATTTTCCTTTGACTTTAGGTTATTTTGTTATAATTTAGTGTATTCACAAAAGGGCGACAGAAAAATAAAATTTGATTAACGATATGTATTGCATATGTATTGCATCAAGAAATTTTTAATATCTTTTATATGTAAATTTATTTCAACGGTACTGTTGTATAATTATATTGATAATTATACAAGAATACTGTTGTGATAAATCTTGATAATTATATTGATTTTGTATATATTTCATTTTTTTACGATTTCGATATAAAAAAATATATATGAAATATTACAAATTAAATAAAAGAAAAATATTTAAAGATACATAGTAAATATTGAATATCCTTAGTTAACAGATTATATTTTAATATTGTACTTCGAGTTAAAAAAGATTGAAAAAATTGAAAAATATTAATCATTGTTTTAAAATAACGGTTTTTTTCTATACTACACGCACGCACGCACGCACGCACGCACGCACGCACGCACATGCGCGCACATACGCATACACACATATATATTCTTTATTTTTTTAGATTCATCAATTGAAAATAATAATGTAGAAAATTGTCTACCAGATAATATAATGAATAAGAAACGGAAAAGGCTGCAGAATAAGATGGTCACAAAAAATACAAATTCTCAAGGTATAATCCAATATGCACAGAGTCTGACTAGTATTGAAAAATATACATACATATATAGTAGATCATTCTGAACAAAATACCCTCTACCAGTTTGCGTGTGTTGGCACAATGGTACAGAAAGATTTTGTTCAGGAAGACTTTTATAATGTTTACATGTATATTTTATATTTGATTCTTATTGTTACATACTCTGTAATATATATGCAGTGATGTACCTATACTCCATGGTTGCAAATGTATATACGGCCGTATACATACATTTAAATCATCTATTGCAAGTTGTTTTGTATATATATATATATATATATTGTTGCGCGCTGCGGCCGCCCGGTATACTCCCCGGCCGCGCGAGTCAGACGACAGGTCGATCGGAGCATCGATCGACCGGGCCATGAAGTTCGCGAGTTCCGACGCGGACATCGAGCAACGGTTGCTGGGGCGCTTGTTGATTGACAAGCTGCGTGTCAGATTTTCGCTGGCCTCCTCTCGCGGAGGACACGCTTCGACTATTGTAAACGATTCTTTCTAATAAAGTTGGTGTTCACTTTTAAACGGTGTCTCTTTCCTTTCCGCGCGCGCGCCGCGTGTGACTGAGAGTGCGAGTGCGAGAGTGAACCCTCGTTTCGAAGCGCGAGTCTCTACGTCGTCGCCGGACGACGACCGAGGCGTAACATTTTGGGGGCTCGTCCGGGATCGCCGGACGAACGGAGCTGTGTCATGTCGACATCGTCAGCGCCTGAGGGAAGAACACGAGCGTCCGCCAAGCGGAGGCGCGCTAGCATGTCGGAGCAACCCGCAGAGGCGACAGAGCAGCACGCGGGGACATCAGAGTGTACTCAGGAGACGGCTCTGCGCTCTCTTATGAACGAGCTGAAGGAGATGCGCGAGGAGCGCGAGCGCATGAGGGAACGCTTCGAGGAGTCTCTACGCTCTCGGGATGTCGAACTTCTGCGACTGCAAGCCCAGATAAGTTCTTCCAATAATATTTCTCCCGGAAATAGTGCGCGCGGTGCAGTTTCCGCGTTCGGACGGGCGCGCGAGACGGGGGAAGATAATATTTTGTCAGGGAATAATGTGCGTGGCGCGGCTTTCACGTTCGGACAGGCGCATGGTACGGGAGATGTCGGGAGTGCGTTTGGACCGTCGCGCGGAATAAGAGAAATCGGGAGTGTGTTCGGACAGGCGCATGGCACGGGCGAGTCAGGAAACGCCTTAGGCTACAAGCTCAAGCCGGACAATTATGACGGTTCCGTCTCATTACGGGAGTTCCTTTCCCAATTTAATTTAATAGCTAATGCTAATCGTTGGGATGACGCATCGAAGACCGTCGCGTTGGCCGCGTGTCTTAGAGGGAAGGCTCGCGCCGTTCTCGAGACGATAGAAAATTTAAATGAGCTGAGCTTCGCGGAACTTTTAGCGAAACTTGAGTTGCGTTTCGGAGAGGGGCACCTCTCCCAGAATTATTATTCGTTGTTCACTAGCCGAAAGCAGAAATTCGGGGAGGAATTTGCCGCGTTGGGCTCCGATCTGGAACGACTCTCGCGTCTGGCCTATCCCGAGTGCAATTATGTTGTGCGGGATAAGATCGCTTGTGCGCAATTTGTGTCGGCTCTCTCGGATGGTTTTGTTAAGAGAACTCTACTATTAGAGGGAGTAAATTCTTTAAAGATCGCAGTGGAAAGGGCAAAGGCGGTAAAGATTATTCAGGGAGAAGGTTTTTCGAAAACCGGGAGATTTTTCAATAAAAACGAGGGGACGCAGGAGAAATCTTTCGCGGAGATGCGAAAGGAGAAACCAGACGTGAAAGGAGAAAAGAAAAGAATCAATAAAATAAAGCCGAAAGAATGCTGGCTCTGCGGAAAGCAAGGACATTTCCGTAACGAGTGTCCCAGTAAAAAGGAAAACGCGGAATAGTTGATCTCGGCGGGGAGAGGTCAGCTTGCGTTAGTAAATCCCCGGGAATTCAATGTTCTTTTGTTAATAGAATTCTAGAAACTAAGAGAGATTTTTGTTATTTTGGATTTTTGAATAATAAAGAGTGTATTTTTAAAATAGATACGGGCTCCGACGTCTCTTTAATCAATAAGAAATTTGTTCGTCAAGGGGAACACAGATTTCCGGTTATGGGGCGTAGATTTAAATACCCCACGGGGGAGGATGTTTCTGTCGAGTGCGAAATTCTCGCAAAAGTTAAACTGGGTGAAAATTCATTGGAACTTCCAATGTTAGTCTCTGAAATCACGGACGATTGTCTACTGGGGGTGGATTTTCTCCAGAAGACTAATTTTATTAAAATCTGTGATTCTTTTTTCGAAGCACCTTCTGTTATTCGTAGGATTATTCAGACGGAAGATTCTGTGGAGTTCCCTCCCATTTTGGAGGAACTCCTTTTTAAGAATTCGGGGAATCTCTCCGAGGTTCAGCGGGAGACTTTTGCTGAATTCGCTCGGGAATATCGGGATGTGTTTTCAGAAAAGATAGTTGCCGGGAATTGTGATGTAGTTAGGCATGTTATTAATGTTGCAGATTCTCTCCCAATTAAACAGGTACCACGCAGAATCCCTTTTCATATGAGGAAGGAGGTAAATGAGATAATTGAGGAGATGAAAGAACAAGGAGTGATTGAAGCATCTCAAAGTCCTTGGATATCTCCTGCTGTTTTAGTTAAAAAAAAGGACGGAACGATCAGATTCTGCGTGGATTATAGGAAGCTGAATGATGTTACATTAAAAGACTCCTTTCCTTTACCACGAATTGACGATATTCTTGACCAGCTATCAGGTAACACTTGGTTTTCTACACTCGATCTTAAGAGCGGGTACTGGCAACTGAAAATACATCCCGGGGATAGGGAAAAAACGGCTTTCTCAATTGGTAACGGTCTTTGGCAGTTTAAAGTAATGCCTTTTGGATTATGTAACGCCCCCGCGACTTTTCAGCGACTTATGGAAAGAGTACTTCATGGCTTACTATTTAAAACTTGTTTAGTTTATTTAGATGATGTAATTATTTTCGGAAAGAATTTTAATGAAATGGTTGATAATTTGAAAGAAGTTTTTAATCGATTACGCACTGCCAATTTAAAAATTAATCCCAAGAAATGTGTTCTTTTTGCTAAAGATGTGAAATATCTGGGACATATAGTTTCTTCCGAGGGCGTTACAACGGATCCTGAAAAAATCTCTGCAGTGAGAGACTGGCCTATCCCTCACACCAAGAAGCAATTAAGGAGTTTTCTCGGGTTTTGCTCATATTATAGGAAATTCATTAAAGGATTTTCTTCGATAGCTAAACCTTTATTTATTCTCACGGAGAATAAAGTTAAATTTGTTTGAGAGGAAAATTGTCAAAGAGCTTTTGAGGAATTACAACGCCTATTGTCCTCTTCCCCAATTCTTTCTTTTCCCGAGGGGGAGGGAGAATTCATTGTAGATACAGATGCTTCTGGTGTTGGGATTGGCGCGGTCCTTTCTCAGAGTCAAAAGGGACAAGAGAAAGTTATCGCTTATTATAGTCGCGTTTTGAACAAGGCCGAGAGGAACTATTGCGTTACCCGCCGCGAACTTTTAGCAATAGTTGACTCTCTCAAATCTTTTCGCCACTACCTTTTGGGGCGAAAATTTTTGATTCGCACGGATCATGTCTCTTTGAAATGGTTGATGTCCTTCAAGGATTTAGAAGGACAATTAGCTCGATGGTTGGAGAGGCTCCAACAATTTGAATTTACTGTTTTTCATCGTAAAGGCCTTTCTCATAAGAACGCCGATAGTTTGTCGAGGCGACTCTGTGAGATGGAAAATTGCCTATATTGTGCAAAAGTGGAAAGAAGATCTTCTGAAAAGAATGAAGAGGCTATTGCTCGAATCTCCTTAGAGACTGGAAGTCTAGAACTTTGGCAGAGGGAACAGAGACTGGATCCGGACATTTCTTTTATTTTACAAGCCAAAGAGGTAGGTGTTCGTCCCCCACGTTCCGAAATTGTGTCAAAGGATATCTCTTTTCAGATCTATTGGGCATATTGGGATGTCCTTCTGATAAGAGATGGAATTCTTTATAAAAAGTGGGAAGCTCCAAATTTAAAATCTGTTCGTTTTCAGTTGGTGGTTCCTCGAAGTCAAGTCCCGAAAATTTTGGAAGAAGCGCACGATTCGTTTTCTGGAGGACACTTTGGAGTAAATAAGACCCTTAATAAAATCCGTCAACGTTTTTATTGGGCTACTTGTAAACGCGACGTGGAAGACTGGTGCAGGTCTTGTCGTGTTTGTGTAGCCAAGAGGGGTCCCTCAGGCAAGGGAAAATCTCCTCTTCAAATCTATAATGTAGGTACTCCTTTTCAGAGAGTACAGATGGATATACTTGGTCCCCTCCCGAAAACTTCTTCTGGAAATAGATTTTTGCTCGTAATCGTGGATTGCTTCACCAAATGGGTAGAAGCGTTCCCGGTCAAAAACATCAGAACGAGAACCATTGCCGAAGTTTTCGTTAACGAGGTCGTCTCTAGACACGGAGTACCCTCTGAGATCCATACTGACCAGGGAAGGAATTTCGAGTCCAAGTTGTTTCTGGAATTAGTGAACCTTTTGGGGATCAAGAAGACGAGAACTACTCCTTTACATCCACAGTCAGATGGCCAGGTTGAACGGCAACACCAAACGATAACGAACTTTTTGGCAAAGTACGTCTCTGAAAATCAGAAGGACTGGGATAAATGGATCCCTATGTTTCTCCTCGCATATAGATCATCTAAACATGAGACAACAGGTCTCACTCCGTCAGAATTATACTTTGCAAGAGACCTCAGGCTTCCTTTAGATTTGTTACAAGGAAATTCGCCAGGATTTTCGGAACAGCAAATTCAGTCTTCCGGGAATTACGTTCAGGGCTTAAGGGAAAAGTTAGGACAGATACATCTGAAGGTGAGAGAAAAGATGTCGCTGAGGTCTTCTAAAGTTAAAACCTGGTATGACAAGAAGGCCAGGTCGATTCCTTTTCAAGAGGGGCAGAAGGTTTGGTTGTTTAACCCCCAGAGAAGAAGAGGGAGAGCCCCTAAACTCCAAAGTAATTGGGAGGGTCCATATTCGATAATTAGGAGACTTAGTGATGTGGTTTTCTGTATTCAGAAGACTCCTCGTAACAGGAAAAAGGTTGTGCATGCGGATAGATTAGCTCCTTTCTCAGAAAGACATTTGGGTCAGGTCTCGGCGCAGGGAGTCTAACGGAGCCCGAGGGAAAAAGGGAAAAATTTTAATTTTAATTTTTAATTGTTACAGTGTTTACGCGTTAAATGTTATTTTTCAGTTTCTCGAAGAGGAAGGGAATTCCCGAGGCGGCAGGAGACGATGACCAGCTCCAACCGTTAGTCAGGGACCAAGAGGATAAGCCCTTTTTCTTCTTTGAGGAAGACATTTTCTTTAATTTGGAGAAGACCGCCTTTCCCACGGTTTTCGATCCGTGGTTTTCCGTTGGGACTGCGGGCGAATGCCAAGGCGGAGGCTCGGGAGTCCTAAGGACGAAGGGTCCACGGAATGCTATATCTTCCCCCCCTTGCCTGAAGAAAGAAGTCAGAAGGCCGCAAGTCAGGAAGAGCCAAGTGCTCAAGGCTCAAGACGGAAGAGGAGCACGGGTGGCGGTTTAGGCTGGACTTCCCTGATAACGGTGCAGCCCGGTAACCCGAGAGCTTCGCTTCGGGGAGGGCAGGAAGGCATCGTGGGATTGCAGTTCCAGATGGATGATAGCCGCAAACTGCCTCCTTGATTGTCGGGACGACAATCTGGAAGAGGGAGGGCAGTGTTGCGCGCTGCGGCCGCCCGGTATACTCCCCGGCCGCGCGAGTCAGACGACAGGTCGATCGGAGCATCGATCGACCGGGCCATGAAGTTCGCGAGTTCCGACGCGGACATCGAGCAACGGTTGCTGGGGCGCTTGTTGATTGACAAGCTGCCTGTCAGATTTTCGCTGGCCTCCTCTCGCGGAGGACACGCTTCTACTATTGTAAACGATTCTTTCTAATAAAGTTGGTGTTCACTTTTAAACGGTGTCTCTTTCCTTTCCGCGCGCGCGCCGCGTGTGACTGAGAGTGCGAGTGCGAGAGTGAACCCTCGTTTCGAAGCGCGAGTCTCTACGTCGTCGCCGGACGACGACCGAGGCGTAACAATATATATATATATATATATATATATGCAATCGAGACGTTTTGTTATGTATACACATTACATGTTCAACATTCTGTTCTAAACCGTAATTAGAGCATCAGTACTTTTTTCTAACAGAAGAAGACATTGACAATTCTGTAATGTCCAAGCAAGCTGTTATCACAAATTTAAATGAAAATATAAGTAAATCTTGTAATAATATACCTTCAACAATTAAAGAATGTAAGAAATTATAGTTTTATTTGAATAATGTGATAACCAATATTTCAGTAATTTTCTATAAAAATTTTGTCTTATGCTTTATTTTTCACATTTTTTAGACTTTAAGCGTATATTATCAGATGTAGAAGGAATGAAACAGGATCAGAAACAAATATTAAGTAACATACGATTGTTAAACGTCAGATTTCGACGTTACGTGATACAAAACAGAAATTTAGATTTTTCTGAGCATTGGACAGTACAAAATAAAATTGAATAGCCACTAAAAACCAAAGAACAATTTGATAATTTGAATCAATTGTTGCAAGATGAAGCAATCCATAAAGATTTTGTATGCACTCAAGACTCTTCTCTGTTTCTGAGTACTCGCTGTGACCTTGATCCATGATATCAGAAGCGATAATTTAATAATACAATTATGTAATACTTAGTAATACACGCGCGCGCGCGTGTAGGTTTTAACATAATCTATCTTATCATAATTTCTATTATGTAAACTATGACTATTTATTAATTATTATAGCACAAGAAAAAATATTCAAAGATCTTAAAGCCTTGTGTCAACGATGCTAGAACTCGGTCCGAGATCTCGATCCGAGAAATTTATAGCCAATCAAAGTGCAGCTTTTACGGAAAAGTGGCAATTTTATTGGCTACACGTTTCTCGGACCGAGATCTTGGATCGAGTTCGTGGACACAAGGTTTTACAAATATGTTAAATCAATCAGTGTCGTTTTATACATATGTTGATATTTTAACATATATTGTAAGAATTGCAAGCATAACTTTTCTTGCTTCTAATGTTATCAAATTAGGATGTCGCGGTGCCGAGTGCCTTACATGCAAGTAACAATTTCAACAAACAGACTGCTTCATTACTAAAAATTTATTTTTAGATGGCAACAATTGAATTTATTGTGGATCCCAGAACCCCAACATCAAAAAATGTACTCGCTATACTTCGTAAATTTTTAGCTAAAGATTTAGCAAACAAATTTACTTTCCTCAAAGTAACCAAAGATAAATTTACTTTAAAACCATCAATGTTCTACAACTGCATAATCGGTTAGTATATAGAGCTCAACATATAATATATTACTATAAAAGTATATATTTCTTGGAATAACACATTATTTATAATTTTAGATGTGTTCAAGGCAAAATGTCAAAATAAAGATTTGCAAGAAAACGTTTCGCAAAAAGAATTAGATAAGATAATAGGAGTTGTATTAACAAATTCAAAAGACTGGAACAAGGGACGACTTCAGAAGATAAATAATATAACGGAAACAAAGAATGTACAAGAAAATAATAATGATGATGATGAGGATACAGACAATAACTGATACGTGACATATCTGAAATAAGAAACAAATGAATATGAGAAATTTTTTTTATTTTTTGTTCAAAGTATATTTTTTTGTTAAACATTCATATTTTAGTTTAAAACAATACATATTTTTTAAATTATATAATAGAGATAGAGATAACTCTGGTCTACAAAAGATGTAGTAAGTCTTTGTAAAGTCATAGTACAAAATTGCAGTCGATTATTCTCACAGTTGACTAATTGGTCATTTTCTTACTTTAAAATTTAGTACATCTATTGTAGGTCTGGCTTTAATTCTATCTGCATATGAATATATATACATATATACGCGTTATGTCAAACATTCTGTTTATGAAAATAAAAATGGTTTAAAAATATATAATATTACGTATATAAGTAAAACATGTAACTTTCTCAAAACGTATGTTATTTTTTTATTGTTATATAGTATAAAAAACATATTATATATTACAAGAAAATACTTTTATGGCAATACATATAATATATATAATACTTAATGTATTTGTGTTCAATGACTTACATATGAAGTAAAGGTATAACAAAAACTTTTTCAAACTTCCAATTGTTTTTTTCATAAGGTAACCGCATTAGAACCATTTTGAATTTAATGTCTTTTAATTTAAATTTAATAATGTCTTTGCATGGTTTCTCTTGCAATTGCCACATATATAAATCTGCAGAGTTTGTAGGATATTTGAAAATAGGTTTCTTTATCATTCAACGTACGGCAGTTATTTGAATATCATCTATAGATGCATAAAAAAACCTAAATTTACTATTTTTACAATTGTATCATTGTTTAACATAAATATACTATTTGGTTGTTGTACAGTAATAGACACATTTTTATACTTTAATTTTAATAGTAATTGACGGTTATCTGGAACTTTTGTCTTTTTCACAATAGTAAATGATTGTGGAATTACAGCTTTTTTGTCAATAATGCTTGTTTCATGTAGACGTCTACATATTTGAGCCAATGGTTTGTTAGCTGTACGTAATAATTTTTTTATTTCTCCCAATTGGCTTTCAAAAGGAAATGCTGATAATTCATTAAGCGTATAATCTAATCTAACATCATCTGCTAAATGAATAAGATAGTGTGCATTTAATACGTGCGATTCGTTGCCATAAAACTTAGGTAAAAGTACAAAATAATTTATTAAATAAGATCGCGCAATATCATTAAACTGTTGTGCAATATTTTTTGTACATAATATTCGTAAAGCAGTATGCAGAAGTAAAAAGTGATCGTATAAATCGGATCGTAATATTTCCTTAAATATAATAGGACCGGCATATAATGCTATGAAACAAAGTTCCGATGCTTTTAAGTTTGGTACAAATGGCCGTGGTTTTCGCTGAAATTCATCAGGGATAAACGGTTTCATAAATGTCATTCGTTCAGATAATTTTTTCGTAAGATTTGCCTTCAATCGTACAGCGGTTTTATTAAAGAGTAGATCCATGACATAAAACCTTTTTATGATTCCCAAACAACATATATGCATGTAATCCAATGGAAAACTATAAATTAAATTAATTGATGGCTCTATACGTAATAATGGTGATATATTTATATAATGTTCTTTCAGTTGTTGTTCTCTAAATGATTTATCAGCTCTTCGATTACAATCATAAGCAGGATAGATCATGCGCTGATTAGGAAATCCTATTCATGTTCCATTCACCTCGCATCGTTCGCAAGCTGCATATCCAACATGTCCTTTAATTTGTTTCAAAAATTTTCTCGCAGGGATATCACAAATAATATGTTTTAATTGTACAATATATTTTTTCCATCTACAACAACACCATCTTTTTGTAGTAAATTAATCTCTTCTATAAAATCACTCATATATTCATCAACATTGCCCGGTTTTGTATCCCCGTAATATAATGCTACCGGGAAAGACAAATATATATTTGGATTAAAAAGAACTTTGCACAATATAGGCCATAATTGTTTTGTACTGGAATTATACAGAGATGCCCCATCAACATTTATTTGGAGAAGTATGTTATCAGTTTTATGTACTTTTGGATTTACACATCGGTTAAGACCATTCTCAATTCCCAAATAAGTGTTACGTCCTGACCCAGGGAAAGTTTTTTATAATGAGGGAAGCGAAGGAAAGGCTTCCCTAAAGGAGAATGAATGGAGGGGGTAGAGGGACGCAACGGATTCCTTGTAATATCGCCTGGTCGTTATCGTGAGAAAAACGGATAGGCAGGCGAATCAGGCACATTTATTAAGGCTCCAGAGTTAGGTCAACGTCTCGGATAGATGCTATGACACCACGCTAGGAACAATGTGCTTGTGGTCCTTATTTTGAGTCAGAGAACTTAATCTCTTTACTCGGGGATAGGACCTATGCGATTCTCGACGAGCGGGAGCGAGGAGAAGTTACGGACGGTCGAAATTAAATGACATATGGATTTTTAAATTAATTACATTTATTATAATAATAAAAAGAAAGATGGTTAGTTGTAAGAGTTAACAGTATAAGTACATAATTTTAGTTAATAGGTAATTTTTTATAATAAAAAAATTAATATAATAATCATATCTGTACAATGTGATTGTTATACTGTGTGTGTGTGTGTGTATGTGTGTGTGAGCGCTCGGGTACGAAAAAGGATCACGGGATTTCTTCGAGGAAAACTGTGGAGCGGGGAAACATATTATAGAAATGACGGACGGGAACTACGTAGGGATAGGTATCATGTGAAAGGAAAACGAAAATTGGGTCTAACAAGGGTCTCCAGAAAAGCGGAAGGGAGGGAGATTTCAGAATCGCGGTTCCGAATCAAGAGTACTCGATCCTGCTGGGCATCCAGAGAATCAAAGTTCGAGACTCAGTCGCGAGGGAAAGAATTTACGAATCGCGGATCTGAATCGGGAGCGCTCGATCCTGCTGGTCATCAGAGAATCAAAACTCGAGAATCAGTCGCGAGGGAACGAATTCACGAATCGCGGATCCGAATCAGGAGCGCTCGATCCTGCTGGTCATCCAGAGAATCAAAACTCGAGAATCAGTCGCGAGGGAAGGAAATCACGAATCGCGGATCTGAATCAGGAGCGCTCGATCCTGCTGGTCATCCAGAGAATCAAAACTCCAGAATCAGTCGCGAGGGAAGGAAATCACGAATCGCGGATCTGAATCAGGAGCGCTTGATTCTGCTGGTCATCCAGAGAATCAAAGTTCGAGATTCAGTCGCGAGGGAAGGAATTTACGATCGAAAACTGTTGCGGGGAGTTAGAATACGCGACGGTTCGCGACGGGCAGAACGACTTAAATGAAGGAATGAAGAAGACTTACTAGTGATGATTTCTCTGAGTGAAGTGGGCTGTCGCGAAGGTTGCTGAGTTGGCTCGATGGGCCTCAGGAGATCAGATGCCGTGTAAAGTTGGGTCACGATGTGGCACTGAATTTAACTAGCACTGAGCGAGAACAATTAAAGGTCGCGGAGCGAGACTGCTGAGACTGTTGCTGAAGGAAAAATAAGCGAGCCTAAGCCCGAAATCGTGGGTTTATATACAAGAAAATTGAAAGGTGGGAGTGTCGGATTTGTGTTTGCGGAGCGCTTTTCGTTTTTTCCCAATATTGACGGGAAAGACGGTCAGGCCATAGTTCTTAAATATTGACAATAGAATAGAGCGGAGTTTTCTGGGCCTTGGGCAATGAGTAAATAGGTTCGGCGCTCGAGCGTCCAGATAACCGTTTAGATGTTTCGGCATCAGACAATTTGTTTCGGTTTTTTATCTATGATTGGCTGAGTTATGTTCTTCAAATATTGTCAATAGATGAAATAAAGCGGAGTTTTCTAGACTTGGGCGATAAATTCGACGCCTGAGCGTTGAGATAATTGTTCAAGAGTGTTTTCGATTTTTCTCGAAGATCGGCTGAGTCGTGTTCTTCAAATATTGACAATAAATGAAATAGAGCGGAGTTTTCTGGGCTTGGGCAATAATGTCAAAAAATTCGGTGCCCGAGCGTCCAGATAACTGCGCTCGCGATGCATATCAGTGTCGCAACGGCGCATCTTAATCTACGTTGCGCAACCTTGCCCTTGTCGACAGTGTAACAACGTCTTTGACATTGATACATGGTTTTTATTATTTGAAGATCACACGTCTTCTATTTGCTTTTGAGGGAAATACTGTGTCTGCTCGAGTAGCTTAATTCCGACATACGCCGGTTCTTTTCCTTAAAAGATAACATTTCTCCTGAATGGAAAAAATCGTGGAGTCCGCAGGACGTAACATAAGTATATTCGCCAATTTCCTACTCCGTTCATTGCTTTTATATTATACGTAACTTGTGCAGTCTCTAAGAAAGTAACACTACTCTTAGGAAGTTGTAGCAATAGTCTTTTTCGTAATATTAATAATAACTTGTCAAGATGTGCTATTGAAATATTACACATAACTGCCCATTTCCTTAATTCCACAATTTCCTCAAAACAATCCTGTGATTCGTCTACATTAGATTCATTTGTCCTCTCACTATGTTCCGAATAATTATCGTTATTTTCGGAAATGTCTCTATCATATTCATCAATTTCGGATGTATCATTATCAACGTCATGATATTGTACTGCAGACACACTCATATCCCCCAATAGCCAAGTCTGTTAAAATCAGATCTTGCCAAGCATCTGCTACAAATTTTGTCAACAGAAAGGCTACAGTTTGAATACAGACTTTGGTATATCACATGATGCCAGCAGAATGTCAAAAGGGGTGTAACAAAGTTTGCTAACATAATCAGATAGCAGATTGACGACAAAAATCGAGAAGAGTCTGCTAACATAACTTATCGACAAATTAGTGATAGAAACCGAGCAGATTCTGCTTCAATGTAATTTGGTGACAGATTGACGCCAGAAATCGAGCAGGTTTGCTGACATAACCAGTGGACAGATTAGCGGCAGAAATTGAGCAGGATCTATTAACATAATCAGTTAACAGATTGATGGCAGAAATCGAGCAGGATCTGCTGACATAACCTGACGACCAATTGGCAACAGAAATAGAGCAAATTTTGTAGTTAAGTTAAATATTCGTAAATTCACATTAGTTGCGCTCACATCGCTAGGAGTCGCAAGGATTATACGTTTTCGCGTAAGTAAAGTTCGTTTGGTGGATTATATAAAGAAGCTTATAATGTATACTTTTCAATTGATTAAAACTTCTTTGAGTGTAACCTGAATATAGCATCTATTTCATATGGAAATAGATACTCTTAATATATAATTCAGGCTGTGTTCTAAAATTTACTACCAGCGCTGAAAATCTATAGTATATGTTACGTGCACTATAGTCTTTAGTACTAGCAATGAATTTTATGTCAGCAGATCCTGCTCGATTTCTGTCACCGATCTGTCGGCAGGTTATGTCAGCAGACCCTACTCGATTTCTGCTGCCAATCTGTCGGCAGGTTATGTCAGCAGACCCTGCTCGATTTCTGCTACCAATCTGCTATCTGATTATGTTAGCAGATTCTGCTGGCAGAACATAAGCTTAATGACGACGCAGTTGATGTCAGTCTGCTGTAATAGTTTGGTTAAATCTGTTGCCTATCTGCTGACACACTGTTATCATGCTATTGGGGTCAGTACTTGAATCACTGTTGCAATATAATTCATTTGTAATATCTCCATGAAAATTATGTATGTCGTATGTTATATTATCTGCTTCATCTGTACAATAATGAAGAACATAATAAAATATAAACACACACATACACATATATCCGTATATGTATATTGTATACATATATACATACATATATCATGTATAGAGGGAACACTGTTTATGACATTATAATTTATTAGAAAAAGTATGTTATGAATTTGTTAGCATTCTATAACTTTTATTATATAAGCCATAATTATGGCTCACATAATAAAATTGACATATATATATGTATTTAAGTATATATGTATATTTTATATACACGATAACTAAATTAAATATTTCGTTTGAGATAATACACATTTTGTAAATATTAAAATAGCAATAAAATTAAAATGTTAATGGTTTATGGTTAATGGTTTGATACATGATTTCTAATCAATACACTATGATATCTAGTTAATAGATTTGTTTCAAATGATTACTGAATAATATATGGTATGCATACGTGAAAAATGAGAGCATGAAGCAATATCTGCCAATGCACTTTGAATGCGTCGATGTTTTCGTACACGTTCACGTGTTTGATCTTGAATACTCATATCATCCATGTTAAATATCGTAGCTATTAAATATTAATTTATTTAGATATTTACTGGAAGAACTGAAGACCGTGGCCGTGGCGTACAAAAAGATGTAAGCAGAAAATCGATTGTGTTTTTCTGAAGAAAGTTTTCTGAAAATGTGAAAAGTGAATAGCACTGTCTCTACTGATTGATGTATACTTTTAGAATAAATGATATATACCTACCAGTGCTGTTAATTTTTCATATTTTCAATGGAGACTGCGAGATACGAAGTAAAATTATAGAGAACTTAACGAGCGAGAGTTAAGGCCACCACATGTACATACATTTCCGTAACCGTAATCGTAAGATTTCGACCAATCACATTATTCAATTCGGCCGTCGGTAACCGTAACCGACCGAATCGATCTATCGTGTTGCTCAATTTCTTACGATTACGGTTATGGAAATGTACGTGTGATTGCCTTTATACTGTGCTTTGCGGGCCGGTTATTGGTACATTTATACAGGGTGTCCCACAATGAATGGCTAACCTGTCATATATTTCAGAAAAGACAGCGTTATCTAGCTAGTATTATTTTTTTCATACAGTGATTAGACAACAATTCCTTCATAAAAACTGTTAATAATTATATAGACAGTAACTAGTCAGCGATAAGCAAGAAATATTAATCTAGTCAACATTATCTAGCTACTAGATTTAAAATCTAGTATAATTTTTTTATATAGTGACTAGACCACAATTCCATAAAACTGTTAATAAATAACTAGCCAGTAACTAGTCAGTGACGAGCCAGAAAGTATAATATTAATCTAGTCAATACTGTTTAGCTACTAGATTAAAATCTGATCCACTAGATTCATTTCTGCTCGGGTACATATTGCTATGTATAAATGGGAAAACTGCATATTTGTCGTCTGCATGTGACAACTTTACATATTTTCTGATTATATCTCTTAATGGCCACGATTTCAATTCCGACTATAAATGCACAATATAAATTCCAAATAATAAAGACGGACAAGGAACTTTAAATAGATCTTCTTTTTCCAAAAATTCGTAGCCTATGATAACCGGAATATTGTGTTTTGCGCAATATGCTACATTTTTTGTGGATACAATGGCACGACATTTTAACCCACAGCAACTGTCTGCAAGTGTTCCAGCCTTCAAAGTAATTCCATTATACTTCACAATTTTATACTGTGGATTCTTGCAATTGGGTGTAAGTGGATCATCGTGATGTAATAACATCAAATTTCGATACATCATAACAGAATGATACAACGTTTGATGATAAATTAGAATTAATTTCTTTTTCGACATATCTATGTACAATTTGTTGTAAATGTTTGTCCACTTTTCTGACATATTGCTTCAATATCTGCATATAATTTTCAAATTTGAATGCGCTGAAGTTATCAAGCGATCCAAATTTCTTGACATCCTCAAGATGCACAAGACTGTGAATGATGTGACACATTTTGAATTCCGTACAATTTTATATATGTTTTAATGAAAAAAAGTATCAAATCTTGTGCATAATTTAGATACCCGTTTAAATTTGGCGACGATAGTATTCTAATTATAACATGTAATGTTATAAAATGGATATAGACTTTCTTTTTTAAAATAAATTTAAAAGCCAGTGGACCTGTATATAATAGAATCAATCTATATTCGGTTGCTTTCCACATTTTTATACAATTCATTGCTCATGGTTTCCTTGCAAAATCTGTAGATATTGAAGATTTTATCTCTGTTACTAAACGTGTTGAAATTTTTTCGACATCCCTATATTGTAGTCGATAACGCAAATCTCCATCGAGCCATACATACAACATTTTCCTCATAATTCAAACAATCAAGTGCATATAATCAAGTGGAACGTTAATAATAGGCTTGAAATAAGGAATTTGCACCAAATTACAAGTGATGTCTGGTTTGTGATAATTATCATCAATTTTTCTGATGAAATCATTATCTGTTTGAGGTGATGCATTAATTTATGGGAAACATACTCGTCTTCCTACATATTCCCCTTCTACTTGACATTTAGTGCAACTAAAGTATTCAGCATGTCCTTTTACGCAGAGGACAAATGCTTTCGCAGGTGTATCACAAATTAAAGCCTCAAGTCTGCATTGTATGTTACGGTATCATTCACATTGATGCCATTTTCACATATCTCTTTAGCTTCTTCAACGAAATCCTTCAAGAAATTATTGACATTTGCAAGTTTTTCATATCCATGATAAAGTCCAATCATGAAGTCATTATCATACGGAAGAATTGAACCGAGTATTGGCTAGAATTGGTGCAATGACGATTTTGTTAGTGGTAACCCGTCAATGTTAACAGTTATTTGTATACAATTATTATTATCTTTTACGGATGTCAATACATGCAGTACAGATTTAAGTAATCCAAAATGATGATACAGCCCGGGTGTTACTACTCTTATTTCTGATTGTTTTGGAGTATGTAAAAGTGATCGAGCATCTATGGGCAAATTTGAAAAACAAGTATGCTGTTTTAATATCTGAAGCAATGCTCTGAGAAAAGTATGTGAGATTTTATGCTCTGTAACTCAAACAGCAAGACTACTTTTAAAATCGTTTGTTATATTGTTATTTTCAGATATATAATCTATTATTAAATCACGAAAAATGCTCGTAGAAGATTTTTCCGAATTGGATTCTGATTCTGATTCAGTTTTAAAATCATTTAATTCCCGCACTCCATCATTTTTATATTTCGTACTTATATTATCTGTATTCCGTTCACAAACAATATTACTTTCAGTAGCAAGTATGTTATTTTCATTATGAACAATATGTGAATTGTTAATTGTAGATTCATTTTCTACATATTTTCGATGTTCATCATTGCCATTTCATGGTGATACAATCATATTAATCAACAGACTATCATGTATGAGATCCGATTCTTGTGCGGTAACTGCATTTAAATGCCTTTTCGATACATATGATATGTTTTTCTATTAAATTTTCTTTTCATTGTATTTCTGTTTAAAAATGTAAACAATTAATATTTTTAAAATGAGTATTATATATGTGTTACAGTATAGTGAGAGAGTGCTATATTAGAAAATATAGTATTTCTTTAATTTTTATAATGTACTGTAAATGTTTAACAATTTTTATTTATTGTGAATAACGTCTTTACTTGTATATATATAAATTATATTGTACATAATCATGTATAACATATAACACATATAAAATAACACTTGGAATACATTATTATATGTTAACGAATGTTGAATGTAATGTTTCCTAATGTCTACCGGGAAAAACAATTATGCAATTTGGAATGTATCTTATTCGAACAATCATGTGTGGTTTTCTTTATATTAATTGATTCATCTCATTATTCTGTACGTAAAAGTACTGAGATACAATTGTCAAAAAATCTATGTGCTATTTTATACCTTACGTCAAAATATATCAGAGTAAAGCATAAAATCTCTCGTAAACTACTGATTTTTCAACAACAAATGTCATTCTCTAACATTTATATCCAGAATAACTAGAGAAATCATATATAAGAAAAATTATATAATTGTAAAAAAAATGACGATTACCTTTATGTGATCTTGAAAAATTTGAATTCTTTAAAAACTAATTGCAGCAATATTTTCTCCTTTCAGGTCTATACTTTTACCTAACGGTTCAATATTTTTCATATGTTTCAAGATGTTGCCTCGACAAGTCCTGCGATAATGCTGTAACAAAAACGAAATTTGACATAAGAATGTAGAAGCGATAGAGTCACTTCGAAATTGATTGTAGTTTATAATTTTCAAGTAGTTATAAATATATTAAAAATAAAATATTTCACAAATTCGAGGTTAGGAAAAGTTTCTTGAAAGTTTGACAAGAATAATCATAAAAATATTAAGTTATTAAGTTTAGTACATTTGCAAAAACATGCACGCTTCGATTTACAACTCGTTTAGTGAAATTTAGTCAAATCACTATCTTACGTATTAATGTAATGATGCTACTTACTACCTACACGACATGTAATTTCAGCAATATTACAGTATATTGTTGTAATATTATTGAAATACTATGGCGTGTGGGTAATTAAGTAGTATTATTACATTACCCTAACAGCACATAATATCATTCGAATATTCTGTATTCATACTATGAATATACGTCACTCTTACGGTATATTATTTCTCGTATTTTTTCGGGATATACTCATAATATGTCTAATAGTATAATAATGGTACATTATTTTTCATATATCCTCAGAATATTATAAGTACTTTTAATTTACGTGGAACGAACTTATCGTAGAGCAGATGGCGTATGTATAGCGACGTCACGTGATTTCCGAGATTGCCGAAAGCAGCCTTTCCGCAGCTTAGCTTCTGACTGCGTGTCCGTTTGGTCGTCATTAAATTTGAAGGTAATCCTTCCTTTTTTATATCTTGTTATATATTTTTATAAATAAAATAAAGTTTATGAATATACATATATATATATATATATATATATATATTTGTTTTTACTAATATTTCTCGAGGTTTTAATAGTTGCAATAAAATATTTCATAAAATCGAGGTTAGGTAACGTTTGTCGAAAGTATGACAAAATTAACCATAAAAATATTAAATTATTAAGTTTAATACATCTGCAAATACATGTGAGCTTCGATCTACAACTCGTTTAAAAAAATTTAGACTAATCTGTGATATGTATTAATGTAATGGTACTACTTAATTAGTAAATAGGATCATTACATTAGTACGTAAGACAGAGATTTTAATTTCACTAAACGAGTAAATCGAAGCTTGCATGTTTTTGCAAATGCATTAAACTTAATATTTTTATGATTATTCTTGTCAAATTTTCAAGAAACTTTTCTTAACCTCGAATTTGTGAAATATTTAATTTTTAATATATTTATAACTACTTAAAAATTATAAACTACAATCAATTTCGAAGTGACTCTGTCGTTTCTACATTCTTATGTCAAATTTCGTTTTTGTTACAGTATTATCGCAAGACTTGCCGAGGCAACATTTTGAAACATATGAAAAATATTGAACCGTCAGATAAAAGTATAGACCTGAAAGGAGAAAATATTGCTGCAATTAGTTTTTGAAGAATTCAAAATTTTTCAAGGTCACATAAAGGTAATCGTCATTTTTTTTACAATTATATAATTTTTCTTATATATGATTTCTCTAGTTATTCTGGATATAAATGTATGAAAATAAAGTTGTTGAAAAATCAGTAGTTTACGAGAGATTTTATGCTTTACTCTGATATATTTTGACGTAAGGTATAAAATAGCACGTAGATTTTTTGACAATTGTATCTCAGTACTTTTACGCACAGAATAATGAGATGAATCAATTAATATAAAGAAAACCCATGATTAATATAAAGAAAACACATGATTGTTCAAATAAGATACATTCCAAATTGCATAATTGTTTTTCCCGGTAGACATTAGGAAACATTACATTCAACATTCGTTAACATATAATAATATATTCCAAGTGTTATTTTATATATGTTATATGTTATACATGATTATGTATAATATAATTTATATATATACAAGTAAGGACGTTATTCACAATAAATAAAAATTGTTAAAAATTTACAGTACATTATAAAAATTAAAGAAATACTATATTTTCTAATATAGCACTCTCTCACATATACTGTAACACATGTATAATACTCATTTTAAAAATATTAATTGCTTACATTTTTAAACAGAAATACAATGAAAAGAAAATTTAATAGAAAAAACATATCATATGTATCGAAAAGGCATTTAAATGCAGTTACCGCACAAGAATCGGATCTCATACATGATAGTCTGTTGATTAATACGATTGTATCACCACGAAGTGGCAATGATGAACATCGAAAATATGTAGAAAATGAATCTACAATTAACAATTCACATATTGTTCATAATGAAAATAACATACTTGCTACTGAAAGTAATATTGTTTGTGAACGAAATACAGATAATATAAGTACGAAATATAAAAATGATGGTTTGCGGGAATTAAACGATTTCAAAACTGAATCAGAATCAGAATCCAATTCGGAAAAATCTTCTACGCGCATTTTTCGTGATTTAATAGATTATGTATTTGAAAATAACAATATAACAAACCATTTTAAAAGTAGTCTTGCTGTTTGAGCTACAGAGCATAAAATCTCACGTACTTTTCTCAGAGCATTGTTTCAGATATTAAAACAGCATACTTGTTTTCCAAATTTGCCCATAGAAGCTCGATCACTTTTACATACTCCAAAACGATCAGAAATAAGGATAGTAACACCCGGGCTGTATCATCATTTTAGATTACTTAAATCTGTACTGCATGTATTGACATCCGTAAAAGATAATAATAATTGTATACAAATAACTGTTAACATTGACGGGTTATCACTAACAAAATCGTCATTGCACCAATTCTAGCCAATACTCGGTTCAATTCTTCCGTATGATAATGACTTCATGATTGGACTTTATCATGGATATGAAAAACTTGCAAATGTCAATAATTTCTTGAAGGATTTCGTTGAAGAAGCTAAAGAGATATGTGAAAATGGCATCAATGTCAATGGCCGTAACATACAATGCAGATTTGAAGCTTTAATCTGTGATACACCTGCGAAAGCATTTGTCCTCTGCGTAAAAGGACATGCTAAATACTTTAGTTGCACTAAATGTCAAATAGAAAGGGAATATGTAGGAAGACGAGTATGTTTCCCATAAATTAATGCATCACCTCAAACAGATAATGATTTCATCAGAAAAATTGATGATAATTATCACAAACCAGACATCACTTGTAGTTTGGTGCAAATTCTTTATTTCAAGCCTATTATTAACGTTCCACTTGATTATATGCACTTGATCTTTGGGAATTATGAGAAAAATGTTGTAAGTATGGCTCGATGGAGATTTGCGTTATCGACTACAATATAGGGATGTCGAAAAGATTTCAACACGTTTAGTAACAGAGATAAAATCTTCAATATCTACAGATTTTGCAAGGAAACCATGAGCAATGAATTGTATAAAAATGTGGAAAGCAACCGAATATAGATTGATTCTATTATATACAGGTCCACTGGCTTTTAAATTTATTTTAAAAAAGAAAGTCTATATCCATTTTATAACATTACATGTTATAATTAGAATACTATCGTCGCCAAATTTAAACGGGTATCTAAATTATGCACAAGATTTGGTACTTTTTTTCATTAAAACATATATAAAATTGTACGGAATTCAGAATGTGTCACATAACATTCATAGTCTTGTGCATCTTGAGGATGTCAAGAAATTTGGATCGCTTGATAACTTCAGCGCATTCAAATTTGAAAATTATATGCAGATATTGAAGCAATATGTCCGAAAAGTGGACAAACATTTACAACAAATTGTACATAGATATGTCGAAAAAGAAATTAATTCTGATTTATCATCAAACGTTGTATCACATTCTGTTATGATGTATCAAAATTTGATGTTATTACATCACGATGATCCACTTACACCCAATTGCAAGAATCCACAGTATAAAATTGTGAAGTATAATGGAATTACTTTGAAGGCTGGAACACTTGCAGACAGTTGCTGTGGGTTAAAATGTCGTGCCATTGTATCCATAAAAAATGTAGCATATTGCGCAAAACACAATATTCCGGTTATCATAGGCTACGAATTTTTGGAAAAAGAAGATCTATTTAAAGTTCCTTGTCCGTCTTCATTATTTGGAATTTATATTGTGCATTTATAGTCGGAATTGAAATCGTGGCCATTAAGAGATATAATCAGAAAATATGTAAAGTTGTCACATGCAGACGACAAATATGCAGTTTTCCCATTTATACATATGTAATATATACATTCGTTCAAACAGAATGAGTAGCAGGAGATTTTACGCTATTGTTGAGTTTGAAGATGGACTTCAGGTGGTTCCACACAATTGGTTAAATGGAGATTTAAGGAAAGCCGTGTAGCCTAATTTTACTAGTAATAAAAGATACGATAAGGCTGTCAAATTAATGGAAGAACCGGAATCTACAAGGTTGGAACATAGTATTCGTAAAATATACGGAACATTTTGTAAGTAATCTTCTCTGAAATATATTATTATTAATTTTTCTTAACGTTGATATCGTTTCGCTGATACTTTTACATAATTGTAGAAGAAAAAACGCTTTTTTTTAAACAATTACATTATTCTGTTGCAGTTAATTATGCAGTGGCAAGAAGCAAATTGAAACAAGCTTAGGAGATGTCTGATCTTACGGTTAACACGGAAAATGAATTATATCTCAAAAAGTCACAGAAACTTAGAGCAGCTAGAACCGCGGCTAAAACCGCGGTTAAAACCATTGACACGTCAATAAGCAGCAATGAAAATTCTGATCTTACGGTTAACACGGAAAATGAATTATATCTCAAAAAGTCACAGAAACTTAGAGCAGCTAGAACCGCGGCTAAAACCGCGGTTAAAACCATTGACACGTCAATAAGCAGCAATGAAAATTCGTCGGCCGATGACGATTTTTTTTCACACCTTCCAAAAATACTCAAAATAAATAATAGAAGCACACAAAAATCAAGAACAGATACACAAATAAGTAATAGCATTACGAATAAAGTAAAAGCACTACGAATAAATTGGAAAATATTTCAATAACATTATTGTTTTATACAATATTTCTGATTTTAAATCCAGAAATGTTGTCGACAATACTGCTGCATCATATAGTTGCTCCAAAATAAAAAGAACAAAAGAGATAATTCCTGTAAGTACAATATTTTTCAAAAAAAGTTAAGATTTATTTTATAATCTTGTGTTTATTACGAAAAAAATAAAATATACATTTCTATAAATTTATTATTATTAAATGTGTAAAAACGTTATAAATAATGAATATAAAATTTATTTTAGATGTGCAATGTACAGAAAATTTGTCGAATCTGCGTGATAATGAAAACTTTTCCCGAACAGTATCAAATTCGGAAACTTCTAACAGAGGTGAGTATGAAAATATTTTTTATTTTATTTTACTTTATATTTTATTCTATTTTGTGTTACTTTTTATTTTTCTATTTTTCTTATTCATAATTTTATAAATTGTAACATTATTTTCACTTAATTATTACGCATATTTTTCTTATCTTGTTTTACATTTTTCTATTTTTATATTTTTAAGTATTTCATATTTTGTACATGCAAATATGTACAATGTTCTTACAATTATAGAATTAAACTTTTTAATTAATATGAAAATGTATATAAAAATGTTAATGTTATAATTGCTTTATTAATTTTAGACTTAAATTTAGATAGTACTGAAAATGCTTTTACTATGGTAAATTCTATGGAATTTTATAATGATAATGATGAGGACTTAACATGGAATCCAACCTCAACTTTTCAGGAAGGTTAGTATGCAAATTGTAATTTGACATCTACTTTACAATTAATCATTTGTGTGCGTGTGCGTGTGTGTGCGTGCGCGTAGTATAGAAAAAAAAACCGTTATTTTAAAACAATGATTAATATTTTTCAATTTTTTCAATCTTTTTTAACTCGAAGTACAATATTAAAATATAATCTGTTAACTAAGGATATTCAATATTTACTATGTATCTTTAAATATTTTTCTTTTATTTAATTTGTAATATTTCATATATATTTTTTTATATCGAAATCGTAAAAAAATGAAATATATACAAAATCAATATAATTATCAAGATTTATCACAACAGTATTCTTGTATAATTATCAATATAATTATACAACAGTACCGTTGAAATAAATTTACATATAAAAGATATTAAAAATTTCTTGATGCAATACATATGCAATACATATCGTTAATCAAATTTTATTTTTCTGTCGCCCTTTTGTGAATACACTAAATTATAACAAAATAACCTAAAGTCAAAGGAAAATACAAATTTATCGCGACTAGATTGTATTTCTTAAAGTAAGAACATTGTTATTTACATCTATAAATATACAGAGGAAAAAAAAGGATAATATATTACTATACATACTTTCCTGATTTAAATATATCTGATATAAATATATTTGTTAAATATATCTGATACAAAATATCCAGATATAAATATACTTGTTAATTTATATATTAACTTAAATAACTACGTTTTAATATCATAAACATATACATTTTTATTTCTAAACATATTTTCATTGTGTATATAGATCGAGAAGAGGGAGGCACATTTGAACATTTATTAAATTACTGAGATTATGTATTCCAATGGAACGAAAAGAGCGTTAGTTTAGATATTTTCCATTAAATGTTGCATTGGATATTAATGACAAATATCTAAACTAAAGAATTTTTCGTGCCATTTTAAATATATCTTATGTACTTGGGTTCTTTGTGGAAATGTATTTTACAATCTCATTGTTTTTCGTAAATTTAAAAAAATTTTAATATGTATGATTTAAATTTGCAAAGATTGCAGATACGTAACAATCTTAAATTGAAACTATGCAAATTTAATATTAATATTTTAATTGTACAAAAAATTATTTTAAAAGAAATAGATGTAATCTGTATCTCCTTAATAATATGATATATGTTTTGTTATATATACACACATATATATATATATATATATATATATATATACATATATATATATATATACATATATACATATATATATACATATATTAATATATATACATATATACATATATATATATACATATATATATATATATATATATATATATACATATATATGTGTAACTAATCATAATTATTTTTATAATTTTTTTTACATATGTTATGTTGTACGTGTAACTGAAATCTGAAATAGTCAAATAATATTTCATTTCAAATATGCCTTGACGGACAAATGACTTTATACATGTATGTATGTACTACATACATATGTGAATGAAATAACATTTTTTTTTTCATACATATGTGAATGAAATAACAGTTTTTTTTAAGGGGGGAGGAGAGTTTTAACGTGCTTTTAGTCTAGCGTGGGATTTTGTGACTATCAGACATATCCGAACCAGCGATTGAAATTTTAACCTGTATAAGACTCTTTTCATTTATTCTTGAGATCTCAGGATTGACTGTATTAACTGTCAATCTCAGGATTGACTTATTTACTGATGACATGTATTAATTTGCATCATTAACAAATCGCAATCAAAACTTTGTATCGACATTAATTGTATCGAATTATTAATGGTAATATTATTTCATTCACATTTAAGATGTATTACGCACTACAAAGGTGACGAATACTGAACGCAATAATAATAATAATAATAATGATGATGATAATGATGATGATGATGATGATGATGATGATAATGATGATGATGATGATGATGATGATGATGATGATGACGTTCCCGATTTATTAACAAACAATACGAAAAGTGATTTAAATCCGAATGTGAAGTATGAAAAAAGTAAGTTTTTACATTTTATTTTGGAATATATTTGGTATATTTTACAAATTATGCTTTTTATTTTGAATTCCGTTATTTTTATCTTTTTTTTTAAATAACTTGTGAAATTTGTAAATCTTCTATCTAAATAGTCGCCGCAGCATGTTGGATGTTAGACGTTATGACGTTAGAAGTGAAAAATTACACGCTGAAAACTCTTGCGTGCCACTATCAAAAACAAAATTATATGAAAACACTTTTTACATCGCTTTAATAGTTTTAATGTGTAAAATATATCAAAAACTAATTATATTATGGATAAATTAGATACTACGTAGAAGGCACATTCTCTATTTTTCCCCACAGTTGTCAAACCACATGGTTGTCTGTGTTTGTGTGACAATGCTATCATTTATTTCACTGTTTATTAACTATCAATGAGTGCTATTACACGGCACCATTAATCGGGTTTTACATCGATAGTTCTTAGGCCGGCCAATCATAGCTGTTCCATTCTTCTGAGGAATGATTACGCTTGGTCTGCCGAAGAACTACCGATGATATAAAACCAGATTAACGATGCCGCGTTAATGTAATCCATGGGAAACTAAAAAGGATTAGTTTCCAATGTGCTTCACAAGTGCTAAAAGTGATCTAAAGTGTGTATTCATTTAAATAGCAAATACATTTTGATAGCAAATACTAATTTTCAGTGTTGATAGGAGGTAAGAATTTCCTGCTGCTGACACAATCCGACATGATCGCGTCGAGTACCCAAAAGATTCAAAAATTTTATTTTACATATGCATGACTAAACTGTCTTGAATATTTTATAGAATCGGAGACTTTTCAACGTTTTGTAGTTAGGAAACTAGTAGATACAGGGTTAAAAATAAGTGGAATCAAATAATCAATCCTTCACGGACGCATTGACGATTCATCAAAAATGATTCAAAACGTATTTTAGAAAGATTTTCAATATGATTTGTTGGTCAAGCGGAAGAAAAAGAAAATATTGATATTTTTCAAGATTTGCCATTAAAAGATGGAAATGAGCTTGAAGGTCTGAAAACAAAATTAAAAAATGATTTATTATATCGAAATGAAATGGTAAATTGAAAGCTTGTACTTCAGTATTGTATCAATCTTTGAAAAAAGAAAGGACAACAGTTTATGATGTGATATAATTCAATGCTGAAATTTTAATATTGTTTTGATTGTCAAATTGCTTTTACTGCGTTTGTCTCTTGCTTTTAGGCTGATGTTACATACTTCCGACATTATCGGACGTAGCGATTGGCTGCAGGAAAGTTTCTCGAGTCTCTAGAAATTTTCTATTCCGCAGCCAATCGCTACGTCTGACAATTGTCGCTGTCGGATGTATGAAATTTCATCCTTATGCTGTTAACATTCTGTTTTTCTTCGACATATAATGAACAACAAAAATAAAATGGCAACATGAAAATGAGCAAGACAAACGTACCTTCAATACTACATTTTTTGGCATAATAAAATCTTTATTTTTGTATTGTTTTTTATTTTCTAACATATTTGAGCCATGCAACATATGTGTGTGTGCGTGTACGTGTGCGTGTGCGTGTGTGTGTATGTAAATTTATATCAAAGTTTATGTTTTTTATTTCGAGATACTCTACATAAAAAAGTTTTTAGAAAATAAAAATACCTAGGTAGTAAGTTAACGATTGTTATAAATAACGATTTATCGTCATTTTGATGTCAAAATTACCTTTTTAACGACATTTCGACATTAAAATGACGACAATTAACCTGCTATCTGGATATAATTGTGCTTTTATATATTTCGCAAACAAATATTAAAATTAATGTACAATAATTTCAGATAAGACAATTGGCACGTGTAACATGTTAAAACATGAAAACTTCATGTTTACGACTGATGAAATGCTAACTATAATGCTAACTAATGAACTTGCAATGAGTTTTAGGCATGGAGCTAAAAAGAAACAAGTATTTTGCAAATTGGAAATTTGTAAAATATTTATGAGTAAGTAAATATTTAAGAGCATCATGGATTTATTTGTTTTAATTTATTTAGAAATAATGTAATTATTTCTAAATAAATTAAATAATGTAATTAAATAATGTAATTAAATATTTTTCCAGATGTTATACGCAATTCACATGGTGATGTGAGTGATGACCAGATTTCTGCCCCCATTAAAGTATGGTTAGCTCATGCTAAGGAGAGAGACCAAAAATACGCAGAGCGAAATAGACGTTAGGACTAATTTGGTCAAAGATGAGATCAAGATTGATATCAAAGATGACAAAAATAGTAATCAGTGTGCAACATTAGTATTCATCAATAGAATCGAAACAATATTGATTTAATCAATCATTTCTGGCTGAGAATGAAATACTTTATAATACGAAATATTTTAAATATACACATATACATATACAGGGTGTCCCAGAATTGTGGAACAAATTTTCGTGAGCAGGTAGAGCGGACGAAACTGAATCGAAAAGTCCTTTACCATTTTGCAATTTTCGCAATAGCTAACAAGATATTAATGATTAAAAATCACCGTATTAGCCCGGCCCTCCGCCGAATATAAGCGCGCGGCGCGAGACGACCGCCCAGCGTTGCTAGGCACTCAAGGAATTGTTTACTACACGCGGCAATGCCTACGAGCGGCGGTTTTGAGTTGCGTCCCCCTGTCCCCCTGGTTTTTGCCATTGTAGAAAACAACTCCTCCTTGGAAACAATGACGCTGGGCGGTCGTATCTCGCCGCGAGCTTATATTCGGCGGAGGGCTGGGCTAGTACGGTGATTTTTAATCATAAATATTTCGTTAACTATTGGGAAAATTGCAAAATGGTAAAGGACTTTTCGACTCAGTTTCGTCCGCCCTATCTGCTCAAAAAAATGTGTTCCACAATTCTGGGACACCCTGTATATATATATATATATATATATATATATATATATATGTATGTGTATGCATGAATACAATAAGCATAAGCGTATATAATATAATTTTTGCATAGAATTGTAATGATAATGATATATCTGTCAAAATAGTAAAAAAAGTCCAATAGATAAAAAAATTATTAATTTGGTGTCAAAGTTTAATAAAAAGAATAATAAAATTAAAATAATGCAGCATAATAATATTAATAAATGCATTTACAGTAATATATAAATCGATTTCCTGCATCATAAGATAAGTGTCAAATAAATGTAGGTGTGCATATAAAAGTAACATAATATTGTATGGCAATTACTATACATACTGAAAACATACTGAAAATGTACTGTTAATGTACTATAGATATTCGTGATAAATACTGCAATATGATCAATTATATATGTTAAATATATTAACAAAAATATATCCAAAATATTATTTTAAACGACGATTAAAAGATGTCTAAAATTTATGTCTTTTAAAACGTCTTTTAAACGACTTACAGCTGAATGCTATAAAGTGACTTTTACTGGGACATTCGTCGTCTTTTCGTCGGCTATAGGCTCAAACTAAAAGATGTCTGTACGAAAAATCTGTCATTTTTTAGTCATGTTTTAGTCGATTGTGTGCTGTATGGGAGAGATCTTACGGGTCATACATCTTTAAATCTCTGACTGCAGTTAATACTATCAGATGCACGTGGTCTACGCATATGTGCATGCCGTGTTACACACGGAAACACATCCACCGCCCTCCCCCCCCCTCCCGTGCGTGTATGGAGTCTCACCACCGTGCGCACAGTTGAGCAATGATTGCGCGCGGATCAGCCGCGAGGAGCGCGTTATGTCTACCGCCTGATGCATCGTCCGGCCGCATCAACGCTGGTGTAGGGGTGTTACCGGCTGTCACTGTGTCACCGGCACCGTGTACCTGCTGTTCGCGGATGAACAGTTTCGGACGGCAACAATCGACGAGCTGGGCGTGACAGATACGGTTCTCGTTGCGTTCCGATTGCGCTATGATTTTCGTCGATACGTTTTTCTTTTTTTCTTTTCGCGGAGCAACACCGTTTCTCCCGACGGTGCGAACGAAATGGCCAGGGAGGGGAGAACACAGTATGAAATTATTATCCCGCGCGTGTGAAGTTATCCCGGTGAACTCCGCCTCTCCGGGCAGCTATGGATAGAAAACCAAGGATCATCAACTACCACATGCGGATCGCGATAATGAACCTATTACTGCTCTACACTGGTGAGTATCCGTCGCCGAACAAGGGTTTCCTAACGAACGCGCGCAGACGGGGTTTGTGAAATTAGCACCCCAAATCAATACATGCTATAATGCGGGAACTACTGGAAATCTTCAAAATAATTTTTGTCGATACTTGAAAAAATCCCACAACAAGGTTTCTTTAAAGTTGAATATTTCATTAATTATCAGTCGAATCGCTTTGAACCATAATAATTATCTTTAGAAGGTTTAAAATACAAAGCTTATCTAAAATTGTGTCTAGAAGTTGAAATTTTATGTTATGGAACGGCAATTTGTTTAAAGCCTTATTTTTAAGTTTTTGTTGCAAAAATCATTATAAAAATTATCAGGAACTCTTAAGCATATAAGTAGACAAACTAAGCCGATACTAACTCATAGCCTGTGCTGCGGAAGGTCGGGGTGTCCGGAGAAATTGCGGTGGAATAGCCATAAGTGGTTGGCGCGGGGTGTCGGAGATGGAGGGGGCTTTCTCTGTGCCTACAACCTGCGGCGGTCGGCCTATCCCCATCCGTGAGGAGGGGGGCGCTTTGTTATCGCGTCCAATGACAAATTTCCTTATCGCGTCGCGAAGTGGTGGGGGGGGGGTTCCTCCGGACAGGCAAGAAAAACGTGTTTCCTTATCGCGACCATCGACATATAAAATGGACCGCTGATGGCAGTGGAAAAGGTAGCTGCACGCGTAGAGTAAAAGCCAGATAATATGAGGTAACATTCATCTCTTTCTAGAAAAAGCCTGATTGGACGTTCCTGCTTGGAAAAGAGACGGAACGTTACCTCATATTATCTGCCTCTCACTCTGTGCGTGAGCCTCCCCCCCCCTTCCATTGCCATCAGCGGTCCATTCTACATGTCAATGATCGCGATCACCACCACGCCGTAAGCACTTCCCCCGCTCCTTTCGCGGTCGCCGGACGCCGAAAATAATCATTATGGCATCCTTCGCGAGTCGATATTTTATATCTCAAAAAAGAACTCTTATACAAAATTACGCCTCAAAAAGAACTCTTGTATTAATTTGACAATACAATGAAATCACTAGAAAATTCCTTTGTACAAAATAGGACAAGAAATTTATTTTTCTTACAAAAAAGTGCGCCCTGACTGTAAAAATTAATAGTTATATAAACTAAAACACCTATTTCTTCACTAGTACTCTTTGGCCAGTGTTCATAGTCTGATCTTATATATAGAATTGTCTTGAGCTTATCTTTAGATACTAATTATTTCATTGATTACAAAGCATTTGAAGATGAACTCAAAACGATCTTAAAGATAAGATCAGACTATGAATACCGCCTGTTGATATTAAAATATTGGCTGCTATGCGCCGATATAAGGATATTGGCTGCCGTGCGCTTACAAAAAACGGTTGTTGTGCGGCCATATAAGTAAGAAATAAGGAGATAATATAAAGTAAGCAAACAAATAAGTGTTTTGATTTAAATAATTATTTTAATACAAATAAATATTTTAATATATTTTTACAAATATTTAATTACTACATAAATATTTTATCGCACGCACGCAGTGAGTGAGAGAGAGAGAAAGAGAGAGAGATTTTTCTACTTTGAAGAATCTCACAATCAGATTTTGTCACTAAATCCATACGAATTCTCGACAACAACAATCTATAAGACTCATCCCCTTATTGACCATATTGATCGTCAATTCATCATAATCAAATAATGTAGTCCACAAATTAGCAACATTTAAAGAACCAATATACACTAGCTATCAAAATTATCGCATAGGTAATTCCATGCCAAAATTTCGCATGATTTCAAATAAGCGTAACTCCATCAAAAGTGGTCGTATCTTAAAAAATTTTTTTTGTTTTGAAGCTTAAAGTCTCTACTTTAAAAAGCAGTTAAGACATTTTGACTTTATCTTTGTCCTTTCGATCCATCTCTTCATAAATAACGTGTTTTATTTCTCAAAATTTGCATAATTTGATGCACTCCACGTGCTCGAATAAATTTTTTTCGCAAATGTTATTACATTTTATTATTACAACATTAATTATTACAACTATCAAAAAATTTGGACAATTCCGCATAAATTAAAAAAAATTGAATGTCGTACGATTTTTTTTCACGAAGTTATGTCGTTTTGAAGTTACGTTTTTGTGCAATTACCGTCAGCATGATCATTATCCGATGCACACCACGAGGAGATTGATCGGATTTGGCGCATCGTGTGTATAAAAATCTTTGCATTTGAAAATGCGTATTCCCGTCTCGTCTTTGAATGTAGACGATCACGCATATTAATGCAGGCTCTAATAGTCCTGAGGAATTTTATGCCATATTTGTTACAGCGCTGCCTCTAATTATTGAAAATTAGTTAGCAGTCTCTGTAAATTTTGTAATCTCCTACTCATTATGTCCCATACATGTTCAATCACAATCACATCAATCATATGTTAAAAATTACAAGAGGGCTACAAAACTTTGTAGGACATACTTTGTGAGACGCGGTGATTCAAAGACGAATCGGGAATACGCATTTTTAAATGTAAAGGTTTCCACGCACACGCACACGACGTGTCAAATCCGATCAACAACCTTTTGTTGCGCGCATCAGGTAATGGTAATGCTGCCGAAAATTGTACAAAAATGTTACTGTCACTTTAAAACGTCATAACTTCGTGAAAAAAATCGTACGATATTCAATTTTTTTTAATTTACGCGGAAAAGTCCAAATTTTTCGATAGTTGTAATAACATTTGCGAAAAAAATTTATTCGAGCACGTGGAGTGCATCTAACTATGCAAATTTTGGGAAATAAAACACGTCCTTATAAAGAGATGGCTCAAAGGGAGAAAGATAAAGTCAAAATGTCTTAATTGTTTTTTAAAGTAGAGACTTTAAGCTTCAAAACAAAAAAAAATTTTTAGGATACGACCATTTTTGACAAAGTTATGCTTATTTGAAATCATGCAAAATCTTGGCATGGAATTACTTATGCGATAATTTTGATCGTCAGTGTACTTATTAATTTTGTCATTTGACAATCGCGCGAAAACGGGATCTTCAAGAGGTAATTGAAGCAAGTCACCAAATAAAAGAATATGCCTCCGACCGAAGCAACCGTTATCACAATCATTAGTATCAAATAATTCAGACAATCGAAGATATATATATATATATATATATATATATATATATATATATATATATATATATAGGTATGTATGTACATTAAAATCAAATTAGATATCATTGACTCGTCAATTACAAAAAGAACAGCATCCTTAAGATCTGCTCATTGAAATGACCTTAGTCTTCGAGACGGACTAGCTCGTCGGGAAGTAGGATTCGCGAGAGAAGGTTCGGGAAGTCGGCACGACAAAGTTTGAAGTTTGTAATAAGTTTATTGGTAACTAAACGTAAGATAACAGATTATAAAAGATATGAAAATTTAGTCGCGTTGTCTTGACGACGCTCGCAAAGAGATGGATTAATAGACGATAATTCTCTGCCACGGTGCGGCTCGTTAGTTAGCAAATGTGTGCAATATAATGAGCAGTGAGCCCGTGTTGCGGTGGAAATTCGATAGCGCAAGCGTGGCGCGCGGAACGCGGTGTCGGCGAGTCATTGCCGTGACAACGGTGTACACACGGTTGCCTTGGTTACGGCGTCGGCTGGTCGGCGAGTCGTTGCCGTGACGACGGTGTTCACGCGGTTACGTGCGCTTTGATACGGCGTCGGCTGGTTGTTTCCGTGACGATGATATATATATATATATATATATATATATATATATACATACACACACACACATGCACGCACGCACGCACGCACGCACGCACGCACGCACGCACGCACGCACGCACGCACGCACGCACGCACACGCACACGCACACGCACACGCACACGCACACGCACGCACGCACGCACACGCACACGCACACGCACACGCACACGCACACGCACACACACACAATGTCTTGGAATTGCGAAAGGATACGGAAGTGCGATGGCAGGTCTTCCCGCAGGCTTGGACTGGAATCCCGATGGCAAGGAATCCTTACCACGGTTCACAAGCTCTGTTAGTGTGACAGAGGTGGATCACCAAAACAGAATATGGCCGGTATTTCAGAACAGAAACAGAAAACGACGTCGTCGGTGAGCGACTCACTGGACTATCTGCTTCTCGAAACTGTGGCCGAATTACGACGAGGGTGCCGAACGGCGGGCCTTGTCGGCGCGCGCCGTATTTGGTCTCGGAGCCTTTCGGTTCCGCTCGGGCACGTCGCGGACGGTGCTTTTTGCGTCCCGCGTTACGTCTTCGCGGGGTAGAAACGATTAAAGAATGTTGGGGCGTCGCACGCTCCATATACCCGCCCGACGGATGATCGGTCAGGCGGTAGCCGGCCGGTGATCGCCAGCTAGTAACGGTGCCTAAAGGCAAGATACATAAAACTTTCAATACATGATCAGACAATTGCTTATGACTTTGGAGTTTTACCGTGTTCAACAGATAACTGAAGCAATCAGTGAACTGTAAAGCCATCTATATTAAACGCTACTATGCCAGTAGATGCTGATACAGCGATATCTTTATTGAGATTTTGTCTTATCCAGCATTTAATTGTTTTAATTAAGAAACTTTCCAGTACCACCTTCTCCACTAACATATAATCATAGTACTGAATTATCTAAACATACAGTATCAATGACTCTATCGAATACTCTTCTTTGATCCGTATTTAATTTTGCTATCATTTCTGACACATCGATCTTCTCATTTTATTACCAAGATCCCTAAAATCTTGTATCGCTTCACCAGCTTCAATATTTTGAATACCTATCGGATTGTCAGGGTCATCCTGAGACACATTTTTTTGTGAATCTTCATCTAAACGTTGTTGAATTAACTCATTTACAATTTTATATGTTTTTTGTAATTCTTCTAATTTTGCGTGATATTGCAATGCATTCGTAAGATGTAGTTTTATGTTATGAAATGATGCATAAGTATCACAATTATCTCTAAGATCCTCTAATTTCCGCCATGGTTTAAACATAAGCAGTAAAGAAAAGAAATAGTTTTCCGGTTGTTTATTAACATTATGTCTATAATGATTTATAAAACATCCACATTGTCGTTGTTTAATGTAATGACTACTATTATATATTTTATAATATTCAATATTTTTACTTAGCGGTTTGATTTTTGTGATGTCGTACTATTGTACAAATAAAAAGACTTTTATTCCAATTCTTTCGGTTTTTGCGGATAATAATTATCTATTACAGATGGACAAAATATGTTTATAGATTCACCGTCAAGAGCTTCAATTTCTTTATGACTTTTTAATTTCCTATGCCGTATGGGATTAACATCTAGCCATTTAATGGTTATATTTCGATCAGTCTCATATAAAGAAAGCTTTAGCTCTCTGTATAAGCCCTTTTTCAAATGTGTTAAGAGATGATATTACCTTGGGCACATCATTTATGAAAAGATTATTTAGAATGCAATACGCAGGCATGAAGCCGCTACGAAACTTCTCTTCACAATAATGACAAATATATTGCAAATTAACTTTTCGTTGATCTACATACGTCATTAAGTCTCTCCAAATTGGAATAGCTCTCTGTGCTTGAAGTTGACTAATTTTAGAAACCTTTCACAAGACACACAAATATACCGTTGTTAGCATCGAAATCAATTCATTTATATTTTATGTTTAGTTTGCTACTTTGTATACAACTCTGTTGTATAAGTTTTTAGTTTGCATTCTGTTGTTCTTTATTTTCACGAGAAACTGCAAGAAGCGCAGGGGCGACGAGGCGTGAACGCGTATGTATGAGAGACGACACAATATGGCGTGATGGTAGAAGAAGTTCTGTTCTGTACTGCAATAAACGATTCTTATCCGCATCAAAAAGGCTAATTCATTTAAGAAGCGTGGTGCCCTTCCTAGTTGTGATGGCATATATCGAATACGAGAAAAAACATGGTCCTTCGAGCCGGATTCAGTACGGAGAGGAGCTAAGCAATCACAAAATCGATACGAGTATGCATTTGGAAGGTCGGGAAAACAAAGACGAATCTAATCAAGGAAGAAGAGACCGTTGCGAATAAGAAGATAGTAGGTATACTATGAGAGTTCTAACTCACCCTGGGTGGTCCTCTTATCTTATCTTTTTTTATAAACATATCAGATTACAACTTTTTGTTTATAAACATATCAGATAACAGCGGGTATCAGATTACAGCGGTTTCCTTTTGATATCGCCGATGTTTTGACTATCGTAGATAATTATTTATAAACATATCAGATAACAGCGGTATCATATAACGCGGTGGGCATAATGCCGCTAACAGGGCCCCTCGGTACCCCCTAATTTCCAGGAAGAATCCTTTTGATATCGCCGATATTTTGACTATTGTGGATAATTGTTTATAAACATATCAGAACCTGCACAGACCTGCACGGACCTGCACTGACATGCGCAGTACCCCCTCCCCTCATTTCCAGTTTGATATCGCCGCAGGAATTTTGATATCGCCGATATTTCGACTATCGTAGATATAAGACCGCGGTGCGCAGTACCCCCTCCCCTAATTTCCAAGAATTGTATATTTGTTTATAAACATATCAGGACCTGCACGAACCTGCACAGACCTGCACGGATCTGCACAGACCTTCGCAGTACCCCCTCCCCAATTTCCAGTAATTGTATCTTCGTTTATATAAACATATCTGAGATAAGACCAAACAAAATCCGCAACTCTGATTCTACCTCTTTTGAGCGCCGATATCTGGCTGCTAATGTTATAATATCGCACAACGGGATTGACTTGCAAGGTATCTTTTGATAAGTAGCGGCGACTCCGCGAAGCCATCCCCTAGCGGTCGTCTCTCGCCATATTATTTTTTTCCAGGAAGTCTCTTTTTGATAATCGGTGTTTATAATATTTACATGCAACATGTGTTCAATAAGCACACGTTTATGGTAATATAAAGTGCGAACAATGACATTCTCAATCAGTTTAGTATCTGGACTGAGGGATAAAGCTTCTTTCGCACAATTCGTTGCAAGAGAGCTAATATGGACAGCATAAAGGATTATGTTCATCGAAAATCGGTCGAGCGTCAAGGATATCGTCCTCTGACTCCACCGAATTCAGCGCCATCATCGTCAACGTCACGGCCATGGGAAAGAATGCGAGATGTACCAACGAAGCTATTTACGCAACCGAAAGAAAGAATTTAAGATTTCGTTCAGTGAAAGAAAGAAGGAATTCAAGATTATGTTCATCGAAAATCGGTCGAGCGTCAAGGATATCGTCCTCTGACTCCATCGAATTCACCATCATCATCAACATCAACATTATCGACGACGTTGTCAAAGTAATAAGGTATATTTGTTTTTATTTATTTATAGATGTATGTTCAGTATTAACAAAATTTAAGTATTTTATTCTCTGTTTTTAGAAAATGAGCCGCAGCTGTAAACCACACCATCGGAAGCTGTATCATCGAGGGTTACAATTTAAAAATATAATTTAGTGTATTATGTAAATGTGTTATTAAAATAAAATCTTAAAAAACTGTTATATTTATTAATTATGTGTAGAACTATACAAACTACGAGCGATAGATGAAATGGAATGTATGAGAAAGGAAACGGAGCGAGAAAATAATCCCATCATGAATTAGATTTAAAAAACTTTTTTATTTGTTCTTACATATTCTTTTCTCTTACATACTAAAAATTAGAGCCAACAGCTCGCAATCGACGAGGTGATCCTTCTCGAAAGCATCGCTGGCGCGGATCGCGTTCAATATCTCGTATGTATCCGTTAATGAAGAAGCGATGTGTGAAAACTGTGTAAATTTGGCCGTCTCGATTATGTTCGATAATGATTCGAACGTTAAATCGATGCATGGATCCAGAGTAAAACATAAACATCAACGTCGATTCGGTCATCGACAAACATGATTCGATGATTCGAGACGTATGATTTTAGTACCATTAATCGCGGAAGCGCGGATCGTTAGCGGTCCAGCACTTATAACGGCGTCTTTACGGCCGTTCCAAAGTAAATTCGGAATGTTCCATCGTTGCTCGTAGAGTTCCTTCCACGTTTCGAGAGACAATATCAGTTCGTTTCCACGATGATCTCCTATGGCAATCTCCACGTAACTCTGCGAACCCACGTTGATTCCAATTTCAAGATACTTGTATCCCGTTGCCGTCAGTGCGTATCGTCTGCTGAGTATGCGCTGTATCCAATTGACCGCTCTTTTTTCATCGAAAGATCGACTTCTAAAGAGAAAGGTTTTACAAAATATATAAAAATAAATACAAAAATATAAAAATAGGAAACTTCTATACTTACTCGTTACACTTTTTCTTCTTATTTTCTTGCGACGGAATTTCCTCATGCTGAAGCGGCACGTAATAATTCATACGTTTCACACTGCTTCCTTCAGCGGCGTACATTTTTCTCACGATGAAGAGGTTCGTTTCGTACGAGCGGTTGATGCAATACTGATCGCGTGAAACTAATTGATGTGATTCACCCTTTTTTAAGAGGAGAGGGGGAAATGTTTATGGAAACTTGTCGAAACCTGTTAAGATTAGAGGAGAGGGGATAACTGCGCACATACATGAATCACCTTTTTTGAGAGGGGGAAATGTTTATCGAAACATGTCGAAACCTGTTAAGATTAGAGGAGAGGGAATAACGCATAAGAACATCGTGTTAGAAACATCTAGCATACATCTATCATCTACATACATCGAGAAACGCCAAGTTGTTAATAACTAAACATCTGACATACATCTAACTTACATCAAGTTGTTAATAACAAAACATCTAGCATACATCGAAAAACGTCAAGTTGTTAATAACTATCTCACATACATCGAGAAACGCCAAGTTGTTAATAACTAAACATCTGACATACATCTAACTTACATCAAGTTGTTAATAACAAAACATCTAGCATACATCAAGTGGTTAATAACTAAACATTTAGCATACATCGAGAAATGTCAAGATGTTAATAACTGAACATCTAGCATACATCAAGTGGTTAATAACAGAACATCTAGCATACATCAAGTGGTTAATAACCGAACATCTAGCATACATCGAAAAACGTCAAGTTGTTAATAATGAACATCTAGCATACATCAAATGGTTAATAACTAAACATCTAACATACATCTGACAAACGTCGAGAAACGTAAAATAATGTCAATATGAAGTAAATATTGTTTCGAAATGGGGAAGGATAAAAAAAATGACGATATATGCGTAAATAGTATGCGTTTATTTTTTATGGTGATGCCACCAATTAAATAGTTTGAATACATTTTGCATAGCACAATTGGATACATGTTTATGACAACGCAAAGTATGTGTAGCGTCCATATTTTTCAGCGATTCCACGTCTTCGTAGTGCACGTCGAGGCTCTCGATGTAGATATCGTCTCTCGCATCGTCCAGGAGCTAATCCCGCAGCCATTCTCGTTTCTCGAGTTCTTTTACGTATACGATTGGTGAGGTTTCGCTATCCGTCACATCCCGCAACGCCTTTGTAATCATGTCTCTAGCCGTGACGTACGGAATCGTTCCGTGCTCATCACGCCAATGCAATCCATAATGTTTCGCCTCCAACCAGTATATGTGTTTTCTATCCGCTTTGCTGAGAAAATACCATGGCTTGGAGCTTCCAAAGATATAATGAGTGAGAATAAATTCCTCTCTGAGAGCGGCAAACTCCTTGACGACGAAGGAGTTTCTACCGACGACGTAACCTTGCAGATCCACGAACGTTGGCGTGGACATAGTTAACGCTGACATGTCGAGGCGCGGACTGTGGGAGGATCGCGGAATGTCGCAGATTTTATACCGCTCCCCCTCTCCAACGTCGCATTTAGGTGATTTTGCGAACAATGTTGATCAACGGGTTGTACTGAATGACGCGATCGTGTATGATGAGGCAATAGGCTGTAGTATTCGCCGGTACGTTCTCCTTACACTCGAATTCCAATCTCACGTCCACGGTTGCGCTCTTGACCGACTCGTTTTGTCGGGAACAGTCGATAATCACGAACGGACTGAAACGTTTGAAAGTCGTGGTAGTGAGACTCGGTTTGAGATATTCGTATCCGTAGTAGCCTTTGCAGAAACGCGCGTACATGTCGTACAGAATCGCCCATTTCTTCTTATCGAAATCCAGATTCATGTCGTCGTACGGATAATACTCAAAGTTCAGGTAGAGTTTCACGTTGCTCAATTTACAGTCGTCGAATCGACTCGCATTCTCGGACATGACATTCTTCCGACCTGTCTGCAGAGCGAAGATAACGTATCGCGGTTTCTCGAGCTGTGATGCGGTCTTGATGGTCCATGAATGCTTCGTTGTGCTCTGCAGTAGCGGAAATTCGTACAGATCCCACGAGCGAAAAGCCATGCTGAGGTATCGTCCGCTTTCCAAGGCACGCAGCATCGACAGCTTATTTATCTCGTTCAGTAACACGTGCGGCATTCGCCATTGTATCTTGAATAATTCGATCTCGGGATTCATCGCCGAATTTCCCACCAGGCAATTGTTATCGTTGCGCGCTCGGATCATAATCAACTCGTGACGAGCGTTGATAACCACGCATCTGTAATCCTCGCAAAATCCCAATATCATGTAGAGCGGTACGCAGAAATTAAAATATCCTTTCGCGCTACTCTGCGTATCCCAGCCTGCATTCCTCAGAATCACGCTTTTATCGGACGATACCGTTACATAGTTCTTGAGCAAGCTGGTTATTCCGACGTTTCTGCTGCGATCAATCTCCACACCGTCGAGTTCATAGCGAATCTCGTCGAACATGAACACGACGCAGTTGTGCGCCAGTACGACAGTAGATCCTGCGATTTTATTCTTTATCGTAAGTTTTCCCTCGATGTATAGAAAACTTTCGGCAACGTGTACAGATCCTGTTGCTGTATAGGTATTCTTATCTCGTCGCTGTGTCCAAACGTCGTATTGACGTATGGATTGTACGTGTGAGTCTTGAGCTTGACGATACGATCATCGAAGACCGGCTCGTCCTCGATGTTGAGAATGTCCGTCATTGTTAGATGTTTCGTACCGCGAATCCCAAAGATTTAAAAAATGCAACGTTCGACGCGTTGAGTTTCTTTCTCTCGGATGATCGGATATTATCGAGAGCCGTTGTGACTTTATCTCTCGCGTGCCTCGAGCCGTTCAACACAAGCATCTCACATATGTTCGCGATAACGTCGACACTTTCGCACGTGTAATCTGACGGTAATCTTCTCTCCTCGAAAGTCGAGCAATCGTCCGTGCTGGTCGGCGACGCGTATCGTCAGATCCGTAATGTTCCGTACGATGACTGGCAGGTAAATGATCTGCGACGGCCTTTCCGATATCTTATACCCTGGTGGCACGTTCGATGAAAATTCGTGTATCGTGTGCACGCGTTTGCTGTTGCTGTACGCGCCCGCGGTCACGTTGCACTCTATGCGGATAATGTTCACATTCATAATGTTGATCGGCATGTCCAATGTGTGCCGTTTTCGCGGTTGCAATATACGATTCGATGCGAATCCCAGCAGCGATCCTATGTTGTTGGGCTTGCTAAAGTTCACTCTGTAGTCGCATTTGATCTCGCTCCTCATCATATTGTAATTAGCGCGCAGCTCTATCGGGTACTCTCCAACCTCGTCATCGTCGATTGGTTTCTTTTCTACTTTACGTTTAAATGCACGTTTCAAAAACTCGTTTATGTCTTGCAGTTCGTACGATCCCTCGGGAATTGTAATTACAGCGTCGTCATTGCCAAAGTAAAATTTATTGTTCGAGGCATTCACGTTCGCTATCGTATGGTAGGTCTCAAAGTCCATCAGACCGAGCTCGTAGTCGTCGTCACTCAGATCTATGGCTGGAGAGTAGTTTACCGCGAGGACGCTGCTCCGGCCGCTCAGCGTGAGCGTCAACGACATGATGGAAAAACCGCTCGACTAACACTGAGTCCTCACTGCCGCTCGTCAGGCTTTAAATTCACACGTTCGGAGAAACTGTAGACACATCTGACCGCAGATGTTCTGATCGTAGGTTTGATAGGGTGTGTGATTGTACTCTATCACGCTGTTCCCGAAATAATGCACTAGTTCTCTGGGAGGTCGAAGATTGCCAAAACTGTCGAAATATATAACGCGTTCTCTCCTCTTGGCGTACGCCACCCAATGAGTACCGGGACCTGTCGCGTCGTCCAGATTCACGATACCGCTCTCGTTTCGACGCGCACCGCCTGTTGGTAATGTGTTGCGCATGAAAACGCCTCTAAAGTATGGTATGCGCATAAGTCTTACCAGTAGATCCAATTGCACGTTCGTTGTCGCACCCGCGGGCATTTCTAACGCCTCCTGGATGTTTTTTTTTTCTCTCTCTTTACAACACCCTGTACACGCTTGTACGGGCCGAGATACAGTCCCCGTCCGTATTTGTACGGAGCGAGATAGAGTCCACGACCTTCCATCGCGCGGTTGTGACGTTGCAGCTCCTCGAGTTGACGTCGCGTGGCTTTGCTGTCGTTCACCGTTTTTGCCACACCGGCAACTCCACCGATCAAGGATCCGAGTGCACCCAACATCGGTAGAATTGGCAGTACACCTCCGCGTTTCGCTATCGGAAGTACCCGTTTTTTCTTCATATTCTTCGTCTTCTTCTTCATACCCATACCGATCTTCGTCTTGATTTTCATCGCCGCCCAGACAACCGTGGCGGCGGCTCTCTCGCCCAGCGAGGAATCTTCCGCGACGATGCGTTTTCGCGCTTTCTCGGCGAGTACTCTGTCAGCCGCGTGTCTATCGATGAGATTAATGCTCCGAGAATACGCTATGTCGTGCTCGTGGCACGCAGCGTCCAGTGGATTTATACCTCGATCACCTCTCGCCAAACGTTTCTCCAAATGAGTTCCCGGGCCGCAAAACTGATAGCCGGAAATGTGTAGTTCGAAGGGAAGCGCGTTTATCGCGCGATTGAGCAGACTGCCGCCAACTTTTACGCTAGACGTTGCCGCTGACATTCGTGGCAATCCTTGATCAGCTGCGGCGGACCGTCGATGTGCGTTCGCTGAGACGGTAGAGTGTAATGCTCCAGGCAATGACGGTACTGCTGAACTTCCGGATCTGCTTTGATATGCTCCGGAAGTTTATCCCACACATAATCTACGTGATCGTAAAACTGTCGTAACAGAACCATCTTCGGCACATACTCCAACTGTTTGGCTGTTAAACCGTATATATCACTGTTATCCGACAGAAGCAGAAACATTTCTGAGCGATTCGCCGTTCCGCGCGGTTATAAATAGGTGCATCCTTTCTACTCGGAAGCGCAGAGAGAAATGAAATTCGTGCGGCAGCCGCTGACGATACATGTCACGAACTGTGACGACAAACTGCTGGCGATGGGAAACAACGTGAAGAAACGCAAACACGGTGCGATGCTACCGACCACTATACGCGCGATTATCTGCGGCCCCTCGAATTGCGGTAAAACCAACGTTCTGATAAGCTTGTTGGAAAATCCACACGATGTGCGTTTCGAGAACGTGTAAGTATACTCGAAGTCACTGCAGCAGCCAAAGTATCGATATCTGGAGAAACTGCTGACATCGATCGACGAAATAGGCTACTTTACGTTCTCCAATAACAGTGACGTCATTCCACCGAGCGAGGCGCAGCCAAACTCGATTTTTGTTTTCGATGGCGTCGCGTGCGACAAGCAAGATTCTGTGAGAGAATACTTCTCGATGGGCAGGCATTCGAACGTCGACTGTTTCTATCTCTGTCAGACGTACGCGAGAGAATACCCAAACATCTGATACGCGATAACGCGAACTTGCTGATCCTGTTCAAACAGGATGGAACCAATTTGAAACATGTTTACAACGATCACGTGAATACTGACATGTCGTACGGGGATTTCAACGCGTTTTGTCACGATTGTTGGCAGTCCAAGTACGGATTCGTAGTGATAGACAAGGACAGTTCGCTCACGAATGGGCGATATCGAAAAGGATTTAACATGTTCGCGATACCGTAAAACGATCAGTCGTCGTCGGTACCTTGTCGAGGTAAAACATGGCTGAGAGCAACGATACTCGTGAGCGCGAGAAGATCGCTAGGAAGATTGAGAAAACGAGTGAATCGATCCGCAAGAAACATCGCGCCTTGAAGACCGGCAGGATTGAGGACGATATCGCGGTGAAGACACGCTTTAAACCAATTATCGAGCCTCTGCAAAAGATTGTTGAAAATTCTGACACGCGCGTGATAAAGAAAGAACCGCGTGACGACGATGAAACGTTAACCGTGATCCTGTTGAAACTGTCCAGAAGCGTGAGGAAGATGCGAAGACAAAGAGGAAACGAGTGTCGGATCGCGCCGCATCAACACCGTATAAAACTTTTCGATTTGAGCCTCCGCTGGACATATCACCGATATCGACGACAATACCAACCGCGACGACAACAATGGTACAATCACCCGAATTGCTCGCAAGCAACGAGAATGTTTTCGAGACCACGGATGATTTGCTCGTGACGACCATTCGAAAGCAGTTACAAACATCGGAGGAGGATCAAGAAACATTGCGCAATAACTTGAGACCGCTGAGTCAAAAGTACATCGAAGCCGTTCTGAACGACGATCGAAAGAGCGGTTTAGATAATGTGTACGGTGTTCGTCTGAGCAGCGATGGAATGATGCTCGGTAATAAACAGATTGACGTAGATAACGATGACAACATAATTATCGATGGCGTGCGATACGTCGGTACACCCGGTCTTTACGAGCTGATATTCAAGAAATTGCCCGATGACGCCGTCTACACGGAGCAAGATGCGCAAAAATACAAGAGCATACTGCTGACGACGAACGCGCACAAGTACAATTACGATGCGCATAGTCGAATAACGGGCAACAGAGGATACAAGTACAAATATATAATCGCACCGTTACTATCGATCGAGTCCAAGAGCAAATCTGGAGAAGGATTACCTCGCGCTATAACGTTGAACGACAACGCGATCGATTACGTGCACTGGGACGATCCCAACGAGCTAGTGGATCGTCTACGGTTGCTCGACGCTTCGCACCGAGCCGGTCATAAAGCCGGGTCTACAATGAGTCGGTAGTCGATAATCGGTAGTTTTAAGCAAGTCGGAAGGGCTATCGGTGAGTCAGAATTGATGAAATACGAGTTGGCTATTGGTCAACTTCACCGATTCAAGTTAAGATTTAGAACCTCAGATTAACGACTACCGACTACCAACTCATTGTAGATCCGGCTTAACGCTCACGACAACGAGATACTGTCCATCATCGAGGAACTTCGCGAGGCTGGTATCATTATAAATTAATCGGAATATCGTCGAAACGAACCAGTCGATCGACGTCACTTGCATCGAAAAAATGCCTGTCAATAAATTTGTTTGAATGGAGAAACGATTCATTTGATAATGGCGGCCGGAAGAACGGACTGGTGAGAAGTTACGTGCGGAGTAACGCTCTGTGCCGTGTCGGTACGGAGTTTGACGCAAAATCGCGCAAGATTCGTCGCGTAGCACAACCGGACGATGACGCGGCTAACAAACTGTACGTGGAACAGTGCGTTAAAATTTTGAGAGACGAATTTGTCGAGAGACTGATCGCGTTCGAGAAGGACGTGCACACGTTACGAAATGTGATAAGCGACGCAACCACCGAGTCGAAAAGAAAGAACAAAGTTAAATATTCGCACGTGCCAGTGATCGATGATCGTACCGTTGAAACATGAGTGTCAGTTCGGAGAGGCGACGACTCGTCGAGGAACTGCATGCTCCGGCGAGAAGAAATTTTCCACGAAGACGCGTCATAGTACGAGGATACGATGACTTGTGGCAGGCAGATATCGTCGAGATGCAGCCGTATTCGCGTTTCAACAGAGGCTACCGCTACATACTCACGGTCATCGATGTGTTGAGTAAATACGCGTGGGCCGTGCCGCTCAAGAGCAAAAGCGGAAGCGAGACGGTCAAAGCTATCGCCAAGATAATTCGAGAGAGATGTCCGAAAAATTTGCAGACCGACAAGGGAAAGGTATTTTACAACGCTGACGTGCAACGACTCGTGAAGAGACACAACATCAATCATTACTCCACGTATTCGGTATTGAAGGCATCGGTCGTCGAGCGATTCAATCGCACGCTCAAGAACGATATGTGGAAGATGTTTACGCTCAACGGAAACTACAAATGGATCGACGCGCTGCCGCGTCTCGTATTAGATTACAACTCGCGAAAACATCGAACGATCGGTATGCGACCCGCCGACGTTACACCCGCGATGGCCAAAAGACTCTTGGCTACGGTGTACAGCGCGATAAAGATTGCAGGACCGGTAAAGTTCAAAGTAGGCGATTCGGTGCGCGTGAGCAAGTACAAGATCGTTTTCGAGAAAGGTTACACGCCAAATTGGACCACCGAGGTGTTTAAAATCGTTAAAGTGCAGCGCACTAATCCCGCGACGTACCTGCTCGAGGACTATTGCGGAAAATCTATCGCTGGAGCGTTCTACGAGCACGAGTTGCATCGCGCGGCCGATCCCGACGTGTATCTCGTGGAGAAGGTACTGCGCAGGAGAGGCGACGAGGTTTACGTGAAATGGCTAGGATTCGATGGATCGCACAATTCGTGGATACATAAAGACAATGTGATTTAATTTTCGTTTATTCATTTTGAACATATATAAAATGTATGTAATATAAAATGTATGCTATATAAAATGTATACAATATATAAAATATATGAGATATATGAGATATACAAAAGTGATTATTCTTATCCCATACGTAATAATATACGAAAATATATACATGTATACAAAAATTTTTATCCCTTACGTAGTAATATATTACAAAGGTATTCGATAATGCCCCCATGGCAAAGTATCAGTCGATTCTGGTACAATATATCGTTTGTCGTCGTACGGACTCAGAGCGATTTTCTTCTCGGACACAGTATAAACTTCGTGCAGCTTGGATCTTATGCACGATTGCTATCGCGTCATTTCAATCTCATCGTTGAGACACCGCGTGTAATCGTCGAACGTTATCGTTCACGCTACAACGTTACTTTTGACACCTTTCGCCTTTTTGGTGTCCTTCTTTCCTTCTACTCGCAAAGCGTACATCTTCGCTCTGAGCCCTACGAATTCTGTCATTATAGCGCCGTTATTTTCATCCTTCATAAGTCCCGGCACCTTCTTGTTCGCAAGCGGTATACCGTACACATTATCAGCTGGATAATCGCTCGTGTCGAATCTGTCTATATCGCGTTTCATGTGCGTGTAAATATCCTCGCACTCGATATGGTAAATTAGACTGTCCGTGTCGGTGTACATTACTTTACACGCACCTCGATATAGAGGTTGCATATACTCGTGGTGAAAATTGTACAAACAGACCTTGGATATGTCGAGGATGCACATACCCACATAGATTGGTTTGTTGAAAATCACCTCGAGTTTACACATCTCGATCGCGACCAGATTTTCTGAAAAAATGCTGCGGCTGTGGATATTTGGTTTTGCAATCAGAGCTTCCATGCCGTAGCGTCCTTCCCATTTTGTTAGCAATTTTACATCGATATAATTTCGTACATTTTCCATAGTTTTGCCAATACGGCGTTTATAAATTTGTATAAATTTTTTTCGAAATCGTTCTTGGCGAGTGTTCTAAATTTCGTATTAAGTTCTATGTAATTACGGAGCCACGCGGATTGTGCAAATTGTAGCACGCGATGAATTTTTGTAACGCGAAGACCATGACGCGTACATTGCTGCAGGTTGCGGTAGTGGATGACATAACGTTTCTTATCGTACAGTGTAGCTAGAAGTTTAGCCTGCCGCTTGCCGGGCGGCTTATCGCGCATCGGACAGAACGGTAAGTCAGCGTGTGCGTCGTGAAGATGTTGCGAGTACTCGAGATCGACCTCGAGAATGTAACACGTGGGCGAGTCCAGAGCGATCGCGCTGTAATCAAAATTCGCTGCATCATCGACCCATTGAAGTTCGGCGTAGGGCAACGGCTGACACATTGCCCAACCGTACAGATTGTTTACATCGAAATACATTAAATACGATAAAGGTTCGATGAGTCGTACGATTGCATGTACTTGTTGTTGGCTCGAGCATATCTGTTGAAACATTGGCTCAGATCGCCGCGTATACCGCGCTCGATAAACATGACCATGTCAATGTCTGTGAGTTCGAATTTGATGTGTGTATGCTTTAACATGGCATCCCATGTAAAACCTGGTAAGGTGTAGTAGTACGCGGGATCGAGTCCGTAACTCGTGACGCAATTATCACGAAAATTTTCAAATATATTGGCCAACAACAAGACATCGGTTTTCAAATATAGATCGCTGTACTCGTCCAGGGTTCGAACCCTGCCAATGGAGAACCGTTGCCAGACGTTCGCGGCGTGCGCGTAATCGCCGTCGGATACAGTGTCGCCGGTCAATGAGCTGTAGAATGATTCGCGCGGTGGTAGACACGTGTCATCCAATTTTTCAATGCAATCTACGTATTCATATGGAAAGACACCTTTCCGCGTCAACAATTCGAAATCTTCATTCGATATATTTGCGAAATTGGAACGTAGAATTTTCAATTTATCTCGGCTGAGAAATGATGCCAATTTTTCGAGACTTGTGGTGAGAAATTTATATGAATCGATAAACCTTAATTTCATGTATTTTCGCGATTCTGATGTATCGTCTCCAACATATTGTTACGCCCGATAGATCCGGTCAGCTGCTTGGCCGGATCGATATATTGATTTTTCGGAAGAAGCGACATTCGGCGCGTGGCAACGAGGGAAACAAGCCGGAGACCGAGAGATTTTGACAGGACTCGGTCCTTGTCACACGTGTACGCGCGCGTATCTGTATCTTACTGCAGATTTTCCGTACGCTCAGCTGTATTTTACGGTTCTGAAATTAAAGTTCTTGTGTTCCCGTCAATCCAGTGTTGTGTCCTTTATTGTTCCGTGTGCGCGATTACGCGAGTGACGCGCGAGGCGTAACATTTTTGGGGGCTCAGCCGGGATTCGAAAGAACAAAGGAAATGGAACCGGCGCCTGCTACGGAGGGAAGGACGCGTGCAGCGGCAAAGAGGAGGCGCCCGGAAGCTTCGGGGGAAGCGTCGGGGCTCTCCGCAGATTCGACTCTTCAGGAGGCGATGCGCGAGCTCAGGGAAATGCGCGAGGAACGTACACAGATGCGGGAGCGGTTCGAGGAGACGCTGCGTCTTCGGGATGTGGAAATTCTTCGACTGCAAAACCAGCTAAGTCATCCCAATAATAGTGCGGGCGATTCTAATACGCGCATAGATTTCCCTTTTCAATTCGGGCTGTCTCGTGACGCGAGTGCTACCGGGAACAGCTTGGGTTATAAGCTCAAGCCAGACACGTATGACGGGACGTCGGCGCTTCCGGAATTCTTCGCTCAATTTAATTTAATTGCACGCGCGAATAACTGGGATGAGAGCGCAAAGACTGTTGCGCTTGCGTCGTGCCTACGCGGAAAAGCGCGCTCCATCCTTGAATGCGTCTCCGATATTGAAACGTTGTCCTTTGTGGAGCTCAAATCGAAGCTCGAGTCGCGCTTCGGGGAAAGCCAGCTCTCTCAGACGTATTATACGCAATGTACAAATCGTCGGCAGAAATTCGGTGAAGAATTGTCCGCCCTGAGCGCGGATATTGAGCGTTTATCACGCCTCGCTTATCCGGAGTGCGCCGTGGAGATTCGCGAAAAAATCGCGTGCGCGCAATTTATTAATGCGCTATCAGATAATTACATTAGGCGCACTTTACAATTAGAAGGCGTGAACTCCTTGAAATTTGCTCTTGAAAGAGCAAAAGTTATTAAAGCCATCCAAGAAAATAACCGCGCGAGTAATTCCTGTCAGCAAGAAAATAAGAATAATTTCAGGAGTAGAAATTGGAATGTCGACGAAAAAAAGAAAGAGGGCGTTAATAAGAAAGACGAAGGAAAATCTAAAACTAAAAATGGGGGAAAATCGAATAACAAAAGAGAGTGCTGGCTTTGTGGGAAAGTTGGGCATTTTCGCGCGGACTGTCCCACGACAAGGGATGAAAGCGCGAGAAACTAGATTTAGTCGAATTAAGGGGGGCGGGTTCGACTTCTACCAAAAGCGCCCCGATCAAGGAAAAGAATTTTTCGTTTAATAAAATAGGCAAAGATTGTAAAGAATTTTTATATCGCGGAAAAGTCGATGGACAATTTTGTTTTTGCAAGATCGATACAGGCTCGGAAGTTTCGCTCATAAATAAGAGGCTAGTTTTAAATAAACAGGAGGAGGTTCCTCTGAAAGGTTTTCTAAAATATCCTACTGGGGAAAGAGTTTCGATTAAATCCAAGAAGAAGGTCCGCATAGACTTGGGGAAATTTTCGGAAGAGATTTTTGCAATTCCGACTGAAATTTCAGAGGACTGTATTTTAGGAGCAGATTTTATTAGCAAAGTTGGTCTAGGGGAGATATTTGACTCCTACTTCTCTGAGAGAGAGAAGGATGGAGATGAACAGTCTTCAAGGGAGTTCTCTTGTTCGGCCGTGGAAATGCGAAGTAATGAACTCCCTCTCGAATTAGAGGAACTGTTTGAAAGTAATACGCGCAATCTTAATAAGGCGCAAAGAGAAATTTTTACACAATTTTTGATTGAATTTCAGGATGTATTTTCAGGAAATATTGTTGCAGGGAACTGTGATTTGGTGGAACACGAAATCATTCTTTCGAACTCTCATCCGATCAAACAAGTTCCACGACGAATCCCTCTGCATCTACGTTCCGAAGTGGAAAAAGTCGTAGAGGAAATGAAAAGTCAAGGAGTAATCGAAAAATTTCACAGTCCTTGGCTGTCCCCCGTAGTTATGGTGAGGAAAAAAGATGGCTCATTGCGTTTCTGCGTGGATTTCAGAAAACTTAACGCAATTACGGTAAAAGACTCTTATCCTTTACCGAGGATTGACGACATACTCGATCGTCTGGCAGGTAATACTTGGTTTTCTACCCTTGATTTAAAAAGTGGTTATTGGCAAGTGAAAATTCGCCCACAGGACAAAGAAAAGACAGCCTTTTCTTATGGAAATGGTTTGTGGCAATTTACAGTTATGCCTTTTGGGCTCTGTAACGCGCCAGCTACGTTTGAAAGGCTTATGGAACAGGTATTACAGGAATATTTGTCGAGCATTTGTTTAGTATACCTGGATGATGTCGTTGTATATGGGAAGACTTTTGGGGAAATAATGTCTAACCTAAGGAAAATTTTTCTTTGTCTTCGGGCAGCGGGCTTGAAAGTCAATCCCAAGAAATGTGTTCTATTAAGTACTCAGGTAAAATATTTGGGGCACATAATTTCCGAAAAGGGGATAACCACTGACCCTGAAAAGATTAGAGCTGTTTCGGATTGGCCGATTCCTCAAACCAAGAAGCAAGTACGAAGCTTTCTTGGTCTAAGCTCATATTATCGGAAATTTGTCAAGGGATTTTCTTTAATTGCGAAACCCCTCTTTTCTCTTACGGAGAATCAGACCAAATTCTTTTGGGATCACCGGTGTCAGGAGGCCTTCGGCAGATTGAAACAGGCTCTGATCTCTTCGCCGGTGCTTTCCTTTCCTTTAGAAGAAGGAAAATTTATTTTAGACACTGATGCCTCTAATCATGGAATTGGGGCAGTTCTGTCTCAGATACAGGGCGATACTGAGAAAGTAATCGCCTATTACAGTCGTGTTTTGAGTAAAACAGAGAGGAATTATTGCGTCACTCGTCGCGAACTTTTAGCTATTGTTGACGTGGTGAAATCTTTTCAACATTATCTAGCAGGGGGCAAATTCGCGATCCGGACAGATCATATCTCTTTACGTTGGCTAATGTCCTTTAAAGAATTAGAAGGACAGTTGGCTCGTTGGCTAGAAAGGCTACAACGGTTTAATTTCGAGATTATTTATCGAAATGGAAAATCTCATGGCAATGCCGACGGACTTTCCAGGCGTCCTTGTGCGAGGGACCCTTGCCATTTTTGTGAGAAGGTAGAAACAAAGAATGAAGAGGCTTTAACGACAGAGGTCGTAAGACGCATAATTTTTAGAGAGGACGAATTCGAGAATTGGAGAAAGGAACAACTTGAGGATTCTGTGGTTTCTTCTCTTTTGCTGGGTAAGGAAACGGGACAACGGCCTTCCTGGCAGGAGATGATTGCGAATGGTCCCGCAGGAAGAATTTATTGGAATCTATGGGATGCATTGCTCATTTCTAATGGAGTCCTTTACAAGAAATGGGAATCACCCTCTTTAAAGAAGCAAGTTCTTCAAATAATTGTACCTCAGGGAAGAGTTAATTCTATTCTGCAAGAAGCACATGACTCTCCCGCTGGTGGACATTTTGGGGTAAACAAAACTTTGGCGAAGATCCGCCAGGGATATTATTGGGGCACCTGTAAGAGGGATGTCGAGGATTGGTGTCGCTCCTGTGAGGTTTGTATAGCAAAAGCGGGTCCTTCCGGAAAAGGAAAGTCCCCTTTACAAATTTTCAACGTGGGGGCACCTTTCGACAGAATCCAAATGGACATACTCGGCCCACTTCCAAGAACGCTATCTGGGAATAAATATCTCCTGGTAATCACGGATTGTTTTTCAAAATGGGTGGAGACCGCGCCTTTAAAGAGAATTACGGCCGCTTCGGTGGCGGAGGCTCTTGTTGGTCAAGTGATTTCTAGGCATGGAGTTCCACTAGAGATACATACGGATCAAGGAAGATGTTTTGAATCCCAAATGTTCCGCGAGTTAGCAATTCTTTTGGGGATTAAAAAAACAAGGACGACAGCTCTTCATCCACAGTCAGATGGCCAAGTAGAAAGGCAACAACGAACAATCTTGAATTATTTAACAAAATTTATTTCCTCACATCAAAAGGACTGGGACCATTGGGTGCAGATGTTTCTACTGGCTTATCACTCCTCTAAACATGAAACTCTGGGAGTTACTCCTGCGGAAATTTGTTTTGCGCGAAATTTGCGCTTACCCCTAGACCTTCTACAAGGAATCCCTCCAGGGGATGAACAACGGTGGACCTCAGAGGGTTATGTTTTTCATTTAAGAAAGGAACTTGTCGCTCTTCATGAGGCTACGCGGCAGACTTTTAAGGTAAAGTCGGAAAAGGTTAAGTCTGCTCATGACCGAAAAGCCAGGGATATTAATTTTTCGGTAGACCAAAAAGTTTGGCTATATAATCCTCAACGGAAAAAGGGCAGAGCTCCCAAACTGCAAAGCCACTGGGAAGGGCCCTTCCGGATTGTTTCAAAACTCAGTCAGGTAGTTTATTGTATCCAGAAATCTTCTCGACATAAAAAGAAGGTGGTGCATGCTGATAGACTCGCGCCCTATTTTGAAAGAGGTAGAGATGTTTAATTTTGCGTCGAGAGCGAAAAACTTCTGAGACCTGTCGGAGTATATTTGTTAATTTATTTCAAAGATAATTCTTGCGTTTAATTTTCTTTGTTTGCAGAAAATACTCCGGAGCGCAAAGGTTTCCACGCCGCTAGAGTTATTAAGAAGAGTTTCTTCTAAGAGGCTTCATCTAAGAGGACTGTCTCGCTCATGGTTTTTGTGACCGAGGTTTTTCCATGAGACTTGGGGCAAATGCCGAGACAGAGGCTCGGGAGTTCTACTGGACGTAGGGTCCTCGGAAATTTATCCCCCTCGAGTCTGAAGATCAAGAGAGAAGGGCGCAAAACGTGAAGAGATAGAAGATCTTTGAGAGGGTACTCCAAGTATCTGACTTCGAGGGATTCTGCGTCTTCAGCGAAGACCTCTGGGGAATTGACCACTTCCTAGTTGAACTGAGCGAGGAAGATCCCTGAAGAAAGAAATAAAATGTTGGGGTCCGCTATGGTGTGCACGGTAACTCGGAGCAACAGCTCGAGGTAGTGCAAGAAAAACCAAGACTCCTGAAACATTGGAACTGGAGCATCCCTTTATCCTCCCCTGATTGTCGGGACGACAATCTTGAAGAAAGGGGGGAGCAGTGTTACGCCCGATAGATCCGGTCAGCTGCTTGGCCGGATCGATATATTGATTTTTCGGAAGAAGCGACATTCGGCGCGTGGCAACGAGGGAAACAAGCCGGAGACCGAGAGATTTTGACAGGACTCGGTCCTTGTCACACGTGTACGCGCGCGTATCTGTATCTTACTGCAGATTTTCCGTACGCTCAGCTGTATTTTACGGTTCTGAAATTAAAGTTCTTGTGTTCCCGTCAATCCAGTGTTGTGTCCTTTATTATTCCGTGTGCGCGATTACGCGAGTGACGCGCGAGGCGTAACAATATTTTGTAAAGGAGATGTATTTCTCCTTAGTTATTGGAAGCAATTCTACGTTTCCTTCGTACACTGTAGCAATTTCCTTTATGATAAAATGTGAGTCGTAACCTAATAAGTTGTGGAAGACTATAGGGATGGTATACGAATCTTTGTAATTCAAATTACAGCGTGAATGCGCGGGACCTCTGTATCGTCCGGTCAGGTGGCAAAGATCGCGCACTCTTTCGTCATCCGGCGCGAACGGTTTTTCACATATATGGCAATGCGTAGCATTACAGTATGCTATCCATTGTTGCTTCGATAAGATCTCCATGGGGACATTCGCGGACAGAATACCTTTTACGCGATGCGCCAAATTTTATAATTCCTCGGCGAACCACACGACGCAATTCTTATCGCGATAAGACCGATACACCGAGAACGATTGCTCGAACGAGCAACGCACGTAGTATGCAATGCTGAATGCCTGGTGGTGGTGTTGGTGCGCTGCAGAGTCCATTTTTTTCAGCGTACATTCCAAATCTGCATACACCACAAACGGCATACGTTCCTTTCTACCATAATTTTTGAAACATAGCCACTTGTCACTGTCGCTCGGTAGTAGGATGGCACAATCGTTCATTTCCTGGCAATCGATGCTGTGAGCCTCCAATTTTTCGTTGGAATGAAAGTAGTGCAAGCATCTGAAAAAATGTTTATTATTTATATTAATCATTTATATGCATATTGCGCAAACTTGTATACGTACCGTTCGCAGAAGAATTTCTTGCCATTGTGTTTGCTCACTTGTGAGCTCACGAGACGGGACAAGTTCTTAATACAGGCAAAATGCCCTGTGTCATCGTCGTCTTCTTGCACGTACAGTAGGTTTACGTGCCTATCCCTCTTCCGATCGGTGAGCCTTATCGGCAAAATCACCTTTTCTTCTTCTGTTCCGTAAACATTGATGGATATATCATTTAAACGTTCAAATTTTTTTATATCGCTCAATGTTACGGGAAAATCAATGTCTTTCAAATTGAGCACGGTCGCGTAGTGCGAATACGATGATTTTCTGTCCGCATTTCTTTCAGCAGGATATAGAGCAGCGACCACTGACCACGCGAAACACGCACTATCATCCGACCACACGTTGATCACCGCTCTCTTGAGTTGTATCTCTTGAGGCAAATGAGTGGCACCCCGCGTGCAATGGGTTATACTTGTTAATGTTCACTGTAAGATTTAGTATCCGCGACAATGCCCAGCCGCTATCGCGTTCCTGGAATTCCTCGAGCGATGCCAGGGTAGGCTCGATGACGCGCTGGTCGTATTACTCGTACAAATTGGATGTATTAAAAAGTTCGTAGTTTCGCGTATTGATACTTTTAATAGCATGTTTGTCACCAGCAACAAATTCACCGTTGAACGCGATATTCACTTTAACACTGTTGCGTATTTGTAGAATGTCTCGTACTCGCTCAAGCACTACGCCACCTGCGTCTTCCAAGAATTGAGGCGGCTCGATGTAGTCCGCGTTTATCACCGCACCGGTCAGAAGACGATTTTCAAACGCGGTATCGATTTCTCTCCAAACGAGTCTTTCCGTTGCTATTCTCATAGCTACCACCACCGAAATGTATAAATCGTCTTTTCAATTGTATTTTCACACTCGCGAGTCTGGCGATGCTTGACACCACGAATTGTCTCTGCCCGATCGAGAGCCGCGGATGTTTGACCCGACTTTGTTCTTCGAGCCGTTCCACGCACTCGTCACATTACTGAGCCCACGTGAAAAATTCACCCAAAGTTGTGACTCGACTGGATCCCTCCAGTAGCTCGCGTACTATTTGCTCCATTATAACTTTCTTATTTCCGCTTGGATCTTTGCACAGAGACTGTTGGAGCACCTATTGAGGCACCGCACGCTTCCAAGCCGATTTTATACCTTCGTTTGTCTCTTTCTAACACTGATTATCGCACTGCAAATTATGGGGTGGGGGTACTACGCAGGTCAGTTCCGCAATCTGATATGTTTATAAACAAAGATAAGATAACTGTGCAGGTCTGTGCACGTTCTGTTATACCTTCATTTGTCTCTTTCTAACACTGATTATTGCATGGCAAATTAGGGGAGGGGGTACTACGCAGGTCAGTTCCGCAATCTGATATGTTTATAAACAAAGATAAGATAACTGTGCAGATCCGTGCAGGTCTGTGCAGGTCCGTGCAGGTCCTGATATGTTTATAAACAAAGATACAATTCTTGGAAATTGGGGGAGGGAGTACTGCGCACCGCGGTCTTATATCTACGATAGTCGAAATATCGGCGATATCAAAATTCCTGCGGCGATATCAAACTGGAAATGAGGGGAGGGGGTATGCGTATGTCAGTGCAGGTCCGTGCAGGTCTGTGCAGGTTCTGATATGTTTATAAATAATTATCCACAATAGTCAAAATATCGGCGATATCAAAAGGATTCTTCCTGGAAATTAGGGGGATACCGAGGGGCCCTGATAGCGGCATTATGCCCACCGCGTTATATGATACCGCTGTTATCTGATATGTTTATAAACAATTATCTACGATAGTCAAAACATCGGCGATATCAAAAGGAAATCGCTGTAATCTGATACCCGCTGTTATCTGATATGTTTATAAACAAAAAGTTGTAATCTGATATGTTTATAAACAAAAAAGTTGTAATCTGATATGTTTATAAACAAAAAAGTTGTAATCTGATATGTTTATAAACAAAAAAGTTGTAATCTGATATGTTTATAAACAAAGATAAGATAAGAGGACCACCCAGGGTGAGTTAGAACTCTCATAGTATACCTACTGAAGACGAAGCATCGTCGACGCTGACGACGCTCGAGAAGCATCCTGGTTACGTGGAGCATAACGACAGCAAGCCATGGCGACAACGGACAACGCGGAACTAGCTAGGTTAAAGTCTCGGAAACGAACGGCGAAAGCTGGTTTAAAGCGATTCGAGACGTATATGAATACAATACAATAGATAGCGAGAACGTAGATATAGACGAGATTTCAGTTAGAATCGCTAGGTTAGAGGAGAGTTATAGAATATTCTCGGAAACGCAAATTGACATAGCATCGCTTGACGAAACTATTTCTGCAGATCTCGACGCGGAGACGGCTATGATTGAGGATAAATATATAAAATTAAAAGTGACCACGGAAAGGTTAATTAAAAAAAAACGAGATACTACTTTCGACGGGGACAATTTAGATAGAACGGTAATGGAAATCCAAGATGATTATGATCGAAATAATGTAAATTTTCGCGAAAGAAATAATACGTCAATAAATAACCATATTCGTTTACCGAAAATAGAGTTACCAACATTTTCAGGCAAATACACGGACTGGTACGGGTTTTACGATATGTTTAACTAACTGATACATTCGAATCAAGCGATAAATGATGTACAAAGATTTCACTATTTGAAATCGTCGTTAAAAGGAGAAGCTGCAGAAATTGTAGCGTCTTTAGATATGTCCGGAGCTAATTATACGAATGCATGGTCTCGACTGAAAGAAAGATATGACAACAAAAGATTAATTATGCAAAATCATATAAAGGCAATTTTTGATTTATCAGCTGTAAAAAAGGAGGATGCCAGCGCGATCAGGCAGTTGTTAGATGGAGTGGTAAAGAATACGAGGGCATTAAAATCACTGAAGAGGCCCATCGAACAATGGGATGATCTACTAATCCATGTTATAACGAGTGAGTCCCAGTTGCGCACAGAATAAATCGGACACAGCAGGTTGAATGAATCGGACACAGTGTCGATCGGACACAGTAAGAAACGGACACACGGTGGTTGCAATCGGACACAGTGGCGATCGGACACAGTGTCGCCTGGCACCGTCCTTACGCGTACCCCGATGCCGCCGAACCCGTTGGTTCTCGTAGCGCACCTCTGTGTCGTGATTTTCACGATCTGGACATCCCGGTTGACGGGAATCACCTGGCACGGTCTCTACGCGTGCCTCGGTGCTGCTAAACTCTTTTGTTCTCATGGCGGATCCCTACGCCTCGATCTTTGCGACCTGGACACCCCGATTGACGGGAATCATTTAGCACGGTCCTTACACGTGTCAAATCGTGTGGTGTCGAATAGAGCGGTGTCGAATCGTAGACACTGTGTCCGATCGCCACTGTGTCCGATCGACACTGTGTCCGATCGCCATTGTGTCCGATCGCCACTGTGTCCGATCGACACTGTGTCCGATCGCCACTGTGTCCGATCGCCACTGTGTCCGATCGACACTGTGTCCGATCGCCACTGTGTCCGATCGACACTGTGTCCGTTCGACACTGTGTCCGATCGCCACTGTGTCCGATCGACACTGTGTCCGATTGCAACCACCGTGTGTCCGTTTCCTACTGTGTCCGATCGACATTGTGTCCAATTCATTCAACCTGCTGTGTCCGATTTATTCTGTGCGCATCTGGGACGCTCCCGTTATAACCAGTAAGTTAGATAATAGGACCATAAGAGAATGGGAGAACGCTGTCGAAACCAACGAGATCCCAAATTTTGCCGAGTTAACAGAATTTTTGTCTAAACGATGCCAAATACTCGTGGCCATTGCGAAATGGCCATTGCGAACGGGCACAAATAAGCACGGTATCACGTCCAGTTAGTCACGGTAAATCAGTGACGGCGCATACATCGATTGTAAGTATGAAATGTAACTATTGTCGAGGAGAGCATTTGCTGTATCAGTGCAAAGATTTTAAAAAATTGTCTGTACCGGATAAAATTAAACACATTAAAGCTAAAGGGTTATGTATGAATGGTCTAAAAGGCAGGCATTTGGCTAAAGATTGTTTATCAAGTAATTGCAGGACTTGCGGTAAGAGACACAATTCGCTGTTGCACGAAGGAAGCGATATATCGAAAGAGATTACGAAGTCGAAAACATCTCTAGAAACTTCAGACGACAAAGAAGCAGAGAATAAAGAAAATTTTATTTGTAGTCGTACAAGGTCAGAGGAAATCGCAGCTGATCAAATATTATTGTCCACAGCAGTGGTTAAAGTAAAAGACGTAGAAAGAAATTACATAAAAACAAGAACACTATTGGACAGTGGTTCACAATCAAGTTTCGTTTCTGACAAATTAATTAATAGATTAAAGCTCAAATGTCATAACGTGCAGATAGAAGTAAAAGGTGTTAATCAGCAAGTATCTCGCGCGCTAAAATCAGCGAAGTTATCCATAACGCCTTATTGCAATTCATTTACCGCGGAGATGCAATGTATAGTCTTACCTAAAATAACGCAAGACGTGCCTGCTGTCAAGGTCGACATTTCAAATTTAAGCATTCCTAGGAATCTTAGACTCGCGGATCCTTAATTTAACATATCCAAACCGGTAGACTTATTGATAAGAGCTGATATATTTTGGGATCTGGTGTGCGTAGGCTAAATAAAACTTGGTAAACAGTAACCCACGTTATAAAAGATTTTGCTAGGTTGGATCGTAGCTGGTCGAGTAAAAAATAGTAAAAGTAAAAGCAGACCTATTTTGTGCAATCTAAGGTCTATAGAAGACCTACATGATAGAGTAACCAAGTTTTGGCGAATCGAGGATTGCTTTGATAAAGAAATTGAATTGATAAATTGGCGCGGAAAAAACTTATTGTAAAGAATATTTCAAAATCAATCACAATCGTAATTCAGAGGGTAGATTTGTTATAAAGCTTCCTTTGAAATAAGAAATAGTAAGCAAATTCGGTAATTCAGAGGATATCGCATTGAAAAGATTTAAAAATTTAGAAAAAAGGCTGGCAAGAGATGAATATTTAAAAACAAAATACGTCGAATTTATGAAGGAATACTTAGATTTAGGTCACATGAAACCGATGTCAACATCCCTCAAAAATAGCATGAGAGTTTTCTTGCCCCATCAAGCAGTAGTAAGACAAGCCAGTGCGACCACAAAGGTCAGAGTAATCTTTGACGCGCCAAGCAAAGATTCGAATGGAATATCTCTTAACGATGCGTTATATAAAGGTCCCGTGATACAATCGGATTTGTTTTCAATACTTCTTAAGTTTCGGTGCTTCCGGTTCGTAATGATATACAAAAAATGTATAGGCAAATATTGATACATGATGATCAGACATGCTTGCAAACGATCCTTTGGCGCAATAATGTCAGTCAGACGATACAAAGATTCGAGTTGGTAACTTTAACATATGGCACGAAGACCACCTCTTTTATTGCTATAAAATGCTTGCAACAATTGGCAATTGATGAGGGCAGGGATCTTCCTCTGGCTGCTAAAGCGATCTTAGAAAATTTTTACGTGGATGACTTATTAACTGGGGCTCAATCAGTGTCAGAGCTTTTAAATCTAAAAAATCAAATAATAGAATTATTACGACGCGGAGGCTTTGAACTGCACAAATGGGTTAGCAACGTGAGTGAAACTTTAAGGGTAAACTCAGAGAATACAAGTTCTTCCATAGAATTAGATAAAGATACAGAGTCAAAATTACTAGGTGTTTTGTGGAATCCATCGCGTGATATTTTTCATTACACAACGCCAATACAAAAGGATAACAATCGAATAACTAAAAGAGTGATGTTGTCTGAGGTTTCTAGATTATTCGATCCTTTAGGATTAGTAGGACCAGTAATAATATTTGCTAAAATACTAATTCAAAGCTTGTGGGCGTCCAATATAGGCTGGGACGATTCCATTCCTATGAGCATTCTATGAGAATCATGGTCCTTATTTAAATCTCAGTTATCTTTGTTAGAAACGTTCAGCATTCCTAGAGCCATTGCCTCTGGAGACTGATTTGTTCAAATATCTTTGCACGGGTTCAGCG
>OV788319.1:16430105-16570405 GCA_928718305.1 Tetramorium bicarinatum
ATTGTCGAGGACAAGAAGCCGGTTAAGGCCGAGGCGGAAACGACAGCAGCGTTTGAGGTTAGAGAGGCCGCGTTCAACTCAAAGAATGTGGTTGCCGAATTGATAATCAGCAATTCCATCGAAGAATCCGAAATAGATCATATTATGACATGTGAGAGCGCCTATGAGATGTGGAAGACGTTGCAGCGGGTTCATGAGAAGAAAGATCCGACAAGTAAGTTAGCGGCGTCACAGGCGTTTCATGATTATAGATATGAGACTGGAATAGAAATGTCAAAACATATTGCTAATGTTAAAAATTTGGCACATCGATGCAAGGATCTAGGCGATGAACTATCTGACATCTCAGTCATGGCGAAATTGCTGCAGGGACTTCCAGCAAAATATCGCAGTGTCGCAACGATTTGGCGTAATAAAAGTGAGACTGACCAAAAATTAAGCGAGCTTTGTGCCATGTTGGAACATGAAGAAGCTGCTCAAGATGCTGATGATTTAGTAGCGGTCAAGATGGAAGCGCTCAGTGTTAAGCAGGAAGCCAACAAGAAGAAATCACAACAGAAGAAGGCACCGTCGTCGAAACCATTCAAGAAGAATAAATCGATACGCTGTTTCAATTGTGATGAATTAGGTCATATAGCGGCAAAATGTCCAAGTTCCAAAAAGGAAAACGATTTGAAACAGAAATCAACAGAGAAGAGTGGCTGTGCGATGACCTTAGCTGCGAACACGATAGTTGCAACTGGTGATGAATGGTTGGCAGATAGTGGAGCGTCGGCGCACATTACAGGAAGACGAGAATGGTTCTCGATATTTGAACCTATAATGACAAAGTTTTCATTAGCAAACGGCGAACAGGTATCCATTCATGGTCGTGGTGAAATCGAAGTCGCATGTCTAGTGGGAGACAAATGGCAGTCAGTGACTCTGAAGAAAGTGTTCTTCATTCCTGGATTCAAGAAGAATTTATTCAGCATTGGTGCTGCAGGAGAATTGGGCGTGACCTGCAAGATCAGGAAGAATTCGATGAGCTTTCAGAAAAACGGCAAGATGGTGGCTGAAGCAGAAAAGGCTGATAACAACTTGTTCATTATGAAAATGAGAGTATGCAGTAAACAATTGTCGGAAGCAAATGTTGTTGCGGATGTTCAAACGTGGCACGAACGGCTAGGTCACGTTGGAGTTCATGCTATCAAGGAAATGTTAAAACGCGACATGTTAAAAGGACTTAATGTGTCAGAGAAGACCAGACTACAGTGTGAGGCATGTGAACTGGCAAAATCACGTCGTCGTACATTCAAAACTAACAGGAATAAAGCAGAATATTAGCCCGGTGAGTTGATTCATACAGATGTTAGCGGTCCATTTCCAACAGCGTCATATACTGGCAAGCGATGGTTTATATTATTCAAGGACGAAGCCACAGGTTTCCGGATGGTGTTTTTCATGCGTCACAAGAATGAGGCACTTGAAATCTTCAAGAAGTATGTAACCATTGTCGAGAATAAGTGGGAGCGACACGTGAAGATACTTCGCAGTGACAACGGCCTGGAATACACTAATAGCGAGTTTCTGTCTTATCTGGAATTAAAAGGTATTGAACATGAACCGACAGCTCCCTATACGCCGGAGCAGAACGGGCGAGCAGAGAGGGACAATCAAACAATCAACGATAGTGCACGAGCAATGCTTATAGCGAAGAGTCTTGATGAGCGATTGTGGGCAGAGGCGGTACAAACTGCTGTTTATTTGCTGAATCGTACACCTACTAAGCAATGTCCAGATTCAACACCATATGAGAAGTGGTCTGGAAAGAAGGTATCAATGTCGCATATTCGTACGTTCGGATCTGTTGCTTATGTACATGTGCCAAAAATTAAACGAACAAAATGGGCACCAAGAGCTCGGAAGATGATTTTAATTGGTTATGAGGGCGAGTCGTCAAATTATCGACTAATGGAGCCAAACAATCCGAAGAAGGTAACTGTGTCTGCCAATGTCAAGTTTCATGAAGAAATTAAATGCAAAATCGCAGCGGAAGATGGCTGGAAACTTCAATTTGCTGAAGAAGATTTAACGGACACTACAGCCGAAGAAAGCATCGAAGAAGAAAGTGTAATAAATGCTACAGTCGAGCAAGATGAAGCCGAAGAAAACGATGATGAAAATTTAGAAGTAACCCTGAGTGATAATCGATATATGTTGCGGGATCGAAAATGCCTTCATCCACCAAGAAGATTTGAAGCAAATCTTATCGAGTTTGAAGAACCGTCAACGTATGCTGAGGCCATGTCTAGCAGCAACGCAAAAGAATGGAAAGAAGCTATTGACACTGAAATGCAAGCGCTCAAGAAAAATAAAACATGGATTATCACAAATTTGCCTAAGGATAGAAAAGCTATTACTTCAAAATGGGTATTCAAGATAAAACGTGATGAAATCGGAAACATCGAACGATTTAAAGCCAGGCTAGTGGCAAGAGGCTACAGTCAAAGAGAAGGCATAGATTATACAGAGACGTTTGCACCTGTTGTACGTTATGAAAGTGTACGTACACTATTAGCCATAGCAGCACTTAAAAATTTTGAAATCGGACAATTTGATATAAAAACTGCATTCCTACATGGAAAACTTGAAGAGGAGGTTTTCATGAAATTACCGGAAGGAGCGGCTGAAAAAGATACGGTGGTCAAACTTGAGAAGTCCTTGTATGGTCTGAAGCAGTCACCTCGTCAGTGGAATAAGCGATTTCATGAGTTTCTAACAAGATTTAAATTCAAAGCTAGCAGCGCAGACAGTTGTGTGTATTGTGGATCCATTGAGGGAGAGACAGTATTACTTGCATTATATGTCGATGATGGCTTGGTGCTTGCGAAAAGTCAGGTAACAATTAACAAAATCTTAGAAGCTTTACAAACTGAGTTCGAAATTACAGTTGGCAGTGCTGCTTATTTCCTGGGTCTGGAGATCAAGAGGGATTCTAGTACAGGAACAATTACAATCAGTCAGAAGCAATATATAAAGAGAATGCTAAAGAGGTTCGGCATGATGGATGCAAAACCTGTATCAACCCCAGCAGAAGCGAACAAACGTCTAAAGTATCTATCGAAGGATGAAGTAGATGCATCAATGGAAGAAGTTCCTTATCAACAAGCGGTTGGATCATTGATATTTGCAGCCTGTGTAACGAGACCGGATATCATGTTTGCGGTAGTCAATGTTAGCAAATTCTCAAACAATCCGACAATGGAACATTGGAAGGCAGTAAAAAGAATACTGCGTTATCTTAAAGGAACCAGCAGTCATGGCATTACTTACAAGTGTAATGGAAACAATCAGATTATAGGCTATTGTGATGCTGATTATGCCAATGATGAAGAGACAAGAAAATCAATAACAGGCCTGACAACAATTCTAGCTGGAGGACCAATTGGATGGGCAAGTCGACGTCAAAGTGTTGTAGCACAATCAACAGCAGAAGCTGAATATATTGCGGGTGCAGATGCTACAAAAGAGATACTGTGGCTCCGAGAGTTACTGAAGAGTGTCGGTGCTGAACAGAAGAATGCGACGATGCTACGAATCGACAATCAAGCTGCAATTAAATTGATACGCAATCCGGAACTGCATCGTCCAACAAAACATATTGATGTCAGATACCATTTGATACGAGATCACGTCGAGAAGAAGAACATCTGTATCGAGTATATGCCAAGCAAGGAGCAATTGGCAGACATCTTTACAAAGGGGCTATCAAAGGAAGCATTTGTACAACTTCGAAATGAGCTTAGTATCGCTTAAATGGTACACGAACTAGTGGGAGTGTTGGATATAGAGTCCGTTTGTACCATACATTCTTTTAGTTTCTTTTGTACTAAATTCACTAAAGTTGGTATCATTTCATTTTCCGGAATGCTCACGGGTATGGCGCTTCTATCTTCCTATCACATATGTACGTGTATCATGGTTCTTCTCTCCTCGGTTCGTTACCGAATGTTACTTTCTGAATAATATATACGTCATTACTTTTGTCAACGAAAGTGTGTGTTATTTAATTAACCAACCAACAATAATTATATTGAAAATAGGAATATTTGTCAAGTATGTTAGCGTCGAAATCAATTCATTTATATTTTATGTTTAGTTTGCTACTTTGGCTCCGTTGTATAAGTTTTTAGTTTGCATTCTGTTGTATTTTATTTTCACGAGAAGCCGCAAGAGGCGCAGGAGCGACGAGGCGTGAACGCGTATGTATGAGAGACGACGCAAGATGGCGTGACGGGTAGAAGAAGCTCTGTTCTGTACTGCAATAAACGATTAAAACCCGCATCAAAAAGGCTAATTCATTTGAGAAGCGTGGTGCCCTTCCTAGTTGTGGTGGCATATATCGAATACAAGAAAAAACAACCGTGGTGTATCTACAGAACGCTTAGTCAAAGCTTTAAACGCATTATGATATTTAGAAATAATATCGTCATCACATAAAATTATACTAGTTTGCTCATGCTTGTAGCTACTTTCTCTTATGCTAAAATTACTATTTCATTCAAAGTATCAGCAGAAGTTAATGCTTCACCGAGTTTGGATGTCTTTTCATGAAATTCTCGTGAAAGTCGATAAATTAAACGTCTATGTTAGAACCTCGTAAAGAGTGAAACAGTTTAAGTTTGGTGCTAAATATAGTGCGTGTTTCGGCTTGGAGGTTGTGTTCGGACATTCTTTGAATCAAGGCGGCGATGATATGGCTGCACTTTCTAAGGTTGCACGCTGCAGTACTGCACTGCTTTCATTATTCTTCTCTTTGAATTCATTGACGACGGACGTTTTTCAGTCTCTTTCCGAAAAAGGTCGTTTTCCAATTGTACGAAGAGCTCGTTTCTAAGGCGAAGATACCTGCCTCTCCAGTGTTGACATCTCTACCTTCCATTGTGAGAAGGATCTTTTTCCTGAAGGCACCAGCGCGATCTCGAGCCTCAGGAACCGATCGGCGAATATCGCTAAAAGTATTCCGCCATCTTAGCTTGATCACGCTACAACCGCCTCAACACAACAGGAAAGTAATTCTGCTTTTCCTGAACTAGAAATCTCGCTTGCAGATCTGCAGAAAGATCTCTTCCTTTAAGGCACCAGCACGTTCTCTAGCCAACAAGGAACAGATCTGCAAGCTCCCGAAGCATCTCGCTATTTTACATTATAATACTCACATCGCCGCATGGGCGTTATTTCCTTAGCAACTGCTAATCTCGCGTCGCTATGTGATATATGATTATTTTCTCTATGTAATACATAATTATTCTCTCTTGTAATATTGAATATGATTCCTTCTCAGTATCTTCTTTTTTAATATCGATTATATCTATATTAATTTCCGTAAGAAGTTCGGTCTGTTTACTTGCGCACCTCTTTTCATTTATATTTAATTTGTATTCTTACCGAAATACGTGCTCTTGCATTCGAGCAGCAATAACTGCGATTGTGTTTTAACCAAACAGTACTATTACACATTATATTCTATTTTAGTTTCTCGTACCTTTTAAACCTTTGTCCAACTTTAGAAACTTAAGTCTTGTTGCGTTTATCATTATTAAACTGAATATTATAACTTAATATCTTATAATTTTATTATATCGACATTTGTTTCATATTATAGATTATATGCACTATTCTACCTGTCATTCTATCCTTTATTTTGTTTCCCTGATGGCGATCCTTCTTTTCATATTGTAACTCCTTTTAAATAGTCTAATATAACGTCTAATATTACTTTTGGGAAATGAGGTGTTAACAATTGCATTGGAACGAACATTGCTTTACAAAGATTCAAATAAATATAACAGCTATTCGGATGGCCTAATTTATCATTCGAAGTTTTCACAGTGCATTCGAAAACTTTTTGTATTAGTTTTGATACATTCTTCACACTACTTATAGTATGTTATATTTATAACTTCCGATATCAAAAGTTTTTGATATCGGTCAATTAAAAGAGGATTAATTTTACATTATATTACAAACTATTGCACAACCATGCATTTTTTGCTCGTGCCTGTATCAAAGATAATATATTAACAATTTGCACTTTCACATTCATTTTGAAAGATTCAGTTACATGTACTTCAGGCAAAGCTATATCATAACATATAGGAACATTCTCAATACGTGTTTTATCTTTTATTAAAGATTTAATTATACTAGATTTAGATGAAATTATATTAAAGATTTAGTTATACTGGATTTAGATGAAATTACATTATAGTATGTAGAGTCAACAATGTAAGTTTCAGACAAAGCTGTATGTCTAGATGCACCACATAACGCACGTAATTTATCATCAAATATAGAACATTCTTCAATAAGAATCATACATATTTCTGATTTCTTTTTAAGCTCAGCTAACGTTTTGTATATATTACGAATATAATTGTCTCTGATATTCATGCACCAACGTACTATTTTTTCAGCTTCTAATCGTTTTTCAATATAACTTTTATTGCTGTATGTAATATTAAGTTTTGTAAAATATTTTCAACAAATATTACCGAATTACTGTGAATTTTTATAAAGTCTTTTGACCGAACCGACTTTACGTACTTTTTAGTAATATTTTTAGCAATATTTGTAACAATATCATTTTTCTTTTCAAGTATAGGGTTAGTACTTCTTTTCTGATAATATCGCTTATTATATAGCCATATAGCCACTTACGATCAGAAGGTATTTCTCTTTGCCTCTCTCGTTCACGTTGACTATTCTTGTTATATCGACGACGCTTTTTAGTACGATCATTTTCTGGATCTTGTTAATACCGACATCATTTTTAGCACGATTATTTTCTGGATCTTGTTGATACCGACATCGTTTTTTAGCACGATTATTCTCTAAGTCCTGTTGATACCGTTATCGTTTTTTAGTACGATAACTTTCATTTTTATATTTATGTTCTACTTCAGAATTAATATGTTCTGAATCTTTGTTTTTATTTTCATTATTCGTACCTTGAACTTCTATTTTCTTTTGCTTGTTGCCACTACATAAATCATTATCCTCTCGAGTAATACCATTTTGAATCTCTTTATCAACTTGTGCAATATAAATATCATTCATCATTGATTGTACATGTTCTTTTGGTGTACTCAACGTTTTCGAAAAATTATTTAATTTTTCCCTAATTTGCTAAGAATTAAAATTTTCTTGGAATTGATTCAATTTCTGTTGTTCCTTGTCATATTGACATTTTGTACATACATATCGTGTCAATTTCTTCTGCTTTTACTTTTACTACTTCTAATGGAAATACTTCTAGAGGAGTATTGTAGATTGATAAATCTTGAGGAAAGTGCTCAATTACATACATTAAATTCAAAAATTTTTATTAAATTCAAATGCATTAAGTTAATCTTATTTTATATCTTATTTTATCTGGTTTAATATCAAATAATAGTGAAATACCAAAGGCTATTGCAAAAACACCGCAATCGTTGGAATTTGGTTGTTCTTACACAACAGGTAATTGAATAGGACACTTAATAAAGTTATACGTTGGAAATAATTTTTCCAAAAACTGTTTCTGACACACGCTTAATATTTTTGTATTTAAAGAATCATAAATCATAAATAAATATATTTTTTGTATCGTAATAACTGCACATCCAATGGCTTCTCAATATCTGAGTAGATAATATCTGTAAATGCTTTTTATTCCTTGGTATGGGTTGTATCATGTCCATTAATTGTATTCGCCATGTATCAACAGGTCTATACTCTGAATACGTTTCTAAAAGATCATTAAAATGATTCATATGCAGATCATTTAACCATCTGCCTTGAGCAATAATACTTTTTTGTTACACCGACAGTGTCATTTCTCATTAATGTTTCCCTTTAACAAAATTATTTTGCGCATGTTTAGCAGCGTCTTCATTTTCTATATCTTTACTTATATTGTGAATATTGACGCTATTTTTCTCCTTGTTACAATAATACAATAAACGATATTTTCAACACACGACACATTTTGAAATTGTTCATTAAATAATATGAATATTACTCATTATTGATTGTACGTTTTTTTTTTATTGATCTTATAAAAGAATACTGATGATCTTATAAAAGAATTGTTATTTAATTCTTTTTTAGTTTGTTGAGACTCATCATCTTTTTGTTTATTTGACGATTTCTGTTGTTTCTTTTCATATCGATGGTTTGTACATTTATGAACCGCATCAGCCTTTCTTGCTGTTATCATTGCCAATGGAAACACTTTCTGAGGCATATCATATTTTAAATCTTGAGGGAAGTGCTCAATAACATTGGAAATTTTCAATAACATTGGAAATGCTCAATAACATTCAAAAATTTTTATTAAATGCGAAAACGCATTAAGACGTCATATCTTACTTTTTCAGGCTTAATGTTAAATAGTAATAAAATAGCGAAAGCTATTGCAAAAACACCGCAATCATTACAATTTGGTTCTTGTTGCACAATAGGAAATATTATTGACTTTTTATCAAAGGGATAAAATGGAATTAATCGTCTCAAAAATTGTCATCACAATGTTTATGCAACTTCCTTTTATTAGATGAATCGTAAATATGTTTTTTGTATCATAGTAACTACATACCCAATGTCCATTCAAATTCAATAACTTATTTAATTTACACAAATCCAGTGAGTCAGATTCATAATTATGTAAATCAAAATCAGAACTATGTAAAAGCTGTGTATGTTTTTTATTTTCTGACATAGGTGGTATTGTATCATCAAAAATATACTTTGCAATGTACTAACGTGTCTATAATCTGAGCAACTTTTTAAAAGACGATAAAAATGCTCTATATGCATGTCTTCTAACCATCTACCTTGAGCAATAATATTTTTCCCTTCTATCGGAAACGTTACTTTTGTTTTTATAGACATTTTTATATACTATTCTTGAAAAAGACGTGTTAAATCAACTGTTGAATGTTTCGAAATATTGTTACCTCTTTTACACGATGCTGATTGATTCTTTTGCTTGTCTCACTTCATATTGCAAGAACAACAATCAGCGCGATATCGTAACAGTTTTGACAATTCAACTATCGAAAATTGAAATAATTCAAAGTTTTTTTAAATCTAAAATCTTAAATCGTAATTGTAATTGGCGCACAGCAATCTGATATTGGCGCATAATGGCCTTTTGATTAACTAGAACAAACATTGCGCGCGCTACACGCGCGCCATTTACCATTTCAGATATTAACACATAATTATTTATGTTCTTTTTCCAAGAAAAAAAAAGATATAAAATGTACGCCTCTTTCTCTCTCATCCTTTTCTCTTTCTTATTCTACCTCTCATTCTTACGTTCTCTCACTGTCTCTTTAACTCACTTTTCGTTTTTCTCTTTCTCTTTTTCTTGTTCGCTTATTCTCTTTAACTTTGCTCTACTCTAACCTCCTCTCATTTTGTCTTTTATTTTCCTCTTATTCTTTCTCTCTCACTTTTCCTCTGTCTCTTACATTTTCTTCACATCCTCTCTCTTATTCCTTTGTTTTTGATCTTGTTTCTGCGCTCTCTTTGAAACACTCTCTCTCTCTCTTTCTTTTTCTTTCTTTTACATTTTCTCCCTTATTTTATCTCTCATTCTCGCGTTTTCACACTTCTCCTTTAATTCTCATTTTGTTTTTCTCTTTCTTTTTTCTTCATTCGCATGCACTCTCCTATTTCGCTCTCTACTCCTTTCATTCTCTCTTTTATTTTTTTTCATTCCTTCTTTCTCACTTCTTATGTCTCTTACATTCTCTTCACATCCTTTTTCTTATTCCTTCTCTTTTGTTGTTTCTGCGTTCTCTTTAGCGTGCTCTTTTTCTGCCATTCTATTTCCCTTTTTCATCTTCATTCTTATTCTATCTCTCATTTTCCGTTCACTCACTTTCTTTTTAATTCTCTTTTCGTTTTTCTCTTTCTCTTTTTCTTGTTCGCGTACTCTCTTTAATTTCGCTCTATGCTCTAATTTCCTCACATTGTCACTTCAATTTTTCTACCATTTTGCCTCTCTCATTTTTTCTCTGTCTCTTACATTCTTTTCACACCTTTTTCGTCATTCCTTCGCTCGAAACTTGCTCTTATTTCTGCGCTCTTTCTCTCTTTCTCTCACCCCGCAACTTTCTCTTTTTCTTTTTCGTTTTCTTCTTTAGTCTACGGCTCATTTTCATTCTCACACTTTAACTCTCTTTCTGTTTTTCTCTTTCTCAGTTTCTCTTTCTAACTTCGCTGTCTGCTCTAACCTCCTCGCATTTTCTCTTTCATTCTTCCTCCCATTTTTTTATCTCACTTTTTCTGTCTGTCTTACATTCTCTTCACACACACTCTCTCTTATTTCTTCACTTTTGCTCTTGTTTCTACGCTCTCTTCGACGTGCTCTCTCTCTCTCTCTCTCTCTCTCTCTCTCTCTCTCTCTCTCTCTCTCTCTCTCTCTCTCTCTCTTTCTTTCTCTCTCTCTGTTGAGTTGAGTAGACGCGTTCTAGAAGTACTCCGGTAATAAGAGGAAGTTCATTGAGAAATAGTAGTTTCTTGAAGGTAAAATCGGGAGTGCAGTTGGAGACGGAGAGTTGATAGGAGTGATAGTTTGCGATAGGAGTAATGAAATAGTAGAGAAATTGTGAAAGAATTTCTGCAAAGACGTTGGAAGGCGAGGAATGGCTCTGATGAGTCAGCAAAATTGACGGCACGACTCCGCGACAACGCAAGTGGTGGTGACAATTGAAAGTCAAAAGTCGATAAGGAAGAATCGTATATCATATGATAATGAGCAATGAGTGAGACGGGGAGTAATTGGATATGTAGGCAATGTAGAAAAGAAATAAAAACGCAAATGATAAGATGTATACCGTGTGATAAGGAATTTCATCCAAGCTGTCACAAATTGCATAAGGTGTATGACGCGGCAAATGAACTTATTAATTGTCCTGGAAAGTGCGAGATATTTACTGTAAAAGTAAATAACAGTGGAATAGCAAGCTCGGCGCAAGAAGGGACAGTGGCACATACGGAAAGAAAGCAAGCAGTGGGATCCAGTATGGAGACAAAATTAGACTGGATGGTGCGGAAAATCAGGGATGAAATGGTCAGCAAAAATGAAATAAAGAGTATGATTAAAGATATAGTTAAAGATGAAACAGATCAATTGAAGAAGGAGATGGAAGAAATGAAGAAGATGATAGAATTTCTTAGTAAAGAAGTAAAAGATGAATTACAACAAGTGTCGAGTGCAAGCATGGAAGCAGGAGAGGTAAAGAGGAGTTATGCTGTGGAGGAGTGGAGCTGTGAAGGGAAATCAGAGAGAGTCAGTGCTGGTTATTAAACCTAAAGATGAGGAAGAGAATAAATCAAGTGAGAACACAAAGAAAGACGTCAAAAAAATTAATGTCACGAAATTAGGAGTGGGAATTACAAAAATGAAAAAAGTGACAAGAGGAGCAGTAGTAGTTGGATGTGAAAGTAGAGTGCAAGCAGAAAAGTTGAAGCAAGAAGTTGTGAAGGACTTGGGGAAAAAATATGAAGTACAAATACCAAAGAAGAGAAAACCGAAGGTAAAGATATTTGATATTGATAATGAAGACTGTGAAAATGAGCAGAGTTTTTAGGAGAAGATAGAAGAACAAAATGGAATGCAGAAGAACACCATCGAAGGGAGGATAATACGAAAAGTAGCGAAAGCTAAAAAGACAATGGTAATAGCGGAAATAAATGCCACGACAAAGGAGAAATTTTTGCAGTGGGAGAAGATAAAGATAGAGTGGAACATGTGTAAGGTGCAGGAGTATATAGGGATTTTAAGATGCTATAAATGTTGCGGTTATTACCATTTTGCTAAAGAATGTACAAAAAGAGATGTGGTATTTGTGCAAATCAGCATGCGACTAAGGAATGTCAAAGTGAAATAAAGAAGTGTGTAAATTGTGAAGAAAAAATTAAGAGTCATAAAATTAAAAATCTAAAGTCAGATCTTTCGGCATATGACAGTAATTGTCCATGTTTTAAAAAAGAAATAGAAAAGCAGCTTGAAAAAATTCAATGTAATAGTATATAGCAATTAACGAATGTAAAGAAAAGTAGAAGTAAGGTAATTTGTTTGAATGCGCAGGGATTCTTAAAACATAAAGACAACATAGAGAATGAGTTGATAATGAAGTATAAACCTAGTGTAATAGGATTTACGGAAACTCATATAACGAAGAAGATAGAAGAACATGAATTGCACATCAATGGATATGTATGCGTGCGAGGAAATTCGGAGTCTAGTAGAACAAGCGGAGTGTTATTATATATAGAAGAAAGAGTTAGGTTTGATATGATAGCGATAGAAAAGTGTGACGGAAACTGGTGGACAATAATAGTAAAAATTAAAGAGAGAGACTACATGGGAATAATTATGATAGTATATCATTCACCAAATAGTAACGAGAGTAATTTTATAAATTATTTGGAGGAGACATGTATAAATGTTATGCAGAATGATAATGTTATAATAATGAGTGATTTCAATATAGATATGACTGTAAATAATTATGTAAGAAATAGATTAGTTAGAGTAATGAATGCTGGAGGACTGATACAGTTGGTAAAAGAAGCAACAAGAATTGTAAGGAATTCAGAAACATTGATTGATTTGGTGTTTGCAAATGTAGAAATGGAAGTTGATGTGTGGCATGAACCCAAGATAACAGATCATTCTGCAATAGTGTTATATTGGAATGTAATAGAGTCAGTAGATGAAAATAGAGTGATTAAATATAGAGATTATAAGCGAATGGATGTGGAGAAATTTAAAAGAATGATACGGAATGGGTTGGATACGATAGAAGGAGACAATGTAAATACGTTAGGAAACTTAATGGTTCAAGAGATTATTAGATGTCTTGACGAAATAGCACCGATAAAGACAATAGTATTAAGGCAGAAATGGCAGGGAAAGCAGTGGTTTTGTGAGAAGGTAAAATTAATGATAAAGCAAAGGGATGAGGCATATAAAGTAGCTCGTGTAAGTAAAACTGAGGAGGACTGGAAAATATTCAGACAGTTGAGGAATAAAACTGTGGATAGTTGCAGGAGAGCGAAAAGAGGTTATTTGGAAGAAAAGCTCGATAAAAATAAGAATGATCCAAAAAATATGTGGAGTGTGTTGAAGGAAATGATAAAAGGTAAAAGAAGTGATAAAGAATATAAAGAAATACAGATTGAAAATAGAATAATAGATAAGATAGAGGAAATGGCGGATATATTCAATAGTTATTTTGTTGATAATATTAGGATACTAAGTAATGAAGAACAAGGAGAAAATGATATAGAGAGTAGAAGATATAGTGAAAATGTTTGGGAAGTATTTGAGCAAATTGAAAAAGAACAATTATATAAAATAATAAGAAAATTGGAGAATAAAGCAGGAACAGAAGAAGGTATAAATGTAGAAGTAATGAAATGTATAGTAGAAGCAGCAGCAGAAAAAATTTGTTATGTATTTAACACATCATTGGAATCAGGAGTGTTCCCAAATGAATGGAAAGAAGCGATTGTGGTTCCAATACCAAAAGTGCGAGGAACAAAAAAAATTGAGGAATTTAGACCTATAAACAAATTGCCGATATATGAAAAAGTTTTAGAGATAATAGTAAAGAAACAATTAATAGAATATTTGGAAAAAAATGAGTTGTTTACAGAATGTCAATCAATCGGGTTTTAGAATGAAGCATTCGTGCGAAACTGCATTACAATGGGTACTATCAGAATGGAAAAGAAACATAGGAGAAGGAAAAATAATAGGTGTAGTGTTTTTAGATTTGAAAAGAGCATTCGAAGTAGTTGACAGGAAAATTTTGATTAAGAAATTACAATGGTATGGGATAAATGGAGCAGTACTAAATTGGTTTAAGAGTTATTTGGAAAATAGAAGTCAAAGAGTAAAATTTAATGGGATACTATCGGCTGCTATTAATATAGATTTAGGGGTTCCACAAGGGTCAGTGTTGGGACCGTTGTTATTCTTGATATATATCAATGATATTGTGGAGGTTATTGGTGATAATTGCGAAATAAGATTATTTGCGGATGATGCGCTGATATATACGACAGGGTATTCAAGTATGGAAATTAATGAGAAGTTAAATAAACAAATGGAAAAAATTGATGAATGGGTGAAGATAAATAAGTTGTGTGTAAATGTTGAAAAAACTAAGGTTATGTTAGTAAGAGGAGTTAGAAAGAAAGTTAATGAGAAAAATATAAAAATTAAGTTAAGATTGAAGGAGTTAGAGGTAGTGACAGAAATTAAATATTTAGGAATAATAATTGACAAAAATTTAAATTTTGCGAAGCATGTTGACTATATAAGTAGAAAAGTGGGAGTAAAATTGGGTGTCATGCGAAGAATTGGTAGAGATATATCAGCGTATATGAGATGCATAGTATATAAGGCAATAATTGCTCCGGTGTTTGACTACTGTGGGTCAATTTTGGTGGGAATTAGCAAAACGAATGTGGAACATTTGCAAAAATTACAGAATCAAGGGATGAGAATTATTCTCAGGTGTAACAGAAGAGTAAAAATTATTGATATGTTGGAGGCATTGAGTTTTATGTCAATTAAGGAAAGAATAGAATATAATGTTTGTATGATTGTGTATAAAATTATGAAAGGTTTATGTCCGAAATACTTGCGGAATAAAATAGAAGTAGTACAATATGAAGGAATTGATACAAGACAAGTAGGTAATATATATATTGACAGATGTAAAACAAGTGAGGAACAAAAAATGTTATTATAGGATTAAAAATGTATAATGCGCTACCAATAGAGATAAAAAGCGAAGAAAAAATACAAAGTTATAGAAAGAAGTTGTCACGGTATATTAAAGCGAGAGTGAGAGAAGCAAACGCGTAGGAGAAATATAATTAGTAGTAGTGATAATAGTATGAAGTTGATTGTAATTGTGTATTATGGAAATATGTATATTTTTTTTTATGTAGCTATTGTAGCCAGTGCTGCCAGACAGGCCAGGTACCCCCTCCACGGGGGTCAGGCCGCGCATGTGCCGAGCGAACAGAACGAACAGAGCGAACAGTAATGTACGTTATGGCGGGTAGTTTTGGCGGGCTCCACTGCTTGAGGTTATAAGTGCTGCAGTAGCAGGCGGAGAAGCGGAGATGAGAAGATAGGTAAGTATGTATTATAGTATTATGTAGTTGTAGTAGCATTAGTTTAGTTGTAGTTTAGTTGTAGTTATATTTTGTGATATTTTAATATATCTGTGATATAAATGCAATATGGATAATAGTATTGGGGAAGGAGCTATTAAAAAAAAGATTCGCAATTTTAATAATGCATGGCTTGAAGATCCTGCTTTTAAAGGATGGTTGGCTCCTCATCCTAAAGAAAATAAAGCTTTGTGCGTAGTGTGTAATAGAAGTATTAGATGTTGCAAGACGGATATAAGACAGCATTCGCAGACTGTAACACATATAACAAATATAAATGGTCAAAGTCTTGATAACCATAATGAGATCAATGAGCAAGTTTCAGACAGAGATAGAGTAAAACGCGCGGAAATAAAATTAGTAGCATTTTATGCTGAACATAATTTAGCATTTTGTACAGTTGATCATTTAATATTATTAGTAAAAAATATTTTTGGTCCAGAGTCAAAGGTTGCACAAAATCTTGCACTGAAACGAACAAAATGTACTCAAATTTTAAAAGAAGTAATTTCTAAACGCGAAGAAGAAAAGTTAATATCAATTTTGCAAACGCGTAAATTTTCTATTTTAATAGATGAAACAACAGATATAACGGATAAAAAATGTATGTGTTTAGTTGTTAGATATGTTTCACCAAACGATAAAAAAGTAAAAACGCAACTGTTAGAATTACTAGAATTAGATGCTATAAATACTACTGCGAGTAAAATTTTTGAAATTTTTAAAACCTTTTTAGAAAAAAATAACATTCCTATTAAAAATATCGTTAGTATGGCAAGTGATAACGCAGCAGTAATGACGGGATGTAACAATTCTTTTTTCTCTCGCCTAAAAAATGAAGTATCCGGTGTAATATTATTAAGATGTATATGTCATTCATCCGCGATTATAGCCAATAAAGCTTGTGAAAAATTGCCAAGAAATTGTGAAAATTTAGTTAGAGATGTTGCAAATTATGTTTCGGGCAGTGCGAGAAGATGTGCAATTTTACAAGAATTCCAAGATTTTTTTAACGTAAAAAAGAAAAAAATTCTTAAATTGTCGAGTACAAGATGGCTTGTGCTGCATAACTGTGTTGTCAGATTACTTGAAAACTGGGATGTTCTTAAAAATTATTTTACATTAGCTGGTGTAGAAGATAAATCTCAGTCTGCAGAACATATCTTAGTACAATTAAATGATAAATCTATTAAAGCGCATTTATTATTTTTAAAATATTCATTAGAAATGTTTAATAACTTTAATATTCTTTTCCAATCGCGCAAAATTTTAATTCACAAATTATATTATAGTAGTCAACGAATTATTTATCAGATTGCTCAAAATTTCATGGTTTCAGAGACTTTAAAGAATATTTCTACTTTAAATGTAGAAGATGAAAACAATTTTAAACATCTGACCGATATATATGTGGGACCAGAATGTGAAAGCTTTTTGCGAACTGAGCCTTTAGAATTTGTTCAAGAAATTAAATTAAATTGTTTAAATTTTTATAAAACTGCTATTAAAGAAATGTTGAAACGTTTGCCGTATAACGATACGCTTTTTGAAGAATTAACTTTCTTAGATGCCAAAATTGCACTATATGACGAGTCCAGACATAAAATTAAAGATTTATCGTTTATTGCTACATGCGTAGAAAATATTAATATTACTAAATTAGCAATAGAATGGAGAACTTTGCCATCAGTTTTTTCTGATTTAGAAAAAAAAGAGTTAGCTTCGTTAAAAATCGATGAAATGTGGACTAAAATATTAAATTTTAAAGATTTTGATGATAAAAAAATGTTTACAAATTTAGAATTATTAGTGGAGTCAGTTCTTACTTTTCCTAATTCAAATGCCGAGGCAGAATGGATATTTTCAATATTAACTGATGTAAAAAATAAAAAAAGAAATTCTTTAAATAATAATACTATTTCTGCAATTTGTAAAATTAGATCTAGTTTTCAGGCTCATAATATTAATTGTGTTAACTTTGAAATTGATTCGAGACATTTGGAATTGCACAATGCGCAAAACTTATATTCGAAGCAACATAAATCCGACAACGCATAATTTTTTTTCATTTTTATTTCTTTATTTTTCACACCGCACTTGTAGCAGCTTTTTATGCATGTATATTTGGAAATTAATTTTAATAAGTTAAATTTTTTTTATTTCTAACATCGTACGTATGGCAATTTTTTATGCATGTTGCTTATAAAGTATTAAGGTTTCGTTTAATTTCAGGTAATTATCTGTGATATTATAAGATTTTTTTTTTATAATTCTAACACAAATTTTAATTTTTTTAAAGAGAATAAATTATAATTATAAATTTTAATTTTTTTTTTACAATTTTATCATAGTTTATAAGTAGTATTACAGTTTATTTTTTTCCACTGCACGCATAATTATTTATGTTTATATTTATTTTATATTAATTATAAAACAGTTTAAAGAATTTTTTATTTTTATGCATTTTAATTAGAAAACATTTAAATTTAATTTTTTCCACATTGCCCAATTCTTTATGTATGTTAATTATAAAATATCAACGTTTCTTTTATTTTCAGGCAGTTATATTTTGTGATAGTTTATGATTTTTTGTTTCTTTATGCATTTCTTTATGCATGTTAATTATAAAATATTAATGTCTCTTTTATTTTCAGGCAGTTATATTTTGTGATAGTTTATGATTTTTTGTTTCTTTATGCATTTCTTTATGCATGTTAATTATAAAATATTGTAACGGTACGCCTTTTTCACGCGGGTATTTATAATAGCTCGCCGGGGTCGAGGGTGGGAAAAAGGAGAAGACACTGCTCTGGTTTTAGAAAATAAAATAACAATATTTATTCATATATAACATAAAGAAATGGATTGTACAAAACGACATGTGTTTGTGTGTAGTGTCGCGGGTGTCGATTAGGTCGGTGTGTGTGTACTTATAGACTACGATGTATAAACGGAGCGCGGCTTACAAAGGACGGCGCGACTTATATTCTAAACGGAGCGCGGTTTACAAAGGACGGCGCGACTTATACATAAACGGCGCGACGCGTGATTCGCGGACGCGGGTCGTGTCGGAGTACGACGCGGACGTTTCGATGTAGTGCCTCGGTGGCACTCGGCAGGGAAACAGGACAGGTACGGTGTCTCCTCGGGAGCTCCCGAGGAGGGGATTGGTTGCACACCGGTGGCTCCCGGTTGCGTAACGGCAACACCGTTACGCCGTGCGGATACGCAGGTAGCACCCAGCGCGGTCAGGAGTCGGACAGGTAAAGAGCCTCCGGTAGCACCCGGAGGAGGAAGTCTACACACCGGTAGTACCCGGCTGCGCACGGCAACACCGTGACGCTGTGTAGGGGATGCGGTCAGTAGCTCCTGACCGCGAGGAATGATCCTGTCTTGCCGCGGCGGCCCCTTTTTATACCCGGCAGATGCCGGCGTGGTGGGGATAGCGCGTAGGTGGATGCCGGCGTGGTGGGGGAAATCGCGTGGGCCGGAGCGCTGTGCGTGGGCGCTCGTCGGCTAGTGACGAGGAGGGGAGGCGTATCGTCACATTACCCCCCCTCTTAACGTGTCCGCCTAACGTTGGCGGCAAGATGTTGGGCGGCCCGTTGGGTCGAAGCGCACGACCCATTTCCCGCTGTTTCCGCTCCGGATCCTATACTTCCGGTTGCGGGCCCCTGGGTGAAATGGTACCCAAAATGTCTCTCCTGAGGGCAGGTGGACTTCCACGATCTTTGATCCGGGTTCTGCTTTCTCTTTTGTCGCGCTGATGGTTGTTGCAGTGGTGGTGGTTGTTCGCAACGTCGTCGGTGGTGGCGATGGTCTTGGAATCTCGGGCGGCACAATCTTAATTTTCCGGACTGGCGTAATGGTCGTCATTGCGACGATGGTTGGTTTCGTCGGACGCTCTGGAGTTGGAGTTGCCGGCTGGACGGCCGCGGGAGCAGCTGCTTGCTTTTCCGCTCGATCCCTCGCCTCCAATCCCTCGCCAGCGGGCGCGGTCCTTGACTGCTGACACCCTCGCACGGTCGGCGCTCCCGGAGCAGGCCCTGCCACTTCCCGGCCTGATGCCGTCTCCCGAGGAGGCAGCTGTGTTGTTTCAGCCACTTTTCCTGCCGGACGTCGGCGGTTTTTCAAAAGGTTCGTACTGGCGGGCTTGCGGCGAGCGGGCCTTGTCGCAATAGGCTCCGTGAGCATAATTGCTCGACGGCGGTTTTCGGCATCGCCCCTCTGGATTTTTGTGCCCACCTTGGGCACTTCGCGACGCAGAACCGGCGCTATGGCTTTCTTCGTATCGCCTTCTGGTTTGTTAGGGCCAAGATCGTGGTCCGATAGATCGGAAATATCGGAAAGATTTCCGAATAATTCCTCTAACACTTTCCGAGATTCCATCGTTACTTGAAATTCGGAAGAATGTGTTTGCGCTCCGGAGCGGCCGGTTTATATACTCAAGGTCAGGCGCGTGATTGGTCAGTGATCTGGTGGTGGGGGTATTTCGACCCGCGAAATAGTTAGCATAGCGTAGGCTCGCGGGGGTGTCTTAGCGCGCGAAAAGCTATCGCGGCGTAGCCGCGCGGGGGCGCTTTGACGCGTAGCGTGGACTCGCGGGGGCGCGTACGGAAGTTGACCGTGGCGTAGGCGCGCGGGGGCGCTTCGGCGCATGGCGTAGACTCGCGGGGGCGCGTATAATTTATAGCGGCGCGCGCTCCTCGCGTTCGGCATTCTCTGGGGCCGTTTCTGGCGCTCTTTTGAGATCCTGGACGTGTATGTGTCGGTGCCAGCGTCCACGGGTGTCGTGAAGATCAACAATCACCGGTGATATGATTTTCCGGACTTCTAGTGGCCCGATATATCGGGGGGCCAATTTCGCATTAAATCCGGTGGCCTTTTTGGATAGCGGGTATTCGCGCTTCCATACTAACTCGCCCACTCGTGGTCTCCAGTCGCGGTGTCGCAAGTTATAATGGGCTTCTTGCTTTTGAAAAGCCTTTGCCAAATTAATGCGGACTACCTCGAAGGCGTCTTCTAGGCGCTGACGAGTGCGATGCGGAGTTTCGTTGGCCGCGTGGCGGCGATCCTCTGGATGTGGAAGAGCGAGTTCTCGACCGTGATTTAAATAAGCCGGTGTATATCCGGTGGCTTCATGTCGCGCGGTGTTGTACGCGAATTGTAGAGGACCTAAATTTTCGTCCCATCGCCGGTGGTTTTTGCCGGTATATTGCGCGATCATCGTCTTCAGGGTTCGGTTGGTTCTTTCTACCGGGTTGCAATGCGGCGCTCTAACTGGTGTTGTCCGGTGCTTAATTCCAAAAGCTCGTAGTGTCCCTTCCAACTGAGCGGACTTTAATTGAGTGCCATTATCGGATATAATTTGGTCCGGGCAACCGTGCTGGTAGATTATTTGTTCTACAATAGCTTTGGTAACGATCGGGGCGGTGGCCCGTCGAAGCGGCTTTAGTTCTACCCACTTCGTGAATCGGTCTTGCATCACGAGGAGCCATGTGCGTCCTTGTAAAGACCGTGGCAGTGGTCCCACTAAGTCGAGGGTGACTTGTTGCTATGGCTGAGTGACCGGTGCAGTGTGCAGTTTTCCTGCCGGTTTGATGGTTGGTGCCTTGTGCGCCAGGCATGTGGGGCACTTCCGGACGTACTGGTTGATGTCTTGGAACATCCCTGGCCAATAGAAAAGACGAGCCATTCGAGCAATGGTCTTTGCGGTCCCGAAATGTCCGGCGGTGGGGTCCGCGTGGTGGCGTTCCATGACCTGTGCACGGTCCTCTTTTGGAATGCAAAGCTTCCATTGTTCAGTGGGGTCGATCTCCCGGAAGTCTACATTATGTAGAATATGCCGGAAGAGCTTCCCATTCCGGAATTGGTAATCCGGAAAGTCATTTGGCCGTTTGCGTACCCCGATCGTAATGCGCCGATACCACATACATTGTGATCTGGTCGGTCGGGTTCCGGGTCGCGCGGCACATACCTCGGGTTGGCGAGACAATGCGTCAGCCACCTTGTTGGCGCTTCCCCTACGGTATCGTACGTCGAACTCATATTGTTGGAGTTCGAATAGCCAGCGGCCTAGTCGGCCAGACGGTTCTTCTAGTTTCTGTAGCCAGCGGAGCGATTGGTGGTCCGTGACCACGGTGAATGGGTACCCCTCCAGGTATCCCCGCATTTTTCGAATGCCCCATATAATTGCCAGGCACTCGAGCTCCGTGGCACTATAATTTTTCTCGGCCCCGTTTAATGTTCGGCTGGCATACGCGATGACGCGCTCTCCGTCGTCCTGGTGTTGTGTCAGGACTGCGCCGAGGCCGCTTATACTGGCGTCCGTTTGAAGGACGAATCGTCGGTTGAAATCAGGACATGCTAATACCGGTGCCGTAGTTAGGGCTTGTTTAAGCCGTCGGAAAGCTTCTTCCTCGTCTGGGCCCCATTTCCATTTGGCATTTTTGCGTGTTAATTGATTAAGCGGAGTAGCGACGACGGAGAAATTTGGTACGAACCGCCGGTACCAAGAGGCCATGCCCAGGAACTGTCTCACCCGTCGGATGGTGGTGGGTGTCGGCCAATTTGTCACTGCGCTGACTTTCGCAGGGTCGGTTCGTACTCCTTGGCGATCTATGACATGGCCAAGATATTTGAGTTGATCTCGGCAAAAATGGCATTTTTCGGGGTTGAGACGGAGCTTCGCTTCTCGGAGACGACGGAACACCTCGGCCAGGTGTCTCAGGTGGTCGTCGAAGGTTGGGCTGGCCACGATAATATCGTCTAAATAGACCATTACGTGAGGCTCTAGTTCGGGTCCCAGCACTTGATCTAATAATCGCTGGAATGTTGCCGGGGCGGAGTGTAGCCCAAACGACATGACCCGAAATTGCATCAGCCCCCTTCCTGGGATTGTGAATGCCGTGACTGGTCGGCTTTCTAGCTCCAGTGGTACTTGCCAGTAGCCACTTTTTAGATCGAGAGTCGAGAGATAACGAGCCCCTCGGAGTTTATCCAGGGTTGCGGCCACCTGGGGGAGGGGGTATGCGTCTCGTTCGGTGACTTCGTTTACCCGGCGGAAGTCTATACAAAACCGGTGGGTGCCGTCTTTCTTGCGGACGACCACGATCGGTGAGCTCCATGCCCCGTGTGACGGTTCAATTATTCCGTCTTTCTCCATCTTATCAACCTCTTGGTTGATAATGGCTTGCATAGCCGGATTTCTCGGCCTATAGCGTTGCTTTATTGGTTGGTCGGATTTAAGACGGATACGGTGTGAGATCAGGTCGGTCGGTCCGCGGATTCCCTCAAATTTTGCCAGTTCTTGGCTTAGAAATTTTTGTAGTTGGATTTCTTCCTCCCCGGTATATTTGGTCAGTCCGGACGTGGTGGTCTCGCAAGCGTTACGGGTGCGTTTCCAGGCGGTGCAAGGCGGTGCCGCGAGAGTAAGCTCAGTACGTGACCATAGGTCGACGCCGATTAACATGGGGCTTTTCAAGGATGGCATCTCCAAGAAGTCGTGTTGATACTTCTTGCTCCCGATTTTTACCGGAAGGGTGTACGTTCCGGGGATTCGGGTTGACTCTCCGTCTGCCAGGTGGACGTTCTGGCTTTCACTGCGGGGAGAGTACCCCATTGACTCGGCATGTCGGGCGGTGTCGGCGTTAATAAATGACACCTCTGACCCGGAGTCTATTAATGCCTCTAGCTGGCGCTGGTGGAGGCGGACGGAAATATGCGGCCGCGGCTGATAATTTATTCGGATATTGCTTCGGACCGGGTTGCGACGGTTTCGCTCCCGGCCCGAGCGGCGTTTCCCGGTCTCGGGTGACATTCTCGGGTAAGGACCCCGTCTTTCCCACACTGGGAGCAAAACTTCTTCGGTGGTCTCTTACAATCGAGCCGAGTATGGCCTCGCTGTTTGCAGCGCCAACAGCATTCCTCACGATTGTAGGTAGCGGCGGCGACTGCTGGGCCTGCCCCTTGATATTTTGGCTCAGCCTTCCGTTCTCGTTCTTGTTGTTGAACGGCCTCATACTCGGTGACTCGAGCTTTTAGTTCCCCAATATTATTAATCTCGGCTCGGCGGATACAATATTTGTACTTCGGGCTCATGTTCTCGTATAGCCGTTCGAGCTGTTCGTCCGCTGAGAACCCTCCTGCTCTTCGCATACTGGTAAGTATGGCCGTTGCGAATTTTTGGAACGGTTCGTCGGATTTTTGGTATCGACCCACGATCTCTCGGGTCAATTTTGCTCGATACTGGGGTGGCAGGAACTCGTTTTGAAAGTCCTGGATAAAATCCTCCCAGGTGGTCCAGGCATCTCTGGTATTACGGTACCACAAAAGGGTCTCCCCCCGTAATAATTCGGGTAGTCCTTGTAGTAATTGTTCTCCGGAGTAGCCGTACCCGTTCTTCAAATCTTTTACCCTCTCTAAGAATGCCCAGGGGTCTCGGCCATCGAACTGGCAACCCCACTTCCGGATCTGGTTTAACACGGCGGCCGTGTCGGTGAGGACGGGCTTTGCCTCCTCTGGCGGAATCTCCATCTCGTCTGTTTCGGGTATTGTTTTAAGCGTTTCGAGCTCTGGGGCAACCGGATCGGAATATTCGTATTCCGGGTTTTCGTCAACGTAGTCTCGAATTCTTTGTCGTAACGCTTCTAAATTACCGGTACTATCTAAGCCTAAACGATCTAATTCAGCCGCAAGCTTGGTTTTTGACAAATAATATATCCACCTCTTCATGAGTGACGCTGTTTTTCAGAGCAATGTCTTTTCGGAGCAAGTCAGGTCCCTGTTCGGGCGCCAATGTAACGGTACGCCTTTTTCACGCGGGTATTTATAATAGCTCGCCGGGGTCGAGGGTGGGAAAAAGGAGAAGACACTGCTCTGGTTTTAGAAAATAAAATAACAATATTTATTCATATATAACATAAAGAAATGGATTGTACAAAACGACATGTGTTTGTGTGTAGTGTCGCGGGTGTCGATTAGGTCGGTGTGTGTGTACTTATAGACTACGATGTATAAACGGAGCGCGGCTTACAAAGGACGGCGCGACTTATATTCTAAACGGAGCGCGGTTTACAAAGGACGGCGCGACTTATACATAAACGGCGCGACGCGTGATTCGCGGACGCGGGTCGTGTCGGAGTACGACGCGGACGTTTCGATGTAGTGCCTCGGTGGCACTCGGCAGGGAAACAGGACAGGTACGGTGTCTCCTCGGGAGCTCCCGAGGAGGGGATTGGTTGCACACCGGTGGCTCCCGGTTGCGTAACGGCAACACCGTTACGCCGTGCGGATACGCAGGTAGCACCCAGCGCGGTCAGGAGTCGGACAGGTAAAGAGCCTCCGGTAGCACCCGGAGGAGGAAGTCTACACACCGGTAGTACCCGGCTGCGCACGGCAACACCGTGACGCTGTGTAGGGGATGCGGTCAGTAGCTCCTGACCGCGAGGAATGATCCTGTCTTGCCGCGGCGGCCCCTTTTTATACCCGGCAGATGCCGGCGTGGTGGGGATAGCGCGTAGGTGGATGCCGGCGTGGTGGGGGAAATCGCGTGGGCCGGAGCGCTGTGCGTGGGCGCTCGTCGGCTAGTGACGAGGAGGGGAGGCGTATCGTCACAATATTAATGTTTCTTTTATTTTCAGGCAGTTATATTTTGTGATAGTTTATGATTTTTGTTTCATTTCTTTAATTTTAATACATGTTTAATTAATTTATTTTTAAATAATAAATTAGAATTATAGATTTTCATTGTTCTTTTTCATTTTTCTCATATAAAGTTTATATATATATATATAATAATTATAATATTATTAATACAGTTATAATATACAGAATAACAATTTATTGTATTAAAATATTTATTTTATATTTGAAAATATGTAATTTTTGTTTTATGAACACTGGTAAGATTTTTTCGGCAGTTTTTCCTTGCTCAAGCAACGAATGTTGGTGTTCTTAATAGATTCTGCCAAATAAAATATTTAATTTTAATAACATACAAATGTGTATTTATTTACAATTATTTTAATATCCTAATATCCCTCCTCTTTAACTTCGCGCGCGTATGCATGTGCATTTATGTTCACGAGGGTCCGCACCCTTATAAAACGGTACTGTATTTAACTTGTAAGCGCATGCGTCAGCCTAACGTGACCAAGCTGGGCCGGGCCGTGCCGGGCAACCCGGCCCAAACTGGCAGCACTGATTGTAGCTAATAAACGATAATCATCATCATCATCATCATCATCATCATCATCATCATCATCATCATCATCTCTCTCTCCCCCCCCTCCCCCTCCCCCTCTCCCTCCCCCTCTCTCTCTCCCTCTCCCTCTCCCTCTCTCTCTCTCTCTCTCTCTCTCTCTCTCGGTTCTCTCGGTTCTCTCTTTCTCGTCTCACTCTATTTAATTTCAATCTCATTAACCCTCTTTGTCAAACTTCCCACTTTATTCCTTCCTTTATCTCATGCTTTTTTTACTCTTTTTTATTTTTATTCCCTCTCCCACATTTTATTTACATTTTCATTATCAGGTGCTTTTATTCTTTCTTTTGCACTTTCTTTTCTCTTGCTCATTTTTCATTCTTCCTCTTGTTCTCTCTCACACTTTTCTTCTTTCTTTCGCCTCTTCTTCCTCCCCCCTCTTTCTCTCTCTTATTATTCATATTCTCAAGCTGTTTTATAGTCTTTCTTCCTATTTTTTCTTTTTTTTTCGTTTTTTTTCTTTTCCATTTCTCTCCCACTTTTAAAATTATAAATATAATTTTAATAATATTTATCTTATATTGCAACAGAATTTTATACCAAAAATGTCGGACTTAGACACTGAACTGGAACTGTTAGAGAAGGAGTTGGAAAGAACGGATCCAATAAGTTTATTAACTGCAAATAATATATTGGATACCATACAAATTTATGACTCAACAGTGTAAGTTTTCAGATTTCCTGACATTTCTATACATTATCGTCACATAATAATAAGATAAAAATATTTTCAAAAATTGTAAAGTAAAGTAAAAAATATCTTCAAAAACAAAAATGAAAGTTTAAAATGGATTTCATTGTGTGAAAGCATTCTATACAAAAAAAAGCTTACAAATTTAATTTATTTTCAAATCCCTCGTACTGAGGGTGGATTTATACTGGAAAATAAGATTGAAGCTAAATCTAAAAAAAACTAATCAAATAAAACAAAATAAGTAAAAAAAGTCTATTATTTTATTTACAAGAGATAAAAATGATCGTTATTTATTAATCAATATTAGAATAAATGTTGCATAATTAGCAAATATGATCACACATACTGTGTCTCGCTTATTATAATATAAACTAATTTATAAAAACTTGGGTTCATCTAGCATAGGACTAATAGGATAAATGTTGATAATGAATGATGTTATAAGAAGTTTTATACTATATCATTTGGTCAAATTCTGTCGATACGGTTGGGATGTTTAAAAAATATAAAGACTGTATGATTTCACAATATTTGTCTTTAAAAAGTTAAACAATAAAAATATTCATATATTCCAAGTGACAAAAAGAAAAATTATTTTACTGCATTCTGTGTCAAAAATAATGCGCATTTGTCTTATTTAATTTCATTTATAAAATATCTATATAAAAAAAAGATATAGATTTATTAAGAAATAGCATTTTTATATATATAAAATATAATTATTAAATTGCAATACAATTATAAAGGCAATCTTTCTCTATTGGTAAGACCCACATTTTCCAGTTGTTTACGATAATCTAATTCCTTTTCGTGAAGCTTTATCACATTCAGTAATATCTAAACACACAATACTCTAATAGTGCACTCTTCCATAAAGCATTATGACCATTCTACAATTGTGTAAACATAGTTATAAATATAAGATTGTAAGAAAATAACTTCTCATAACTAAATATTCTTCTTGCATTCAAAAAATAATCGATTATGATTAGTCATTTTTTTACAAACTTACGTTTACAACCATGCTTACGTAATTGTAGAATGGCTCTTACATTACGTTAAGTACTGATCTTAAATTTAACTTTATTTTCTTTAATTACTTTTTCTTTTGCTTTTCCTCAAATTCTATCTATCTTTCTTCTGTCTCTCTCTTCCTTTTTCTTATGTATTCTCTATTTTGTTCTTTCTCTCTCTTTCTTTCTCTCTCTTTCTCATCTATATTTTTCTAACTGTTTTCTCATTCTCGCCCTCATTCTCTTTCTTTTTACTATTCTTTTCGTCTCTATTTTTCTCTCATTCTTTTTATCTTTCTTTCTCTCTCCCTTCTTTTCTTATTTCTTTATTTTTTGGTATTTATCCGTATTTTCTCTTATTCATCTTTTTAATATTATTCTAACTCTTCCTTTATATTTTTACTTTCAATCTTTTTTTTATATCAACGATGAGCACAATTTACTCAAGTCAGTGATTTTCTTTTTCTAGTCTTAATATCATAATTTTCATGAAGATTTGAGTAAAAGAAATTTTTTATTTTTTAATCTTTTGTATTTTGAACTGTCAAAACTATCAGAATATTCACCCATTTTCGCGCTAATACTTCTTTCGGAGTACAAAGTGAATTAAGCGAAAGAACTAATCAACATTACGGAAAAGCGTCAAAAATAAAATTAGTAACACGGTTTTTTTAAAAGCGCACCCAGCTCAAACAGCATGGACGCAACAATATTAATTATATAATTATTAATTTTACTTACTTATCCTATATTATTCTTATAGGGAAATCATAGGTTACATTGACGGTATCGAATCGCCTAGAATCGTTGGGAACAATCTCCAATATAAAGTTTTGAAGTTTTATCTCAATAATGGTAATGAAAGGCGAGTTCAAATCGTTACATGGAACGACGATATTGATAATATACTCCCTCACATTATTCCAAACCACGTAAACATTGCTTTTTTAATTATGTATAACTCATCTAAAGGCTAGTTTTGTTCCGAAAAACTTTGATATCAGTGCTAAGCCAAACCCTCCTCTTGTCATGTTATTATTCTGTTTGCTTATCTCGACATGTCCTAACCGAGCTAAATATTGTCTACACTTAGCAATATTTCATTTAAATAACTTTAATTTAGATAATTCATCTTGATGGTGTGCAAGCTCGTATCCCAAAAATTGCAAGTTTTAATAATGGCAACGTTTCATATGAGTTGCTAATACGGAAAAATACCGTCGTATCAAATTTAGGAAAATATAACCCAATTCCTAATTTACAAGATAAACCAATACGTACTGAATTAAGCAAAATACTTAATACAATCCAACTCATTAGTACGTTTCAATACACACAAATACATAAATATAATATAAAATTTACATATAAAATGACTACAGTTGTATCTATAAACTATAAAAATTAATATGTCTATGTATTGTATAGTTTTAGAAGCATACGTTAAAACAAATTTTGCTGAGACATTTGATAGTAGACAAAATAAAATAATAGGATACGGTTCGATAACAGATGGGCAGTATAAAGTGGAAGTGCATATTATTAATTTTAAAAATGATGAATATTGGACTCTTGAAATAAGAAAAGGAGATAAGATTGAATTAGTTGGAATTGCACAGACAACAAGTATTTTATATTTAGTAATAAAATAATCCTGTCTTAAAAAAGCCGTGTTAAAGATTTTATTCTTGTCGCTTTTCTGAGATGAGAGTAACAATAACAATATTATTAACAATGATAATAATAACAATAACAATAATAAAGATTATATATGTATTGTTGCGCCCGCGTTCGGAAACTACCCTGTATATCGGGCTGAATTGCGCCGCTGATCCTGGAAGAGGCGAGGCGCGTTCTCCTGGCGACCAGGTTGTTGATTCTGGTCGTGCGGCAGATTTCGTCCGGAGCCGTCATAGACGCAAGACGTTTCTCTAGCGAGCCATTGTATTTGCAAATAAACCGTTCCTGTTCTTTTTGAAAGTCCGTGTTACTTATTTCCGCGAGTCCGCGAGTGCCCGCGAGCGCGTTTGAACGTCGGAGCGTATCTCCTCCGAGGGCGCAACATTTTGGGGGCTCGTCCGGGATCGATCGGATAGAGCGCGTCGAGCGGATCACATCGCGGATCTTGCATATCGCGCATAACGTGCGGGTCGTACGGAAGTGCGAAAAGTGCGAGACGAGTGAAGTGCGACAGTGAAAAGTAGGTTCACCTCGCTATGGCTACAGCGACACGCGTCGCAAGGAAGCGCCCGCGAGCAGAGACTCCCCTGCCGTCTACAGACGCTGCAGCAGACCAGGCGAACATCCCGTCGACTTCGGGGACTGGAATCCTGCAAGCTCTGTTAGAGGAGATCCGGGGACTGCGCGAGGAACATCGGGCGCAGCGTGAGGAGCAGCTGCAGAGAGAGGCAGCTCTGATTGTGACTTTGCGGCAGCAGGAAGAGGAGCTGCAACGCCTGCGGACGAGTGCCGTTAACCAGCTAAGTCTTTCCGATAATATTCCGCTACCCGAGTCGAATTCCGTAGCCGCGAGTACTTCGTGTAGTATTCCGCTGCGAGGAACGAATCCTGCAACCGGGAGTGCTTTTTTTAATATTCCGCCGCGAGAAACTGGCACAGTAATCGCGAGTGTAGGAGAAGGACATGCGCGCGCCGCGTTAGGTTTTAAATTAAAGCCGGACACTTTCGATGGGACCGTGCCGTTACGGGAGTTTTTCTCCCAATTTGAATTGATCGCGCGTGCAAATAATTGGAGTGACGCCACAAAAACCATTGCATTAGCTTCAAATTTGAGGGGAAAGGCCCGTTCGGTGCTTGAGACGATCGAGAATCTCGAAAATCTGGAATTCTCCGAATTAAAATCGAAATTAGAGTTACGTTTCGGAGAGGGGCTACTGTCCCACAATTCCTATTCACAATTCGTGAATAGGAAACAGAAATTCGGGGAGGATCTCGCCGCGCTCGGCTCTGATTTAGAGAGACTCTCGAGACTAGCGTACCCTGAATGCCCTTATGCAGTGCGCGATAAAATAGCGTGTGCGCAATTCATTTCTGCGCTCACGGATTTCTTTACTAAAAGAACTTTACAACTGGAGGGAATAACTTCTTTAAAAACTGCCGTTGAGAGGGCTAAAGCAATTAAAAGCATTCAGGGGAGCAGCTTCGAGAAGAAAAAAAACGAAAATTTTTCGAAGCGCTCAGCAGCGGGAGGCGAGAATCCCCCGCAGAAGGGAGATCGTAAGGAGACCATCGGAAAAGAAAAAGGAGCCGAGGGCCGAAAATTTGTCAAAAATAATCGCAAAGAGTGCTGGATTTGCGGCAAAACGGGCCATTTTCGTTCGGAGTGTCCGGAGAACAAGGGAAACTCGGTTTAGTTGATCTTAGCGGGGTAAGATCAACTCGCGCGCATGATTCCCCGACAAAATATTTTAAAAGTTTTAATTTAAATAGAATTAAGGAATGTTCTGACGATTTCTGCTATATCGGAAAATTGGATAGAAAGATTTGTCGCTTTAAAATAGACACGGGCTCTGACATTTCCATTTTAAATAACAGGTTAGTTGGTAATGACAAAGAGAAAATTCATGTTGAGAAATGTAATCTGAGATATCCAACGGGAGAAAAAATTTCAATTAAATTTAAAGTCGAGGTAGAAGTCCATATTGGAAAATATCTTAAAAAGGTCTCTATGTTTGTAGCTGATATTAATGATGATTGTCTTTTGGGAGTTGATTTCCTAAGAGCTGTTGATTTAGTAAACGTTTTTGAGTCTGCTTTTGGTGTTACTGAATCTCTTAAAGAAAAAGATTTGAATTGTTCCCGAATTGAAGATTCTTCTAAACAAGTCCCTTCCGTTTTAAAAGAACTTTATGAGAGTAATTCTGCTAATCTGAACGAGTCAGAGAAAAGAATCTTTTCCAATTTTCTGATCGAATTTGATGATGTGTTCTCTGAAAATATTGTTGCCGGAAACTGTGATGTTGTTATACATAAGATAAATGTGAGAGATTCTCCCCCCATAAAACAGGTCCCACGTCGAATACCGATCCATATGAGGGAGGAAGTTTTTAAAAATATTGAGGATATGAGGAAACAAGGAGTAATTGAGGAATCTGAAAGTCCATGGGTTTCTCCCGCAGTTTTAGTAAGGAAAAAAGATGGAAGTATCCGATTCTGTGTGGACTATAGGAAATTAAACGCTGTAACGGTAAAAGATTCTTATCCCCTCCCTCGGATTGATGATATACTCGACCAATTATCAGGTAATTCTTGGTTTTCTACGCTAGACTTAAAAAGTGGCTATTGGCAGGTTAAAATTGATCCGCGGGATAAAGAGAAGACGGCATTCTCAATCGGGAATGGACTGTGGCAATTCTCAGTCATGCCTTTTGGTTTATGTAATACCCCCGCTACTTTTGAACGCCTAATGGAGAAAGTATTACAGGGATTACTTTCAAAGATTTGCTTAGTCTATTTAGATGACGTCATTATCTTCGGGAAAACATTTAATGAGATTTTGGAGAACTTAAGAGAAGTATTTCTTCGATTGCGTAAGGCTCATTTAAAGATTAATCCAAAGAAGTGCGTTCTTTTTGAGAGAAATGTTAAATATTTGGGTCATATAATTTCGGAGGAGGGAGTTGCCACGGATCCAGAGAAGATCATTGCTGTTAGAGATTGGCCTGCCCCGCATACTAAAAAGCAATTGCGTAGCTTCTTAGGCTTTTGCTCGTATTATCGTAGATTTGTAAAAGGATTTTCCTCGATAGCTAAACCTTTATACGCTCTTACTGAGATTCAATCTAGGTTTTCATGGGAAGAAAAGAGTCAATGCGCTTTTGAAAATTTAAAGCAAGCATTGACATCTCCCCCTGTACTTTCCTTTCCTAGAGGGAATGGAATATTCATTCTAGACACTGACGCTTCTAATAACGGGATTGGAGCGGTGTTATCTCAAAAGCAGGAGGACAAAGAAAAAGTTGCATACTTTAGCAGAGTGTTAAACAAAGCCGAGAGGAATTATTGTGTGACTAGACGAGAATTGTTAGCGATAGTCGACTCGATAAAATCTTTTCGTCATTATCTATACGGACGGAGATTTTTGATCCGTACTGATCACGCTTCTTTAAAATGGTTGTTATCTTTCAAGGATTTAGAAGGACAATTAGCACGCTGGATGGAGAGGCTTCAACAGTACGATTTCGAGGTGGAACATCGTAAAGGATTAGTGCATGGGAATGCCGATGGACTTTCGAGGCGACAATGCGAGCTTGAAAGCTGCGGATATTGTGCCAAAGTCGAACGTAAAAGCGCGGGAAGACAGGAGAAGGTCATCGCTCGTATTACGTTAGAATTGGAAAATTTAGAAGAATGGCAAAGGGATCAAAGAGAAGATCCTTATATCTCTCCGATTTATTTGGCCAAAGAGGCCGGAATACGCCCTCCACGTGCTGGAATCTCTTCTTTGGACTCGTCGTCACGAATTTACTGGAGCTACTGGGATGCTCTTGTATTAAAGGACGGACTTCTTTATAAAAGATGGGAAGCCCCAAGTTTAAAGTCCCACTTCCTTCAACTATTAGTCCCCCACAAACGTAAAAAGGAAATTTTAGAGAAAGCCCATGACTTTTCTTCAGGGGGACATTTTGGAATAAACAAAACGTTGGAGAAGATTCGAAAGCGTTTTTACTGGGCAACCTGCAAACAAGATGTGGAAGAATGGTGTAGGACTTGTGTGGTCTGTATTGCCAAAAAAGGTCCTGCTGGCAAAGGAAAATCCCCTCTACAAATTTTGAACGTGGGCGCCCCATTCGAAAGAGTTCAGATGGACATTCTTGGCCCACTTCCAACAAGTTTTTCTGGAAATAAATATCTTCTCGTTATTGTAGATTGCTTTACTAAGTGGGTAGAAGCTACCCCACTGAAAAATATTAGAGCTAAAACTGTGGCAGAAGCTTTCTTTAATCAAGTTATCTCCAGACATGGAGTCCCCTTTGAGGTCCATACCGATCAGGGGAGGAATTTCGAATCAAGATTATTTTCTGAGCTAATGAATCTCCTTGGAATCAGGAAAACAAGAACAACTCCCCTTCACCCTCAATCTGATGGACAAGTCGAACGACAGCATCAGACAATCACAAATTATCTTGCCAAATATATCTCTAGGAATCAAAAAGATTGGGATCGGTGGGTCCCTATGTTCCTCCTCGCTTATAGATCCTCCAAACACGAAGCCACGGGAGTCACTCCTGCAGAATTATATTTCGCTCGAGACCTTAGACTTCCTTTGGACTTGTTAAGAGAAAGTCCGCCGATTTCCCATGAGGAGAAATCTGTGGGAGGGTATATCGAAGATCTTAAGCAGAAGTTTGCGGACATCCATGCTGGTGCTAAGGAGCGTTTAGATAGCAAGGCTTCTCGTGTGAAGACCTGGTACGATCAGAGAGCCAGGCAAATTCTTTTTCAAGAAGGACAGAAGGTATGGTTGTACAATCCTCAAAGAATCAGGGGGAAGACCCCGAAGCTACAAAGTAATTGGGAGGGCCCCTTTTTAGTAATAAAGAGACTGAACAATGTTGTTTATTGTGTCCAAAAATCTCCTCGACATAAGAAGAGAGTTGTTCACGCAGATCGCTTAGCTCTTTTCTCGGAAAGACGATCAGAATAGAAGAGCCCGGAAGTCTATTCTTATTCTTAAAGATGTTTTGTCTTTTTTTTTTAAAAAAAAAGGGGGGGTTTCTTTACTGCGTAAGAATTTTCTTTTGTTTACAGTTTTCCCCAAAGAGATCGACCCCTAAGAGACCGACGCGGGAAACACCGCGGGAGAAGAGGGACTGTACATCCGGGATCTCTGCGGGAGGAAACTGCGTTTTTACATCTATAGTTTTAAGAAGACTGTCTCGCTCACGGTTTTCGACCGTGGTTTTCCGTGAGACTTTGGGCGGATGCCGAGACAGGGACTTGGGAGTCCTTAATGGACGTTGGGTCCACGGGAAGTTACCCCCCCTTGTCTGAAAAGGGAAGAAAGAAGCGCACAAGCCCAAGAAGGAAGCGCGCAAAGCTCAAGATGAAGACAGATCCGAAGCGGCAAGAACTCCTGAAGGAAAAGGGAGGATACTGGATCAACGCGAGTGAGCCTGGCCAGCTCTTCGAAAAGGTCCTGCCCAGAAGTTTTCAGAAGAGGATTGGGACCGAGGAGAAACGACGCTCGGAAACTCGCAGCAGCAGCTGGAGAAGGGCAGGAAGTCGTTAGGATCCCTGGAGTCCTCTTCGAGAAAAACGGAGTTCGGCAAGCAACAAAAAACTACCTCCTTGATTGTCGGGACGACAATCTGGAAGAGGGAGGGCAGTGTTGCGCCCGCGTTCGGAAACTACCCTGTATATCGGGCTGAATTGCGCCGCTGATCCTGGAAGAGGCGAGGCGCGTTCTCCTGGCGACCAGGTTGTTGATTCTGGTCGTGCGGCAGATTTCGTCCGGAGCCGTCATAGACGCAAGACGTTTCTCTAGCGAGCCATTGTATTTGCAAATAAACCGTTCCTGTTCTTTTGAAAGTCCGTGTTACTTATTTCCGCGAGTCCGCGAGTGCCCGCGAGCGCGTTTGAACGTCGGAGCGTATCTCCTCCGAGGGCGCAACAGTATGTATATGTACATATGTTTAACATAATTTATTAAACATATTTTACAGCTGATCCAATATATCTGCAAGTAAATGAAATAAAAGACATACGAAGATTAAATGGTCGAATGAAATTAGCCACTTTATTAAATGGTGTGCAAATCCCAAAGAAAAGAAAAACGGAGGAAAATTCACAAGCAGTAATTATATCAATAATAATAAATTAAAAAGTTTACATATATATAATAATTAAATGTAATATTTGTATTACAGACAGAAAGAAAAAGACACTCCGTATGAAAATCCAGATAATATTATTTTAATATAATTATGATATTTCTATTATATATAATATATATAACATATATAATATATACATTACATATTATATAATTATATATAAAATATAAATATTATATTATATATATATAATATATATTGATAATATAATAATATTATTATATAATAATAATAAAATAATATATATTATATATATAAAATAATTATATAAATCATGAAAAAAATATTAATTATGTTCTAATTAATTACGTTATATGATGTTTACAAATGTTCACATTTATGTTAGAAAGTATTATGTATCATGTTATATAAAGTTTTCGTACAATTTAAGATAAAGTTGACAAAATATTAAAATATTTAAAGATTAACTTTTAAAACTGTGTAAATATTTAAAGATTAACTTTTAAAACCGTGTAAATATCTAAAGATCAACTTTTAAAACCGTGTAAATATTTAAAGATTAACTTTTAAAACTGTGTTTGTTAATCTGAATAAAAAAGAATAAAAATCTTATTGTTTATTTGCAGTTCAAAAATTTAATTAATAATTAAATATATTAATTCATAGTTAAATATAAATTAATATAATTTATATTAAGTTTACTTAATGATATGAAAAATAGTTAAACTTTTTATAGTTATTATTTATTAACACTTTTATAAATCTCATTGTTTCTTTGGCATTTGGCAGCTTCAAAGAAAAAATATTAAACATTGTTGATGTATTTTTATTCGTATATATTTTAGTCGTACATGACCTCGACCTCTGTTTTACAGATATTTAAAGCAAGTTAGAAAACTGTAAATTTAAATTAACTGTGTATTTTTTAAGAAGATATTAATATCAAGTATTTTTTTTCTTTGATATAATCTCATAAACCTTGGTATGTTTCACTACGTAATTCCTTTTGATGATTTTTACAATAATCAATTCTATCTTTTTCAACTTTTACATAATTGTCTACAAGCCACTGCTGAAATAATCATATTTAGAAAGCAGAAAATTACATATATATTTCTCTATATACGTAATTTTTGACATAACTATTATTTCTTTGATTACCAAGGTAAACTTTTAATGCTTGCCAAGAACGAACTCGCGAAAAAGCAACATAAAGTTGCCCATGATTAAAAACATCTTTATGAAGATCTAATCCAATTTTATCAAATGTCTGTCCTTGTGATTTATTAATTGTTAAAGCAAAAGCTAATTTTACCGGAAATTGTCTTCTTGAAAAAGTAAAAGAATAAACATTTTCACAATATAATGTTATACGATTTAGAAAAACAATATCTCCTGCCTTGTCACCTGTTAAAATTTTGCACTTTAATAAATGATCTGCAAGATCTATAATCATTAACCTAGTACCATTACAAAGACCTTCATTGATACTTAAGTTTCTAATTAACATAATGATACAATTTGATCTTAAACGCAATTCATGAGGAGGAAGTGATGATGGAGATAAACTGTTTAAATATTCCGGTAACAAAGCGTCACCTATATCACCATTATCATTATTTATTGCACTGTCTACACTTGTATAAATTCGTTCATTAACTATGTCTAATAATTCTACAACTTTTATATTGATTTCATCTACATCGGCATTTCTTGCAGAAAGTATCGCACATTTAGACATTTTAACAAATTCCTTTCTTCGTATTAAATCACCATATATATCTTCCACAATATCAGTATTAAATGCTACACAACATTCAGGAATTTGTATATTATCATTGGAGTCATTTAATGTACCATCTCCAATGTCTAATAAAAACTTTGCAAATTCAATTTCTTCTGAAAGAACTCGCATATTTTGGATTAAAGAGAATTTTACGAAATGCTTCCAAATAGAACTAAATTTAATAGAAAGATTCACAATTTCACTTCGAGTAGCATGAATTTTAATAGGCAAGAGTTGTCTAAAATCACCACCTAATAAAATAATTTTTCCACCAAAAGGAAAATCATTATTCATAATATCACGCAATATTCGATCCATAATTTCTAAGGCATATCGTGGTGCCATTGGTGCTTCATCCCAAATAAAAATATCAATTTCTTTTAAGTATTGAGCTTCTTTGGACTGGATTTTAATAGCTGAAGATGAATCAGCAAACAATGGAACCGGTAATCCAAATATTTTATGAACTGTCTTTCCAGTAGGTAGTAATGTTGCTGCAATACCCGTAAAAGCCATTGTACACACACGTTTATTTCTAATTCTAGCTAAATGATAAATAGTTGAGTATATAAATGTTTTACCTGATCCACCTGGACCATCAATATAAAAACAATTATTGTGATTATTATTATTCTCTAATGTATTTAATAATATATCGGTTATCTCTTTTTGCTCGTCATTTAGTTGTTTATATTGTCTGGTACCTATTTCCATAGTTTCTTCAAGTGTCATGTAATCCTCCTCTTCGTCAGTTTCTGTCAATTGCTCCATTTGAGGAAAATCAACAAAACTTTTACCTTCGGCATGAAGCAAATTATTGATTTGTATATATGCTTTATTTTGTCCTTGTAACGTACCAAAATGTCGAACGTAATCCTCAGACATTTCTACTTTGAAATTTCTCCACAATTCTTTAGGATGTAACGGTTGACAATGTAATAATATACGTATAAATAATCTACGAAGTTGTCGTGGCATCATCCACCCAACAGCTTCATTCATAGCTCGCATCCATTCATCATCATCTTCAATTAGACCTAACGCTAAACATGCTGCTAAAAATGATTGACAAAATTCACCATTTACAGTTCTTAAGTCATTAAAACTTGTAGGTCCTTTTACTGTAAGTAATAATAATCGTAAATGAAATAATTCTGTTTGCGTTGGACTAACAGAATACATTCGTCCTATACAATTATAATGACTCTTACGTTTAACCCAACGGGATATATTTCTACCATCAATTTTTTCTTTTTTAAATGTATAATAACGTGGAATTTCTATATATAAATATTGTCTTGCGTCATTATCACGTAAATTCAATGAAAAATAATCTATTAACATAGTAACTTGTTCTAAAGCAGAAATCATTGCGTTATCAATGTTTTCATTTTCAATTATAATATTTTGTTCATTAGGAAGATGGACTGGCAAACGTACTATAGCATGACTTTTATCCTGTAATTTCTTACTAAGAATACGCCAGCTATAGCTTCAACAGGTCCAACATAACGAGCTTCAATATAATTGTTTATCTCATCATGATCAATAATTACATTTTCTGTTATTGGTTCAACAGTTACAGCAGCAACATCATGTCCTTTATAAATATATTTATATAGATATTTGACTGACTTAATACTTGAAACTATTTCTACATTAATATGGCAATTAAATATAATTGATAAAATAAGACAATATGGCACAACATTACGATTATCAACTAAATATCAAAAATTTTTCCATTATTTCGTCGACGATAATAAGGATAAGCATCTTCATCCATTCTAATTTCTTCGAGAAAAGATTTTGGATAATGTTTTGAACATCGTCCATCTATTAAACACCAATTGCCACAAGGTCCGTGAATCATATGTCTCATAATTATATCATGTAAATTACGATTTTCACATGGATCAGGAATTTCAGCTGAAATGTATTTATCAACAATTTGCGGAGTTGTTATTTTAAAGTAATCAATATATGAACATGTGGCAAACCACGTTTTTGAAATTCAATAACATACACAAATGCTGCTACTTCCCCAAAAAATTTTTGCTTAACGATTAAGTCAATTAAATAATCTTTTTTTATATTGAAAACACGAGCACAAATATCAGGTCTATCAGAAGCTTGTTGACCAGGTAAGAGATTTTCCTCAATTTCACGCCATTTTGGATTACACGTCATAGTAATGAAAAGATCCGGTTTACCAAATTTACTAACTATTGCCATTGCATCTTGATAATTCTGTAACATATTACGCGGCGATCCAATAAATGTAGAAGGAAGTATAACCATTTTTCCAATACGTCCATTTAAATTATTTGCCATAGTTTGTATATAATCTCGTAAACCTTGGTAAGTTTCACTACGTAATTCTTTTTGATGATTTTTACAATAATCAATTCTATCTTTTTCAATTTTTACATAACTGTCTACAAGCCACTGCTGAAATAAGCGACGTCCTAATAAAAAGACATTAAATTCATTACGAATAGCCATACGATATTTAATATATTGTACTCTAGTTATTCGCCTATCACTATTTAATTTTGTTAAATCACGATGCCATCCTTGAGTACCATATGGATAAAACAATGGATAAATCCATGGTTCAACATTGGGGTCCATAATACTAACTTTTTGTAAAGTTTTAGTATTTTTATTACGTATTGTAACGAATGATTCTGGAATTTCTCCATCAGCTGTTGTATAAAAAACAGCAGCAACTTCATTAGTTCTTTGTACGTTATATCGACGTCGATCCATACCTGGTTTTAAAGTAAATGATAATTGTAATTCCGGTAATAATTTACCAGACTCCATTTCTAAACGCCGCTGATTTTCTAATTCTTCACCCATCATTTGATAAGATTGAGCAAATACATTTGATTCCCGCATTATATGTTCCAGGTTTTGTATAATTTCAAAATCTAAGTATGAATTTTGATTGAGACGAGAGATCTATCGCTTCATTTGAATCTACAATAAAAAGTTGACCATAAGTAGGTCTTTCATTTTGTGCAGCATATAATGCTGTATTAATCTGATAATAAATTTGCCCTTGTATTTTAAAACAATACGGACCAGGTCGTCTATCTTGAAAATTAATTAAATTAGTATTAAATGAGGCAAATGAAAATGAACTATTATAACTACGAATATGTTGAAAAAAATTATTAGATTTGACATGACTACCATCAAATAAACTACGAATAAATTGAGGAAGTTCAGGCAATGATTGCAAATATACTGCGCCGTGATTACAACAATCATTAAATGAATTTCCTTTATTAGATATTCTTTCAAATGAAAAATGTTTTGCATTACAGTGGACACAAGACACATCCATAGGTCCAATATAATATTCAACAACATTATTAATTAACATTATGTTATCATTATTTAGATGAGGTTGATTTTTCTGCCGAGATCGATAACGAGATTGACATTCTCTAGAAGATTGTTGACGTACTGATAGAATATTTTTAGAATTTTGTCCAGTTATTTCTTCATCTAATTCTATTATTGTATGATTATCATGTGATGTATCAGCAACACAAATAGTATGACTTTTATAATTAACTGATTTTGGTATATTATTTTTTATTTTCACAATGTGATTACGACGATATTGATTTTCTGCTTTTCTTTCACGACGTCGTCATTGAAATTCCTCTTCTTCTTCTAAAGTACGTTGTATTTTACGTCTTGGCATTTTACGAAAATAAAAATATATTAAGAGATATGTTAATAAATATATATTAATAATTTTTAAAAATATATGTATATATATATATACACATACACACACACGTCTGATTTCTATTAAGTATACAGGGTGTCCCAGAATTGTGGAACACATTTTCTTGAGCAGATAGGGCGGACGAAACTGAGTCGAAAAGTCCTTTACCATTTTGCAATTTTCCCAATAGTTAACGAAATATTTATGATTAAAAATCACCGTACTAGCCCAGCCCTCCGCCGAATATAAGCTCGCGGCGAGATACGACCGCCCAGCGTCATTGTTTCCAAGGAGGAGTTGTTTTCTACAATGGCAAAAACCAGGGGGACAGGGGGACGCAACTCAAAACCGCCGCTCGTAGGCATTGCCGCGTGTAGTAAACAATTCCTTGAGTGCCTAGCAACGCTGGGCGGTCGTCTCGCGCCGCGCGCTTATATTCGGCGGAGGGCCGGGCTATACGGTGATTTTTAATCATTAATATCTTGTTAACTATTGCGAAAATTGCAAAATGGTAAAGGACTTTTCGATTCAGTTTCGTCCGCTCTACCTGCTCACGAAAATTTGTTCCACAATTCTGGGACACCCTGTATATATATATATATATATATATATATATACTATAATACAAAATTATGTGTTAATTAGTAGAACTTAAATATAAAATATTAGAAGTTAATTTTTGGAATTTAATATATACACAAATATGCAATACACAAAAATAGATATACTATAATGAAACGTAATCAACATATATTAAAATCCAACAAATAAAATATAAATGTAAATTTTTGAATTTTAAAAATGCTTACAAAAATTATAATAGTTGTCATCATTATTATCATCATCATCGTTATCATTGTCATTATCATCACTATATCATTATCATCATCATCATTTATTATTAAATAAATTATAAATATATATTAACATACTATATTATATTACAAATATATATTAATATAATATATGAATATACTAATATTTATTAATATAGTATTATTAATATAGTTATATTACAGTATAATTACAAATTAATTTATACATTAATTAGGTATATATATATATATATATGTATATAAACGTATAATTATATATTATTTAACACAAATATTCCCTTTTCTTCTCTCCTATCTTTCTCACTTTTTCTTCCGTTCTTTTTCTTCTCTCTCTCTTTTTCTAATTCTTCTTTCTTCTCCAAAATCTTTCTCTCTTCTCTCTCTCTTTCTCTCTCTGCAGGTACGTGCTCTTGATAAAGGCACAACTGCACACGGTGTGTGTGCGCATATGCGCCACCAAGGAGCCACTGTGAGGAATGTTTTTCTTTCTCCTTCTTTCTTTTTTCTTTACTTCACTGTATTTCATCTCTTCTCTAACTGTAAATAAACATTCATATATAGTAATCATATATACTATATACATGTATATGTATCATATATATATATATATATATATATATATATACATATATGTATTTTATATAAATAGATTAATTTAAATACAGAAAATGTTCATAAAGTCTGTTCCTCTTCTTTATAAAACCATAAAACCAAAAAATAAATATTAAAGATTAATACATTGACTTGCAAATTAAGCATTATACCTAATATATATATACATATATAATGTATACATATATAATGTATACATATATAATGTACATTATATATGTATACATTATATATGTATATATAAGGTATAATGCTTAATTTGCAAGTCAATGTATCAATCTTTAATATTTATTCTATGATCTTATTACGAAATATTTTTTAAAAATATAAAGAAGGTGAACAGACTTTATGAACGTTTAGTGTGTTTTAATAAATCTACATAAATAATATACACATATGTATATATATATAATTATATATATATACACATATTTAAATATAATTAATAATATTAAACATATTATTACCTAATATTATATTCCTTTTTCTCCTCTCCTCCTTTTTTTCTCTCTTTTTCTTTCGTTCTTTTTCTTCTCTCTCTCTCTCTCTCTCTCTGCAGGTACGTACTCTTGGTAAAGGCACGATTGCACACGGTGTGTGTGCGCAAATGCGCCACCAACGAGCCACTCGGAGCAATGTTTTTCTTTCTCCTTCTTTCTTTTTTCTTTATTTCACTTTATTTCGTCTCTTCTCTAACTGTAAATAAACATTCATATATATTAATCATATATACTATACAGGGTGTCAAAAAAGTCCCGGGACAGCTAAATATTTTCTCAGGTAAGATATTTTCGAAAAAGCTCAAAGTCATTCCTAAGGTAACTTTCAACGAGGAATTCAATGGTGACCTTTAATTTGCCCTTGAACTTGACCTAAAGGTCATTTAAAGGTCACGTCGAATTTTTTAAATAGAAACACCTATTTTTGACCTTGGATTCAGAAAGAGCGGAAAATTTTACGTTTGGATGGGTACTTGCCGTTTTTTAAAAGTGACTTTTAGAGGTTATTTCAAGGTCAAAATACAAAAAAATATCGAAAATCACCAAAAAACCATTAAAAAAGAAATTTTTTAGTTTTACGATTTAATTAGAACTTATTAGCATCTTATTAAAAAGTAAGGTGGATAATTGCGGTTTTTTTTAATGACCTTTAAAGGTCATTTGAAGTCAAATTACAATCGACACACCTGAATATATCTGTTGGTAAGCCAGATACAAAAATAATGGTGTGGAAAAAAGTCTCAGCTTTTAGAGTTTACGAGTTTGCGTTGAAAACCTTAATTCTATGTCATTTATTTATCACTGCTGCTGAGAACTAAGGAACCGGAACGACTGCAGTAACAATTGCATTTGGACGAGTTAACTCATGATTGAGCGCAGGAGGTTTAACATACGTTTACTCATTTTTTTATTCATTGGGAATTTTTACGACCTAAACTAAAAGTTATTTGATTTAATTATTATTTTTCTTTATGAATTTTTCTTTATTTCTTTTCAAACAAGTTGTTAGTCTTTCCAACTAATAGTTTTTATTTTATTACTTGCAGATAAATCCCTGTCACTATTCTTCTATCTTATACGAATTTACGAATGAAAACTATATTGACGTGCACACAAATTTCGGTTTACGTACTATCTTAATCTAAATAAAAGATCATGGCGTATGCTAAACTTTCGGAGCAAGAGAGGATATCTCTATTGATGATGCGTGGTTGGCGAGATCGAGTCCGATTTTACACTGAAGTTCGGATGCTATTTAATCGCACTTTTCGTAATGAGGACGGGGTAAATCTTGTCTCAAAATCTATAGTCGAAAGGACTGTACGGCGCTTTATGAACCACGGGACTGTCAAAGACTTTGAGAGAAGTGGTCGGCCAAAATCTGTAACAATTGGGGAAAAACAGATTGAAGTGGCTCAAGCATTTGTTGAAAACCCGCATCTTAGTTTACGTAGAGCCGCTAATCAGCATGACGTTTCTCATGAAACAATACGGGGAATTTTGAAAAGCATTTATTTTCATCCTTACAAGATTCATTTGGTACAGGAGCTTAATGAAGACGATCCTGACCGCCGGATCGAGTTTAGTGAAACGATGATGAACAGAATGGATGAAAATCCTCTTTTTTGTACAATATAGTTTTTTCAGATAAAGCTACTTTCACTTTAAAAGGTGAAGTTAACAGACACAATTGTAGATATTGGTCCGACACAAATCCTGCTTGGATGTTGGAAAGTCACACACAATATCTGCAAAAGGTTAATGTTTGGGCTGGCATCTTAAATGATACAATAATAGGCCCTTTTTTTATTGATGGTAATGTCAATGCCGATACGTATGAACAGTTGCTCAGAAATCAAATTATACCACGAATAAGAGAGATAGTAGGTGATAATTATGGTGAGACATGGTTTCAACAGGACGGAGCAGCTGCTCATTACGGTAGGAACGTTCGAGCGTATTTAGACAATCAGTTTCCTCATAGGTGGATCGGAAGAAGAGGTGAAATAGAGTGGCCTGCTAGATCCCCTGATTTGACGTCGCTCGATTATTTTCTTTGGGGTTATTTAAAGAGTAAAGTATACGCTACTCAACCAGAAAACTTAGATGAACTACGGAATCGGATTATGCAAGAGGCCGCTTCGATTGATAGAGAGATGATTCGTAATGCTGTGTCTCATTTTTACAACCGCGTAGCTTTATGTCAAGAAGTTCAAGGTTTACAATTTGAACATCTGCGCTGAACTTTGAATCTTCAAAGAAAACGTGAGAGGCGAGGGGACTCGCGCTAATCAAGCACCCCGAACGTGAGAGGCGAGGGGACTCACGCTAATCAAGCACCCCGAACGTGAGAGGCGAGGGGACTCACGCTAATCAAGCACCCCGAACGTGAGAGGCGAGAGGACTCACGCTAATCAAGCACCCCGAACGTGAGAGGCGAGGGGACTCACGGTAAACAAGCACCCCGAAAAGTGAGAGGCAAGTTATTACTACAGTCAGATGAGTTTCATTGCTCTGAACAACTTTTTTTCCACACCATTATTTTTGTATCTGGCTTACCAACAGATATATTCAGGTGTGTCGATTGTAATTTGACTTCAAATGACCTTTGAAGGTCATTAAAAAAAACCACAATTACCCACCTTACTTTTTAATAAGATGCTAATAAGTTCTAATTAAATCGTTCTCTCAAAAATTCCTTTTTTAATGGTTTTTTGGTGATTTTCGATATTTTTTTGTATTTTGACCTTGAAATGACCTTTAAAAGTCATTTTTAAAAAACGGCAAGTACCCATCCAAACGTAAAATTTTCCGCTCTTTCTGAATCCAAGGTCAAAAATAGGTGTTTCTATTTAAAAAATTCGACGTGACCTTTAAATGACCTTGAAGGTCAAGTTCAAGGGCAAATTAAAGGTCACCATTGAATTCCTCGTTGAAAGTTACCTTAGGAATGACTTTGAGCTTTTTCGAAAATATCTTACCTGAGAAAATATTTAGCTGTACCGGGACTTTTTTGATACCCTGTATACATGTATATGTATCATATATATATACATATATGTATTTTATATAAATAGATTAATTTAAATACAGAAAATGTTCATAAAATCTGTTCCCCTTCTTTATTGACTAATAGAACGCGTTTCTACATCAAATTTATGGTTACCACATTAACCTCAGATTATTTTATTTTTAATTATTTTATTATACTATACGATATATATTAGTATACAAACCTTTATTGACGTTTTTCTTTTATACTGCAGACGACACGAATGAAGCAGGTTACATTATATAACATATTATCACATCACATATATTGATAGCTTGATTTGACAACTGCAAACGACACGAATGAACCAAGTCACAGCACGCGAAATGCTTGATAACTAACAACCAATTAGCATCGCGGAAAAGAGGCAACAATACCATTCGAGATATTGCGAGAATAAATAACATACCTTTTTTAAGAAGCGGATGTAATATTATTATATTATATATAGTTTTATATTATATATGTAATATTATTATATTATGAGTCTGTTTCTCCAATGTCAGTTAACTTTAACCTATAATATGATTGTTATATGACTGTGTGCTCCAAACCCGCTTTGTTGACGTCACCAGCTGTTACAAGCTCATGGACACTCACTCACACACTCACGGATCAGCTCCTAAGGTACACAAGATGGCGAATCAAAGTCATGGTGGGGGTAAATGTCGCTTCTCTGACTATAGGACTCTAGGTTACATCTGTTGCCTATCTGCTGACACACTGTTATCATTTTGCTATTGGGATAGTGTTAAAGTTACATACACACTTTAACTAAATCTGTCATCGACATGTCATATGACTCTCATACCTCACATTTATTGAACCTGCGAATATGAACACGTATTAATCATCAGATACAAACTGTTAGACATGTATCTGTCGTTTAATTAACATGTCATATTATAAAATTTCATTAAAGCAAATGTATTAATAATGATTTATTTTATAAAAGTTTGTATGACACGTTGATGACAAATTAAGTTTAAGAATGAAAGTAAAATTAGTTACTGATTTGTAAAGAATTTATATAATTACAAACTAAATACATACACGCTTAAACTAAATATGTCATAGACACGTCATATAATTTTGACATAATATAAATTTTTAGTACCTAGAATTCAATGAAATCAATGAAAAATCGAATCTATTATAATTTCTGATTTGTATTATAATTAGAATTCTTAATATATTCGGCATATACCTGTCTATTAATTAACATGTCATATTAGTAAATGACAAATTAAGTTTAAAAATGTATATAAATCATAAAATAATATATATAAATATAAAATAATATCAAATGATATGCAATAATATGATAAATATTCAGTAATAAATATTAATACTTTTTAATTAATATTAATATTTAATATATTCTCATTGATGCTCGACGATCATTTTCAGCGTCAAAAGATGTCACGTGATGGCACGTCACGATCGGACAACGGCCACGTGGAATATATCCTGAATGTATATTAATATGTATGGTACGCACACCTGCACAGTTAATCTATAGAGTTAATGTTTTATCTTGTCTTGATGACACATTGAGATTATGGGTCGGTTCGTTATAGTTGCACTGAGCTGCACTTTAACTTATTGCATCAGTTCAGCAGTGCAGCTCATAATCAGTCAATGCAGACGCCGCGTAACAGTGGCGCTGTTACGTTAAAAAAGCGAACCTGGACATTTTCCCACCTCTAGCCGGGGCAACGACGACGACGTTTCTTAAATGAAAATTTCCCATTTTAAACTTTTTTAAACTTTACATCGCGATATCTCCGCTCGTAGTTCACGTAGAATAAAAATAAAAACTCTTTTATTATATAATTCGATACAAAGCTTTCGATTAAGCCTACTTAGAATTCGGTCAGTTGAGTCGTTGATGAGATCCGATAATCTAAGGATTTCTCAATACGACATCTTGCGTAAAAGAGGCACGGCCGTGTCTTCGCGCCCCGCTACGCGTAACTTGGCGCGCGAGACACTACCGTGCCTCTTGATACATCGAATTTTACATATTCTTGAAGAGAATTTTTTGTTTGTGTTTCACGTTTAAAGATCGTTAGCCTACGTGTGTGAAGTTAGCACCCCAACAACGATTGACTAAATTTCTTATAAATTTATATTATAATTTTCTGTATATTATAACTATATACATACGTTATAATATAACATCTGTCTTATAGATATAAACTGCAACGCGTTCAGCATTCTTCCTATCTTAATATACCTATCACATTGTAATATAACTCGCAAGGCCCGGTTTTGCGCAACTTGCAGTTTAGTCAACTGAGTCTCACCCATACCTGCCAAAATCGTATTACAATATTCAAAGTGTGATGCTATAATTGATTTATAAACAATACATCTAGTATAATCCGATATATCTTTACCAATTCTATTTAAAAAACTTATTTTTTTACCTATTTTCTTTAACATATAATCATAGTGATCCTCAAATCGGAGTTTACTATCGATAATTACACCAAGATATTTGGTATTTTCTACACGCTCTATCATAGTACCATCTAAACATTTCAATGTAATATTTCTTCTCAATTCTTTCCTTGTACTTCTAATTATTATAAACTTAGTTTTGGCACCATTAATTTTTAATTTATTAACATTCATCCAATTTTCTACTATAGAAAATACCGTGTTTAATTTCGCTTCTACTTCCTTTCCGCTACCGCTTCCTTTCACATATATTATCGTGTCGTACGTAAACATTTTAATGCTATTATTTTCTTGATAAATTTGCACGATATCATTTATGTACACTCCTCACAACAAGAGGATCACTTAAATTTTCTTGAAAAATTGCCAAATTTCAATCAGCTGTAACTTCATGAAAAATGAACCGAATTTAAATTTAAAAAAAGGATTTTAAAGCTTGAAATATCTACTTTCGAAAACTCCCTACTCTTTTTACGTTCCTGTACGTTTAGTAATTTTTACATGTAGAAAACTGGACAAAATTATACATTTTCTTCTCACTTTGCGAACCTGCTACGTGTGTAAAAAAAATCTACCAAATTTTTCAACTATTTAATGTAAAAGCTTGAAGTTTTCTTAACAAAATCGTTTTTTAAAAATCTTTCTACGAGTTTTTATTACTGAGTTATCGCCGAGTGAATGGAAAATGAGCATTTTGACTTTGATCGTTCATAACTTTGTTAAAAATAATCGTACCGCAATTTTCAAAAACGATTTTTAAAGCTGAAACTTTGCTCTATCAAATGGAATAATTGCCAAAATTTTTTCAAAAATATATAGACTGGTTACAAATGTATGAAAATAACGTAAAAATTACCCACTTTTTCTTTTTTCATTTAGTTCTAAAAAACAATTGCACAGAATAAGAAAAAAATTTTGGTCTTCACGTTTTTTTTAACTTTTAAGTACCCTAAATTTGAGAAAAAATCGGCAAATTGCTACAAGATTTTTTTCATGGTGGCCACTATGTTTTTATGCTGCAAAAAGTTGTAAAATTGCTTAACTTCAGCATAACAAATGAAAAATAAAGCTAAGTAATGTTAAAAAATTGTTTTTCAGTACACTCACACTACATAGGCTTTTATTAACAATAAGTCTTAACAAAAAGAAAAGACCATTGTTTGAGTTTTTCTCCCTCTATCAAAATATGAAAAATTTTAGAACCGCCAGCATTAGCGTAACCCAAAGCGTACCACGAGGAAGTTGCACGGTCGGATTTACGCTTCGCGCGCGCGTGCGTGCGTGCGCGCGTGCGTGCGTGCGTGCGTGCGTGCGTGCGTGTGTGTGTGTGTGAATTCAATAACGCGTGTTTCCTTCTCTATTTAAGATTACTGCTCGCAATCGATTTCGCATATTGATGCAACGCCGTATTGCTGCCTGAGGGATTCGCTGCCAAGTTTGTCGAAGAATTGTGACAAGCGAAGCCAAATTAGCGATGTTGGGATAGTTTTCGCCTACTTCGCGTTCTAACATATCCCAAACATGCTCAATTGAATTTAAATCGGGACTCAGAGGCGGATGCAATAACGTTTCGATTTGATGATTCCTCACGAATTGCTGGATGTAACAAGCAGTGTGCGGTCGTGCGGTATCATGCAATAGCCAAAACCGACTACCGATTCGATTTTTAATTGGTAGAACATATGGTTGCAATATTTCGTAAACATATCGTCTAGAAGTTAATGCCGGTGGGGGGATGACTATTAGAGGCGTTCGTGAAAATCGAGATATTTCTGCTCATTACAGAGCCACCATGAAAAGCACGAACCGGTCTGTTGCAATTTTCTGAATAACGTTCGCTTAAACATCGCCAAACTCGGATTCGTCTGTCATTGCTAAAAATGTAAAATCTTGACTCATCTGTAAACAATACAGAATTCCATTGTCTTTGCCGCCTGTTGATTAAAGAATAAGCATAATTTAATCGCAGGCGACGATGACGGCGTGTAAGATATGGAACCTGCAATAAACGACGAGGGTGTAATCCGGCTTCTCTTAAACGATTTCTTATCGTTGAAGTCGAGATCGGTCGTCGTCGATCATGATTAATATGACCAGCAACAATACGTGCAGATACAGAACGATTCTGTATAGCTTGCCGGATGATCGCTCGATCTTCGCGATTACTTGTTTCACGAGGACGACCTTGTCCCGGCCGTCTGTGATATGAGTTAGTCTCTCGAAATCGAGAATAAATTCGACTAACGACAGACTGACTTATTCCAAAACGATTGGCAACATATCGTTGACTGTTACTCTCCTCTAAAAGAGTCACAATACGAGCACAATCTGTTTCAGATAAATAACGCAGAGGCATTGCAAAGAATGAAAAAAAAGAAGAAAAAGAAATAAGGCAAAAGGTACAGGAAAGAACAAAGAAATTTAATATTGAGAATAATTGTTAATTAAGATTAAGTAGAAAGATATTAAAATTTAAATTAAAAAAGAATGGTAAAGATACAACATTAAAATTGCCAATAAAATAGGAGCATCCGAAACCACATGTGCATAATCACAGCAAATTCGAGCAGGAGCTAGCAGTACGCGCGGCTTTAAGGGGATACTAAAGTGACGGGAATTACCGACACAAAGTAGTGATGTGAAAATTTTTGAGATGACTTCTCAGATTGCAAAATGCTTTGGTACAATTAAAATACGCACAAAAATAAATAGTGTGGCGGTCAATTTCACGAGGAAATCGAAAAGAAGTTAAAAATTTCATTTACCTTGACTCATACAGCTGTCACCTGAGGTTAGTTTTCTCTTGATGTAAAGGTTTTATCTCTTGTATGCAGGAAATGAAATGCTCTCACCATGCGGATTACATGCACGAACAATACTAACATTTAAAATGATGATTGAAAGTCTAACAAAAAAAATTAACACTACTCTACTATTGCACGTTGCAAATTGCATATATACATACGCAGAACGGTAAGCAGAGCAGTTATTACATAGGACAGTAGTTCCAGAATTTTCGAAAAGATGGCATTGGCGTGTCGGTGTGACACTTCCTTCTGTTAGTAACTTAGCACAAGGAAGATTCACACATACACACTACTACATACAACCCGAGTGCGTGAGAATACGCGCGCAGTCAAAACATAAACGGAAAGAAGTCGGCCGAACTGTCAAAGCGCGTGAATCACGAATTCCTGTTCGCTCCGTGCATTTTGGAGCGTACTCGTGTACTCGTACCGTGTCTCACGACGAGTGAGATGAACAATGTCGTGATAGTTAGTGATAATCGTGATGATTTAGACAAAATTGCATTGTTATGTAGTGTAAAGTGTAAAGCATAAAGTCTTGCCTCAAGAATTAGAATCTTGAAACAATTTCAAAGATTCTCAGTCCCGATTTTTAATGGTATGTACAATCAAAATCAGAAGCGTCTATTTTGACGGTACTGAGTATATAAAATTGATATATATAAAACTGTATGATTATATATTATAAATAAAAATCAGAGGCGTCTGTTTTGATGGTACTGAGTTTATAAAATTGATATATATAAACCTGCATGATTATATATTATATATAAAAATCAGAAGCATCTATTTTGATGGTACTGAGTACATAAAATAAAAATATAAAACTGCTTGATTATACACTGGCGATCAAAATTAACGCATAGGTAATTCCATGCCAAAATTTCGCATGATTTCAAATAAGCGTAACTCCGTCAAAAGTGGTCGTATCATAAAAATTTTTTTTTGTTTTGAAGCTTAAAGTCTCTACTCTAAAAAGCAGTTAAGACCTTTTGACTTTATCTTTCTCCCTTCGAGGCATCTCTTCATAAGTAAGGACGTGTTTTATTTCCCAAAATTTGCATAGTTTGACGCACTCCACGTGCTCGAATAAATTTTTTTCGCAAATGTTATTACAACTATCGAAAAATTTGGACTTTTCCGCGTAAATTAAAAAAAAATTGAATGTCGTACGATTTTTTTTCACGGAGTTATGTCGTTTTGAAGTTACTCATACATTTTTGTGCAATTACCGTCAGCATGATCATTATCTGGTGTGCACCACGAGGAGATTGGTCGGATTTGGCGCATCGTGTGTGTAAAAACCTTTGTATTTGAAAATGCGTATTCCCGTCTCGTCTTTGAATGATCTCTTGTAGATGATCACGCATATTAATGCAGGCTCTAATAGTGTCTTGAGGAATTTCATACTATATTTGTTACAGCGCTGCCTCTAATTGTTGAAAATTAGTTGGCAGTCTCTCTAAATTTTGTAATCTCTTATTCATTTTGTACACATGTTCAATCACAATCACATCAATCACATATTAAAAATTACAAAAGGGCTACAAAACTATGTAGGACACACTTTATGAAACGCGATCATTCAAAGACGAATCAGGAATACGCATTTTTAAATGTAAAGGTTTCCACGCACACGTACACGACGAGCCAAATCCGACCAGCAGCCTTTTGTTGCGCGCATCAGGTAATGGTAATGCTGCCGATAATTGCACAAAAATGTTACTGTAACTTTAAAACGCCATAACTCCGTGAAAAAAAATCATACGACATTCTTTTTTTTTTTAATTTACGCGGAAAAGTCCAAATTTTTCGATAGTTCTAAAATTTGCGAAAAAAAATTATTCGAGCACGTGGAGTGCGTCAAACTTTGCAAATTTTAGGAAATAAAACACGTCCTTACTTATGAAAAGATGGCTCAAAGGGAAAAAGATGAAGTCAAAATGTCTTAATTGCTTTTTAAAGTAGAGACTTTAAGCTTCAAAACAAAAAAAAATTTTTTAGGATACGACCACTTTTGACGGAATTACGCTTATTTGAAATCATGCGAAATTTTGGCAAGGAATTACCTATGCGTTAATTTTGATCGCCAGTGTATATTGTACATAAAAATTAGAGGCATCTGTGATCTGACGGTACTGATTATAATAAAAATCAGAAGCGTCTATTTGACGGTACTGACTCTAATAAAAATCAGAAGCGTCTTGTTTTTATGACGGTACTTGTTACAAAAATTTATTTGTTGCGTTTTCACAAGAATGGGCGTTGGAGGGGCCCATTCACTGTTCTCAGTATTCAAAATCGTTATTTTGAATTAACGTAACATAATTTCTAAGATACTCAGTCTCAATTTTAAATGATATAACTAAAATTAAAAGCTTCTACTTTGACGGTATGTGACTTTTATAATAAAAAACAGAAGCGTCTATTTGACGATACTGGCTGTTATAAAAATCAGAAGCGTTTCTTTGACGGTACTGGTTATTACAAACATTTGTAAATTTGAATCGGAGAGAAAAAAATTTATTGGTTGCTTTCTCACGGGAATGGGCGTTGGAGGGACCCATTCACTGTTCTCAATATTCAAAATCGTTGTCTTGAAATAACGTTACATAATTTCTAAGATTCTCTGTCTCAATTTTAAATAATATAACTAAAATTAAAAGCGTCTACTTTGACGGTATGTGATTTTTATAATAAAGAACAGAAGCGTCTATTTGACGGTATTGACTGTAATAAAAATCAGAAGCGTCTTGTTTTTATGACGGTACTTGTTATTACAAAAATTTATTTGCTGCGTTCTCACAAGAATGGGCGTTGGAGAGGCCCATTCAATGTTCTCAATATTCAAAATCATACATTAATATGATTTTGTACTATAGTTTTAATCTCTTGAAGTGACAAAACTAGTACTATACATCAAAGTCTAATACAAATTATGGAATATATTCTTTTATAAGATACAATATGGTTATTATGGTTTTATATGTGTATGGTATTATATGTGTTAAATCATATGCGATTTTAATGTTTATTAAAATATTATCAGGGTGAAGGGCCCACAATTTGTAGCGCGGCCCTGCAGTGCCTGGTAAAAGGAAATTCGGAAGCTTTAGCCGTCTCGGATAACCGAGAATCTTGGCAACATCGAGAATCTTTGCAACAATGAGAGGAAAAAGGAAAGATCATATATCTGTTCTCCTCGTATCGTAAACACTCGAGGCGGCAACATTGCACGCACAAGCGTGCAATGTATGTGTGTTTTGCTTGAACTAGGATCGATAATGTAGGAAATTAAAAATGTCGAAATTTTGACATTTTTATTCTGTATTCTAGGTTACCGACCCCGATCAAGTTTGACCGTCACTTTAGCATCCCCTTAAGTATTGTACCTGAAGTGTTTTCACTTACGAGAAACATCGCCATTTAGCGGCAAGACGTCGCAGTGCGTGCGGTATGCGAGCACTAGCGAGAAAGTTTCCCGATAGCACTTCGCGAGCCCTGTATGGCGTGTTGTCGTCCCGTAAATCTTGTATGATGATCGGTCAATCTTTACAATTCCGCTCGTAATTTTTACTTTTTTTCATATTTTGGTAGAGAGAGAAAAACTCAAACAATTGGTCTTTTCTTTTTGTTAAGACTTATTGTTAATAAAAGTCTATGTAGTGTGAGTGTACAGAAAAACAATTTTTTAACATTACTTGGCTTTATTTTTCATTTGTTATACTGAAGTTAAGCAATTTTACAACTTTTTGCAGCATAAAAACATAGTGGCCACCATGAAAAAAATCTTGTAGCAATTCGCCGATTTTTTCTCAAATTCAGGGTACTTAAAAGTAAAAAAAAAACGTGAAAACCAAAATTTTTTTCTTGTTCTGTGCAATTGTTTTTTAGGACTAAATGAAAAAAGAAAAAGTGGGTAATTTTTACGTTATTTTCATACATTTGTAACCAGTCTATATATTTTTGCAAAAATTTTGGCAATTATTCCATTTGATAGAGCAAAGTTTCAGCTTTAAAAATCGTTTTTGAAAATTGCGGTACGATTATTTTTAACAGAGTTATGAACGATCAAAGTCAAAATGCTCATTTTCCATTCACTCGGCGATAACTCAGTAATAAAAACTCGTAGAAAGATTTTTAAAAAACGATTTTGTTAAGAAAACTTCAAGCTTTTACATTAAATAGTTGAAAAATTTGGTAGATTTTTTTTACACACGTAGCAGGTTCGCAAAGTGAGAAAAAAATGTATAATTTTGTTTAGTTTGTAGTTTTCTACATATAAAAATTACTAAACGTACAGGAACGTAAAAAGAGTAGGGAGCTTTCGAAAGTAGATATTTCAAGCTTTAAAATCCTTTTTTTTAATTTAAATTTGGTTCATTTTTCACGAAGTTACAGCTGATTGAAATTTGGCAATTTTTCAAGAAAATTTAAGTGATCCTCTAATTGTTGTGAGGAGTGTATATCGTAAATAGCAAATTGTCATAATTTGCTTTAACCACTGATTGTTAAATCAGTCTAAAATATCTAACTTGTTGTGTTCTGTAACTTAAATACGATCTTAACCATTCTAGTATCATTCCTCTCACTCCGTATTGATACAATTTATTCAGTAATTTATCTCTATCTACTGTTTTGAATGCCCGCTTTAAATCCAGAAATATTACTCCTACAATGTCACCTTCACTAATTATCATCTTCCAATCATCGATTACAGTTTGAATTGCTGTCACAAGAATTATTTTTTTCTAAAACCCAATTGGTATTCTGTAATAATGTCATTATCTTGTAACTACATTTCAATTTGCTCTTTAACTACTAATTCTAATACTTTCTCATATATTGACAGTATATTTATTGGTCTATATTCACTTGCTTTCTTTGGTTTTTTTATTTTAAGAATCGGTATTATTGTGGATGTTTTTCACCCCTCCGGACATGTACCTTTACTTAATGAATCATTTACTACCTTCAACAATTTTTCCCCTATTACGTAAAAGCATGTTTTCAATAGTTATTCCTTCATCCGTTCCTTTCTTACGTGGCAAACCCATAACAATTCGTTCCAATTTATATATCTATCAATTTCAAAATTCTTTATAATTTCTTTATTATTTATAACATAAATAGTTTTACGATCTTCACTAATCTCCTTTAGTATGGACTTAATTATGTCATTAATACTCTTTATATAATACAAATTAAACTTGTCCGCCGAATTACATTCCCCTATTATTTCGTAGTATCTCAAAATCTACATTATTTATTTACAGCAATCGCATTTTGAACGTACTATCTTTTACTTCTACCGCTACACATCAACAATTAGATATTATTTTTTCATTTAATATTACTTCATATTTGATATCGTTTCTTATATATAACTCCCCCTGTATTCCTGTTTTCCGAATCACATCTAACGACACTATAACCTGGCACATTCATCTCATTATCTTCAATGTCTGGTATCAATCTTGACTCCGACAGCGCCAATAGTGCCCAGTTTATCTTCTTCATAACCTGATGTTGAATTTCTTCTTTGTATGCCATTATACTTTCAGCGTTTGTGTATATAATTGCCTTTTTCCGTAACTGCTTTTTACCAGAATCCCAACCAGTTCTCTTTTTTTCTTCCTTTAATGCTCTGATGTACGTTGGACACTCCACACTCAGAGCGTCGTATTCATCATTTATTTTTAAATTGTACGTCTTATTTTTGTACATACAATTTACACATTTCTTCTTTGTTGCCGTACGTTCGCTTGGTTTGTGATCTCCTGCACACTTATGGCATGTTTCTTGCCATGTACAATATGATAATAACCCCAACACTTGAAACATCTTCACACACTGTAATGATTAAATACTATACATTTTCTCCAATGTTTATTTTTCTTCTTTTTAGAATTAATTCGTGTGTCTCTTCATCTACCACAAGTATTAACGAGCCTTCTTTTTTGTTTCCTCTTCTGGTTCTTGTAGTCCCTCCACTTATTTTGTTGTCAATCCTCTTCATCACTCTTATGTAAAATTTTCCTTCATTTCCCTCAATATTATTCTGCTTCTTGATCATATCTATTAGATTTTCATCTTGTAGTTTCATTTCATCCTCGTCAACATTTAGAACTTTTAACTTTGGTTTTCTCTTCTTTGGTTTCATGATCTCGAAGTCTTTGCCTAACTTCTCACTCACTGTGTCTTTCAGCTGTTTTATTTCTCTCTCACTCTCGCATCCAAATATAACAGATCCTTTACCGCCTTTCCTGAGTTTTGTTATTCCTACTGCTAGATCTTTTATATTTATTTTCTCTTTTACTATTTTCCTGGTGGTTTCGCTTTCCTGTTCTTTCTTCGGTTTAACAATGCTTTCTTTTTTCTCTTTCACAGCTTCAGTATAACTCTGTCCACTTTCCGCTATTACAGAGTTTCCCCCATATTTCGTTTTAGCTCTTCCAATTCTCTTTTAAAAGAAACTAACTTTTCCCGAATTATTTGCTTTATCACCTTAATTTCATTTTTGCACACTACCTCATTCTTCATCTCCTTCATTGTTCTCACCAGCCAGTCTATCTTTGCATTCACACTCAACTGTTTGTTACTTGTTGCTACTGATTCAATGTATCCTGTTGATCCCAGTCTTCCCCTGCCATCGCCCGTCGTGTTTGTCCTTTTCACCTCTATTTTCTTACTTTCAGCAACAATTTCAATAAATGGACCTTCGCATTTCACTATCTCTTTGTCCTTCAAAGTATTAGTGTTTACTTGCACATCCCGGATGGAAGAAACACTTTACACATGTGCTACACATCCTACATTACAGAATTACATTCTTCACTTCCTTCTGCCAGACTATGCATCGATACTCAGCATATTCGACTTTAATCATGCTAGCATTACCGATCAATATCCCCAACGGATATCACGATATCGACAGATAACGCTGCCACCTGCTAATTACTTCCGCGGCTGCGCTCGCTGAATCATCCACGTTGGCATCTCAATGGGTACCTGCCCAGGTCTGCAGAGTAGCATATAAAATGTCACTTTACACTCATAATTTAACACATTCCAGCTAAATAACATCAACTGTACATAGCGGAACATATGTGACAAATTTGGCACTTACTAATCTTCTCTAACCACGTAAAAATTGTGATCTTTACGGAGCGATGTGACACACGTCCGCCTCTGAGGGAGGGAAGAGGAGAGAGAGAGAGAGAGAGAGAGAGAGAGAGAGAGAGAAAGAGAGACAGAGACAGGAACGAGCTCGTTCAATACTCGTTGTTGAAGCACACGTTACAAAGATGTGTATCTATAGATACACACGGACATTAAAGTTGAACGTATGCCATTGTAATGAAGTTAATACGAGTTCAAGTTATAACATTTTTTCAACCTTTCCGCGTTTTGCTCTCCCAAAATTAATCATCCTTCACGTTTTAACTGGGTAATTTACGGTCAAAACACGAGCAAGAATGTAAATCAAATTTTCTCTACAGAATGCCAACATCCCGCATATTCTGTAACGCTACTGTCGCCGTCGTCGCCGCCGTCGTCGTCATTATCGTTGTCATCGTCGTCGTCGTCATCATCGTCGTAAACAGGAATTCACGCAGCTCGCAGTGCGAGTAACCATAGACTGGCGACGAACAGTTTTCGCCTGTTCATTATTTCGTAAATGCGACACGGCGTTCGAATGTCCGACGTCTTTCGCGTCGCTAAACGTCGGCGTATTATTCCCTCATTTGCTTTAATCATGCGCTCGGTACGCACGGTTCGTCGACAATCGGTATTGTCAACGCTAGCGAAACGATACGCAGCTCCGGCGTTAATTGCGTAAAAGTTGAACTTTCAGCGGGGAGTCGGGGAGTGAACCCAAAAACTAGATTGACTTCCGACAGGTAATTTGTATCGCCATTATCGCGGTCTCACGCAGACAGTCAGCATTCGACGCGGCTGCTCGCGCCTCAAGAATTTATTTTGTCTCAATGGAGAAAGAAGTGTACGAGCAAAGCTGTAAAGGTTGACGATGGAGAGCCCCGATCGATTCTTACATCGAGCGTCTCTCTTGCGGTCGATTTCCTCATCGAGTCACCGGGTTATCGGATTACCATCACGCCAATCGATTGCCCGTTAATGCTGTCACCGCCTACGGTTATAATGCAAAAAAATATTATCTGTGAAACAAATTAGAGAAAAATATTTATTTCTTTATCTATTTTCAATTGGGATTGGTTTGCTCTGAAATATTAATTTCAGTTTCGATTCTCGCCGTCGCTTTAACGAAATTTTTATTCCTTTTGTTTCAGCACTCGTCAAAGATTTTGCACCGCGCATCGAAAAGACACGGATGCCGAAGACGCCAAGTCCACCGTCGATATTGCCGACCTCCGCCACGGACACGGAGGGCCAAAGTAAGATTTACCTACCTTTTGCCTTCCGTGTCCGTGGCGGAGGTCGTCAAACACCTACCGGTTACATTGCAATTTGAGCCTGCGGCCCCCGGTTCTTGGTCCTGGACGTGCTCTACCCACCCACGGTGTCGATTGAGGGCGACATCGTGAGAGTGATCGACGTCGAGGACAGCGTGATCGTCCACTGCAATGTATCCGCCAATCCAAAGGCTGTTTGAATACCAGTCGGCTGTCACGCAGCCTTAATCGAAAGGCTGCGTAACGGCCGACCGAAATTCAAACAGTCAAGTTCGATCTTGCGACTGAACCTATGGCGGCAGACCCGACCCCGAGATAAGATGGTACCGTGGCAACAGCAGGATCGAGCACACACCTTGATGATCGAGCCCACGCGAGAGGACGATCGGACGAGTTTTCAGTGCGTCTCGCCCTCGCGCATTGCACGGTTTCTCACGACGCACCAAAAACTTGTCCGTGACGATCGATGTCAACTATTTCCCACGCGTGACCGTTCACTTTGACTTTGAGCGGGTTCTCCGTCGGTCCGGAGAACTCGCTCAAAGTCGAAATGAACGGCACCGCGATCCTCAAGTACTATATAGACTCGAAGCCGCGGATCAGCATGGTACACTGGCTGTGGGACAGCATTATCATCTCCACCAACTTCGAGCACGTGATACCTAAGTTGACGCTGCAGGACGTCGGCAGGTACACCTGTCAGGTGGACAACGGGCTCAAGACACGCACCGAAGTCTCCTTGATCCTGGACATGCTCTACCCGCCCACGGTGTATTGAAGGCGACACTGTGAGTGGCCGACGTCGAGGACAGTGATCGTCCATTGCAATATATCCGCCAATCCGATGCCGTCCGTAATCGAATGGCTGCGTGACGGCCGATCGGAGTTCGATCCTGCGACTGAACCGTGTCACCGCCGAGCACGCCGGTAAATACACGTGTCACCCGTGTAATTACCCGCGTGCTCGGGGGGGGGGGGGGAACACGATTCATGCTACTGGCGGTGAGAGCAGGAATCATTCGGCCTTCGCCAGCGTGACGATCCGTGTGCGGCACAAGCTCGGCCCGGCCAGAGTCACCCTGGATTCGCTAGTCACCGTCGAGCGGTCGTGGGTAATACTCACGTGCATGGCCAGTCCGGTCGGCTATCCCGAGCCGCAGTACAAATGGTGGAAGGAGGGCGACAACGGCATGATCCTGATGACATCGTCCGGCCCGAAGTATGAGATCGACTCCGTACACCTCGGCAGCGAGGGCACTTACAAATGTCACGCTTTGAACGATATCGGCATCGGTGAGGCCACCTCGGTAAACCTTACTGTTCACCAGTCGCCGAAGATTCTCACCAAGCTACAGCCCCATATCACGAGGAAGTAAGCGAAAGTCACTAATAAGATTGTAACTGTGAATAGAAGCTCGTTCAGCGCCTGTGCGACGACTAATTGCCGCGCGGCGATCGCTCGCTGTGTCGCCAGGGATCGGCATTATCGATATTTTCAATAATATTTTTTACTTTGATTACTGATTACTTGATTAATCAATTATCAAAACCGAAGATTTTTTGATTACTCAATTAATCAAGTAATCTTAATAATAATTTTTTTATTACTCGATTAATTAAGTAATCGGAATAAAAATTTTTTGATGACTCGATTAATCAAGTAATCTGAATAATAATTTGATTATTCGATTAATCAAGTAATCGGAATAAAAATTTTTTGATTACTCGATTAATCAAGTAATTGGAATAAAAATTTTTTGATTACTCGATTAATCAAATAATTGGAATAAAAATTTTTTGATTATTCAATTAATCAAGTAATCGAAATAAAAAATTTTTGATTACTCGATTAATTAATAATCAGTATAAAATATTAATTAAATGAAACAATTATTTTTTAATTAAATTAGACGAAACAATTAAATAAATATAATTAATATAATTAATACAAATAATACAATTAAATTAAATTAAAAGAAGTTTTATTAGATGTAAAAATAACAAGATTTATTAAGCGCTCTTAAAAATCGAATTTTCTTTACATAATACTCTTTTTTCAAAATTTTCATCTGTAAGATGATTAAACTTTGCAATATCGTACATGGTAGAGAAGCTAAATTAATATAATTAACATTCTTTCCACTAGAGCTGACGACGGAATTAATGTATTAAATTTAATGAATGCTGCTTTTATTATTAGATACGCATGTAAAATTAATAAATCATTTTTTGGATCTTGACAAAAACGTTGAAAATCAATTTCATACGCATTAGATCCTAGTGCATTATTTGTTGCACTTTCGCCAGCGAAATCGAATCCGTCATCGATAACATCCACTTCCATCATGTTTTGGTGGAGAGGCTTATAGCATGAGTCTATGCCACTTTTAATCGTGACCAATGCGTTGTTTCGCGTCGTTTCGCTCAAGCAGTTGAGCCATCTTAATTTAAATTTAGGGTGAATTGCCGCAGTTACAACTACCTGCGTTCCTTCGCCAACAACATTGAATAAATTTGCAAATCTCTAGTGGAAAGAAGAATGTATAATATAAATATTAATTCATATGATCGGATAATAAGAATGTAACTTGCAAGTGTTTTTTTTATCTTGTTTCTAAACCAGTTATTAATATAGGAATCAATTCCTTGCAGTAAATTAACTCTGCATTGAGTAATTTTTGCAATTTATTTTTTGCGGAAGTAATTGTTGGTAGCAGATAGCCGTAACTAATGTCAGCTTCACCTTGGAGAATATTAAGAGCTTCTGCGATGGGCTTAGTGCATTTCACGTATTCTTCGATGAATCTTTAAAATTAATAACATTATAATCAATAACATATATATGAAAACCAAGAATTTTTTATTTTGTATTTATTTAAAATGTGTATATTACATGAAATCATTCGTTGTTAAACGGAGTGACATCTCCAGTTCAGCGAACAAATTTAATAACTTTTTTTTTAAGATAATAAGTTGTTTGAAACAATCAAACAACGAGTTCCATCGTGTAACCACCGGTCATTTAAGTGCCTCTTTTAAATTATTCATGATAATTTCATATTTTTTCGGAGATCTCGCCAAGTTCCATATTGTTGTACATTTCTCCATTATGTCGTAGTACATTAATTTGATATTTTCATAGGAGTTTATACCTTTTAAAATATCCGTTGCTGCAACTAAATGCAGAGTGTGGCTAGCACACCTTTGATGGACCGGTAATAACGGAGAAATAATTTTTCTGAATGGCACTATTTCAGTGAACTCACGTTCATGTTGACTGTCTTGCTCGTCATATGTTTCAATGTAATCTAGAAAATTAAAATTACTATTAGCTTTTTTAATAATAAACAAGATATAGATAGAAAAACTTTTAACTAAGCACTCTTTGTCTCTTTACTTAATTATAGGCAATATTCAAATAAATATCTATCTATCCATTGATTATACACACTGTAATTGTTAAATAGAAAAATTATATTTTTAACATGAACTAACCTTCGTAAAGCTGAGAATTATCTAAATGAACTCCAAATTCCTTAAAAGCTTTAACGAAATTGGAGCCGTTATCTGTACCCGTAGCTATTAACTTCTCTCGAGATATTCCATATTGTGAATGGTTTTCATTAAATATATTTACGATTCTATCGTGTGTATGACTTCCGGAAAATCGTTTACACGCAATCGCGTACGAAATTCTTTTTAAAGAATATTCATCAATCTAAAAGAAAACAACATATAGTAAACGTTGGTAAATAATATGTTGTAACGAAATTCAATACTTTTTATTATTAAATTAAATAGTATATATTTATTAAATTTATTGCGAGTATGAAATTAAAATCATTTCGTACTCACAACAAGTTATTGTATAATAATTACCTAGTTACGCCTATAAATCGACGACTGTATAAACTAGTCCAAATATCCGCTGTCGTACACACATAATTTCTTTTCGATATCTCGTCTCTTATATTCGTCATTTTATTCCTATATGATTCTTCAATTTTACGAACTAATGTACGAGTGGATAAGTGGCGTAATTGTTTACCATCTTTATGAATGTTCATATCTATAACAGACATTTACATCTCTGAAATTACTGTTTCTTTCAAAATTTATTTAAATTCTTTTATTATTTTTTTATAGTAATGTACATAAGATATTTAAAATTACATGCACATAATCAAAATTGAAGTCATATTGTATTATTTATATTAAATTACAATAAGAATTACATTGAAATTACCATCAAAAATTTTGCGAAATGATGGTTTTGACGGTATTGAACGGCGCAAAACTATCGAGAATAAAATTAATAATATTTTGCTGAAATTCTCTTTGAGAGAAATTGCAGTAAGCTCTACGATTCTTGCTATTCTGGGAAATTTGAAGGCACTGTCTTTTAGCCAAGCAGTAGCTTTCGAATTCCGTTACTCTCTGACTGTGCACTCTCTAAAAATAATTTAGTAATATATGTATAATAATTTAAATTTAATAATGATAAATAATTCTTATAAATTATCCTTCACCTCACCTTTAAATGAGTTTTAAAAGTGGACGATGAATTTAAAGTTCCGCTTATGATAGAATTTTTACTATTATCTGATATGCATATTTGACACGTCCCATAAACTTTTCCTGTGCATGATGATCGTGTTAAATCAGAAGCAAACCATATGTCATCTAAATACGGACGTTTTCTACATTCTCCTTTAAGATCAGTTCTCTCAATGGTTTCGTGTGAAATATTTAATTCATTTGTAGAAGTGTTTGCTGTCTCGGTTACATAACTATTTGACGCTACTGACGTTCTAAAATTATCGTCGTCCAAATTGATATTTCCGAAAGTACCGCTACTACATGATGTCATATTCTGTAAGAAGAAATGTAAGATTTACGTATGCATGCGCGTGTATACGCGCACACGCGCGTACGTAACGTCATATCAGAACATTTATTATTCTCGTAAATTTGAAGGGAAAACAAATTGCGAATCAGTACACTTGAATAGTCCTTTTTTTTTAGAATCGTATTGAAAGATCAATAATTTTAGCAGAAATTACAGTATACTAACACGCGTACGTACCGATTAATATATCAGTTTTCTCTATTACTCTGTTATATTATTGTATCTTTGTTCTCTTTTAGCTCTAGCTACGCTTTACAACCGTACGCAATCCATAAGATATATGGAAGTCAAAATGGTGTCGGATGTAGCGTTGGAAGTAAGCGTATATGTCGTACCACTACATACTGTACCAGTACTGCATGTACAATACTGGTAGTTCATTTAGATCAGCGTCCGGAATTAGTTGCCCTTTTCGGGCCGATTTCTGAGGCAACGCCCTGTTCCCCTTCCACTGTCGCTCGAAGGTCGGCGGCCGAGCCGCCGAACGCGCGCCGCCAATCGCGTGACGTCTCAGGACCATCCGTGTGTGATAAACATACTGGGCCCATATCAGTCAAATTGTTACAAAACCTTTTGCTAAATAGTTATTATATTTATAAATCATTTAACCTGTAAAAAATGTTAAATTAAAATATTAAATTTTGTAATATAATTATGCAGATAATTATATATAATAATAATCTGCATAATTATATTATACCCTTGAGACGATATACCCTTGAGACAAATTACAAAATTTAATGAAGAAAATTTCCAGATGTGGAAATTTCAACTGCGTTCCGTGTTCGCAGCATACGCGATCGACGATGTGGTCACCGGTATTCGGGCGAAGCCCGATCAGGCGGTACCGGGTGCAGCAAATGCTGCGGCTGTCGCAGCTGAAATAAAGCAGTGGTTGAAAAACTACGCGAAAGCGATGTTCCTGATCTCCTTCACGATGGAATACTCTCAGTTGGAGTGCTTAATCACATGTGCTACCGCGAAGGAGATGTGGGACAAGTTAATTGCAATCCACGAGCGCACGTCGGCCTCGAATAAGCTTCTTTCCATGCAGAAATTCCACGAGTATAAAATGAATTCGAATGATTCAGTGGTTTTGCATGTGGCGAAAATCCAGAACATGGCCAGGCAACTGAGAGATGTCGATGAAGCCGTATCCGATGTCGCCATTCTGGCGAAAATCTTCGAAAGTCTTCCACCGAAGTACAGTGTCCTCGTCACTGCCTGGGACAGTATGAGCCCTGAAATGCAAACGATTCAAGCTCTTCAGAAGCGTCTGATCAAGGAAGAAGTGCGGCTAGGAGCAGAAGAAGACACGAGTGCTTTAGCAGCTGCAAGTAGTAAGAAGAAACTGGAAAACAGTGGGAATCCTAAAACTGAAATGAAGAAAGAAACCATGGAGTGCTTCTATTGCAAGAAAAAGGGGCACTTTGCACGAAATTGCCGCAAGAAGAAACGCGAAGAAAAGGACGATTCAGAAATGGATAATTGCGCGTTCGTTATCGGCAGTTCCAGTCGAGGAGCGCCGTCGGGCGGCGCTGGTCACTCAGTGATCGAGAATCGAATTCTGGCGGCCAATATTGGAGACATCTGGCTTACCGACAGCGGAGCGTCGAGGCATATTACCTTCCGGCGCGATTGGCTCGTGGACTTCGAGCATAGTGCGAGCGAGATGATGTCTTTAGGAAACAATACCACGTATGAAGTTCGCGGGACGGGAACTGTGCTAATAAAGAAATATGTGAATAATACATGAACAGAAGGAAAAATTGAAGACGTTCTTTATGTGCCGAAAATTAAAAAAAATCTCTTTTCAGAGTGTGCACAACGAAAAACTATGAAGTTCATTTCAAGAATCATAGAGTAGTAATTTTGTTGGACGGGCGCACAATTGCGCTCAGTGTCAAACAAGGAAATAAGATTTTCCGGATGCTCTTCAAAGTGAAGAAAACCGAGGAAGCCAATGTGTTGTGTAGTGATCTTAAAACGTGGCATGATCGTTTAGGCCATGTTAACAAAAGAACAATATCCCAAATGGCTAAGAACAATATTGTGAAAGGCATTCAGCTGAATGACGAAGAAGACGAGAGTTTCTTTTGCGAGTCGTGCCAGCTTGGCAAACAACACAGATTACCGTTCAGCAGGGAAACGTCCGTGAGTCAGTACCAGCCGGGGGGAAAATTCCACAGTGACGTGTATGGTCCCATGTCAGTGCAAACGCCGCGGCGCGCCGGGCGGTGCTAGATACTTTGTGCTATTCAAAGACGATGCTTCGGGATATCGTCACGTAAATTTTATTAAGTATAAATCAGATATGTTTGATAAGTTCAAAGACTTTGAAAAGATAGTTGCGAATAAGTTTGCACGCCCAATGAAAGTTCTGCGGGTAGACAATGGCAGGGAGTACAGCAGTGGTTTCAGGCGCTATCTTGCCTCAAGAGGGATTCGTCTCGAGAATACTATCCCGTACCACGCCAAACAAAATGGCAAGTCGGAGAGAGATAATCGGACAATCGTCGAGAGCGATGCTCAAGGCGAGGCAGCTCCCGACATTCTTGTGGGCTGAGGGAGTGAATACAGCCACCTATATTTTGAACCGCGTTCCCTCCAGTCGAACGAAAGGAACTACCCCGTACGAGATGTGGATGGGAAGAAAGCCAGACTTATCGCATCTGAGAATCAGAAGTGTTTGTGCACGTGCCAAAACAATTGCGAGACAAGTTGGACGCAAAGACTAAGAAGATATTGCTTGTCGGGTATAAAGGTGACTCCGCGTGCTATAGACTGTATGATCCGGCAACAAAGCGTGTTTCGGAGGCAAGAGATGTAACCTTCAACGAAAAACAGAGTTTACTAGTGCCAGTTTCTGACTCAGGAATCTCGTTCCCGGGAATTCTAAGTAATGAGGATGAAAAGAAGGGAGAGGCCGAGCTAATAGATAAGTCAACAGCCACGGAAGATGAAAATCAAGAGGACGTCGATGGAGAGAATGATGAACTGTCCGATGCAGGACCTTCAACGATGAAGAAAATTCAACCTTCGGTTGTTCGAAAGCGTCAGTTGCGAGATCGCGAATCCATTAAGCTACTGGCAAGATATCAAGCAAACTTCGCAGAGTGGGAAACATCGAATTCCTTTGAAGAAGCTGTCTCGGGGAAGAACGCTGAGAAATGGCGATACAAGAAGAATTGCAGGCCCACGAGCAGAACAAAACATGGATGCTCGTGCCCGCAAAGAAGGACCGAACTCCCATCGATTCTAAGTGGGTGTTTAAGATCCAACGTACGGCATCCGGTGATGTCAGTCGCTTCAAGGCGCAGCTATGTGCGAGAGGCTTTTTTCAGAAATCCGGTCTCGACTACAGCGGGACGTTTTCCCTAGTCGTGAGATACGACTCCCTGCGCATACTAATGGCTCTAGTTGCGCGCGAGAACCTCGAAATAACAATTTGATGTCAAGACGGCTTTTCTCTATGGCGAGCTCAAAGAGGACATCTTTATAAAGATTTCAGAGGGTCTGAATGTCACAAGTGAGCTGAAGGGAAGCGTGTGCAAGTTGCAGAAGTCCTTGTATGGTCTCAAACAAGCCTCCAGATGCTGGAACGAGAAATTCTCATTGTTTTTGAAACAATTTAACTTTAGTATGAGTGAAGCTGACAAGTGCTGTGTTCCATGGTAGAGTCAGGGGCCACGATGTGTATCTCGCGCTATACGTTGATGACGGTGTTATTGCGTCTAAATCGAAGCTTAGTTTAGAGTGTGTAATTCATGCCTTGCGAAGTGCTTATGACATTACGTTAAGAGATATGAGTGTATTTGCGGGTATGCAGATTGAGAGAAATCGTACGGAAAAATCGATTTTCCTGCATCAAAGAGCGTATCTTGAAAGTGTAATAAAGAAGTTTAATTTGAACGACGCCAGAACCGTGAGCGTTCCTGCGGATCCTCAGTCGTGTTTGCAGCCAGCCAATGAAGAGAAAGACTGCCAAGCTAAGATACCGTATAGAGAGGCCGTCGAGTCGCTCGTGTTTCAGACCGTCGTATCCCGTCCAGATATAGCGTTCGCGGTAAATGCGGTCAGTAGATATTTAAGTAATTTCGATAACAGTCACTGGGAGGCTGTAAAAATCATTAGATACCTTAAAGGGACTTTGAATTTTGGTATAAAGTACGGAAACGGCGGGAGTGTTTTTCAGCTCACAGGTTATTCGGATGCGGATTTTGCGAATGACATTAAAACTCGCAAATCAACCACGGGCTATGTTTTCACTTTGGCAGACGGATCAGTGACTTGGTCTTCACAGAGACAAAAGATTGTGACCCTTAGTACAACAGAAGCCGAGTATGTTGCGGCCGCTTCTGCAGCAAAGGAAGCGATTTGGTTGAGAAAGTTGCTCAACAATATTGGATGTCATTGTGCTCAGGCTACTACACTATTTGTGGATAATCAAAGTGCAATTCATCTTATAAAAAATCCTGAGTTCCATAAGCGAACAAAGCATATTGACATCCGCTATCATTTCATTAGGGAAAAGGTGGAGAGAGGCGAGATAACTGTTCTTTTTGTCCCCTCAAACCTTCAGTTGGCAGACACTTTTACGAAAGCTATGCCTAAAGATAGGTTCGGTGTTCTTCGTGCAAGTCTGAAAATTGAGGGTAAACCCGCGGAACACTCAAGTGGCGGGAGTGTTGAAGATATACATAGCTCACCTTTTCTGTGATCTTTCAATTAAAAGACGTTGTAATTCAAATAGAGTTCTGGTTCGTCAATCTCTTAAGCAAGCCCTACAGTGCCTATTCCACTAATATCCTCATTAGCTAATAGTAATTAATAATTTTAATTTTCTAGATTACACTGAAACGTGACAAGCAAGACAGTCAACATGAACGTGAATTCACTGAAATAGTGCCATTCAAAGAAATTATTTCTCCGTTATTACCGGCCCATCAAAGGTGTGCTAGCCACACTCTTCATTTAGTTGCAACAATGGATATTTTAAAAGATATGAACTCCTATGAAAATATCAAATTAATGTACTACGACATCATGGAGAAATGTACAATATGAAACTTGGCGAAATCTCCGAAAAAATATGAAATTATCATGGATAATTTAAAAGAGACACTGAAACGACCGGTTTCACGATGGAACTCGTTGTTTGATTGTTTCAAACAACTTATTATCTTAAAAGGAAAGTTATTAAATTTTGTTCGCTGAACTGGAGATGTCACTCCCTTTAACAACGAATGATTTTATGTAATATACACATTTTAAATAAATACAAAATAAAAATTTCTTGATTTTCATATATATGTTATTGATTATAATGTTATTAATTTTAAAGATTCATCGAAGAATATGTGAAATGCACTAAGCCCATCGCAGAAGCTCTTAATATTCTCCAAGGTGAAGCTGACATTAGTTACGGCTATCTGCTACCAACAATTACTTCCGCAAAAAATAAATTGCAAAAATTACTCAATGCAGAGTTATATGAATGAATTAATATTTATATTATACATTCTTCTTTCCACTATAGATTTGCAAATTTATTCAATGTTGTTGGCGAAGGAACGCAGGTAGTTGTAACTGCGGCAACTCACCCTAAATTTAAATTAAGATGGCTCAACTGCTTGAGCAAAACGGCGCGAAACAACGCATTGGTCGCGATTAAAAGTGGCATAGACTCATGCTATAAGCCTCTCCACCAAAACATGATGGAAGTGGATGTTATCGATGACGGATTCGATTTCGATAACGCTGGCGAAAGTGCAACAAATAATGCACTAGGATCTAATGCGTATGAAATTGATTTTCAACGTTTTTGTCAAGATCCAAAAAATGATTTATTAATTTTACATGCGTATCTAATAATAAAAGCAGCATTCATTAAATTTAATACATTAATTCCGTCGTCAGCTCTAGTGGAAAGAATGTTAATTATATTAATTTAGCTTCTCTACCATGTACGATATTGCAAAGTTTAATCGTCTTACAGATGAAAATTTTGAAAAAAGATTATTATGTAAAGAAAATTCGATTTTTAAGAGCGCTTAATAAATCTTGTTTAAAAATAAATAATAAATCTTGTTATTTTTATATCTAATAAAGCTTCTTTTTATTTAATTTAATCTTATTTCATTGTTTCGTTTAATTTGATTAAAAAATAATTGTTTCATTTAATTAATATTTTACACTGATTATTGATTAATCGAGTAATCAAAAAATTTTTATTCCAATTACTTGATTAATCGAGTAATCAAAAAATTATTATTCCGATTACTTGATTAATCGAGTAATCAAAAAATTTTTATTCCGATTACTTGATTAATCGAGTAATCAAAAAATTTTTATTCCGATTACTTGATTAATCGAGTAATCAAAAAATTTTTATTCCGATTACTTGATTAATCGAGTAATCAAAAAATCTTCAGTTTTGATTACTAATTAATGAAGTAATTGGTTATCGTTATTTTATTATTAATTTTTTGCCGATCTCTGTGTGTCGCTAATGGCGCATTAATTTGTTTTCCACTTCTCTTCACGTAATCGCCGCTTTCTTACACGTAAATACATTAAACTTTATAGAATCGTGTCAAGGCTTCCTAATACATATTTTACTTCAACATTCACGTGTAGAAATTTTTGAATCAGAAAAAATTTCAGAAATTCAAAATAAAAAGGTTTTTAATTAATTTAAAAAATATTAAAGTTTGATTTTTATACATTTCTTGACTCTTACAACTTGTAAGAAGATTGTTTTTTTGATATAAATATTTTTAGAGAAATTTGCTACACACTTTGAATGTTTCATTCTACATTTACACAACGTGAAATTAATTTTCACACAACGTGAAATTAATTTTCTAGACTACAATTCACTTTTTACAAAGCTGTGACGTATTTTCTTCGTCCCTTGTGCTCTTTAATTTTCAAGTCGTTGATGTAGAAAGTCTATAGACTTTACGTATGTTTTCTTCTATACATTTCTTCGGCAAACTATGCACCGCTTTTCGAATGAAACAGTTCCCGCGGATAGAACAAAATATATCTTCCGTCCTAATAATGTAACGTCTTCTTGCTTATCGCAGAGTCGGCGAGTCGTCGTTCCAAGTATGCGTAGTGCAGAGCAAGCCGCGGTCTAGCGTACGCTGGTTGAAAGACGATCAAGGATTAACGATCGACCAGAGGCTTTACAAAGTAATTACGACGGCGTAAAGAGGGTAACGATAGCGTAATAACCATAAATTTCACGCTGAGTTTTTTGGGTTACGCTCGTCCGCAGACCGACGAAATCGTGGCGGGCGATCGCGCCAAATACACCTGCATTTTCATGAACGTCGAGCATTTTTGTGAACGTCGAGTATTCTTGATTATCATTGTGGACTCGTGGAAGAAAATCGAGTCCACGATGATCCTCAAGATAGAGCACGAGCCCATAGTTCTTCATCAGCATAGCGTAGTCATTTATAATCTCCGGGAGACCGCCGAGGTGGCCTGCAAAGTTCAAGCGTGGCCAAAATCCGTGGAACTTCGCCACGTGGTGATCTCATAGTGACAATTTGTGTACACGTCCATTTTGAGAATGACCAACATCCACGAGTCCGGTTACGGCGATTATTCCTGCCGCGCCATCAACGCTCAAAGTTACGTCATGTCCACCATCAGGCTGCAGCCTAAAGGAGCGCCGAAAGACCAACCAACATCATCGCCATGATTGGTCTTTCTGGCGCTCCCTTAGGTCGGGGCCACATTTGTCGCCCTTCTGTGGCAGCTGGGATTCGACGGAGTCCTGTCCATTACGAAATACTTCCTCTCGTACAGACGAGTGACCCGGTAGTGACGAGATAGTCGCTCCTGACTGCGCGCCTCCTCGAGGACCAGCCGGCCAATGGCTCGAGCTCGGTGGTGAAAATCGAACCCGTGTAACGTAAATAATCTAAAGCAACATCAAACCTACACCTTCAAGGTGAAAGTCTACACACTAAGAACCATTCTGATTATTCCGATAAAGTGACTGCCACCATGGCGATTGCCAAGATTCCTACACCTCTCAGAGTCACCTTTGATCCAGAAAGTAGCACGCTCGCTATTAACGTGAAAGCTACATGTTTGGCATTGGTAGCATCTGTCGAGTTGTTAGATGAACCCCAATAGCCAAGTCTGTTAAAATCAGATCTTGCCAAGCATCTGCTACAAATTTTGTCAACAGAAAGGCTACAGTTTGAATACAGAGTTTGGTATATCACATGATGCCAGCAGAATGTCAAAAAGGGTGTAACAAAGTTTGCTAACATAATCAGATAGCAGATTGACGACAAAAATCGAGAAGAGTCTGCTAACATAACTTATCGACAGATTAGTGATAGAAACCGAGTAGACTCTGCTTCAATATAATTTGGTGACAGATTGACGCCAAAAATCGAGCAGGTCTGCTGACATAACCAGTGGACAGATTAGCGGCAGAAATCGAGCAGGATCTATTGACATAACCAGTTAACAGATTGATTGCAAAAATCGAGCAGGATCTGCTGACATAACCTGTCGACCAATTGGCAACAGAAATAGAGCAAATTTTGTAGTTAAGTTAAATATTCGTAAATTCACATAAGTTGCGCTCACATCGATAGGAGTCGCAAGGATTATACGTTTTCGCATAAGTAAAGTTCGTTTGGTGGATTATATAAAGAAGCTTATAATGTATACTTTTCAATTGATTAAAACTTCTTTGAGTGTAACCTGAATATAGCATCTATTTCATGTGGAAATAAATACTCTTATTATATAATTCAGGCTGTGTTCTAAAATTTACTACCAGCGCTGAAAATCTATAGTATATGTTACGTGCACTATAGTCTTTAGTACTAGCAATGAATTTTATGTCAGCAGATTCTGCTCGATTTCTGTCACCGATCTGTCGGCAGGTTATGTCAGCAGACCCTGCTCGATTTCTGCTGCCAATCTGTCGGCAGGTTATGTCAGCAGACCCTGCTCGATTTCTGCTACCAATCTGCTATTATGTTAGCAGATTCTGCCAGCAGAACATAAGCTTAATGATGACGCAATTGATGTCAGTCTGCTGTAATAGTTTGGTTAAATCTGTTGCCTATCTGCTGACACACTGTTATCATTTTGCTATTGGGGAATATTCGACAGATGCTACCAACAAATGCTACAATGGCAAATAAGATAGTTCTATCATATACTATCCGAACCTACTATCCAATACTCCCTCCTTTTGAGTAGATGCATTTCTGTCGAACTTCTCGGAAGTACACCTACTCAAAGGGAGGGGTATTGGACGATCCCGGTGCGACCGATTTGGAACCCCGACTGAGAGTTAGGTTGTGCCTCAAAACTGACCGACAAAAATGCGGCGAGTACGCGGAAGCCGGAAGTAAGTTTATTTTGTGCAACATAATTGGAGGGGAAAGAATCATTAGTTACAAACTTATTTTAAAACTATTCATTTCAAAACCTACAACTTTTTAATTATTATATATATTAGAAAATTGCATCATTAATAAACTTTAGAATATAAGAATTGATTGATTTGACAGCTTAATGAATTAATCTATTAAAATAATATAATATTTATAGAGTTAGAACTTTATCATATTAATTTATAAGTAAAACAAAATCTTTTAATAATAAAAAAGAATTAATTTTTAAGAGATTCTAATACTAATTTGAAACACGTCAAAACGATTTTTATTCAACATTTCCATTATGTGAAAATGTCGTCTATCAACTATTACTTCTTCTTACAGTTTGAAGGGGATGCTGGAGTGACGGTCAAACTTGATCGGGGTCGATAATCTAAAATATGGTATTAAAATTTCCTACATTATCGATCCTGATTCAAGCATGTATAGACTGCACGCTTGTGCGTGCAATGTTGCCGCCTCTATTGTTTACATTACGAGAAGAATCTTTCATCCTTTTTCCTCTCATTGTTGCCAAGATTCTCGATGTTCTGAGATGGCTAGAGCGTCCGAATTTCATTTTACCAGGCACTGCAGAACCGCCCTACAAATTGTGGGCCCCTCACATTGATAATATTTTAATCAATTTAATCAATAAAGTCGCGTATGATTTTAATATATATTTTAATATATATAATAATATAACTTTATTATATTTAGACTTGTATAATACTAGTTTTGTCTTGAAGTGTGACTAAAATTATAGTATTATATAAAATCATATTATTCTATGATTTTGAATATTGAGAACATTCAATGGGTCCCTCCAACATTCTCGTGAGAACGCAACAAATAAGTTTTTCTCGTCTCTCCGAATCAAATTTACAAATATTTGTAATTGAAGCCGTGAATTTGTTTTTCACGACCGCGCCGACTAAACGTGATTAATTATGCCATTCGTGGACGGGAAATGCAGTAAGAATGTTTCTTCTCGTTAGAGAGAGTTTATACAGAATTTATTAAACGTTGTACAATCGTCGCCAAATGCGAGAATAATGGAACGTAACAGAATACCGATTCGTCGAATGTAATGTGCTTCCAGCGAGGATTATGCGAAGACTCGCTCGCGAAAAGCACGCTCTATTTATAATCTCGAAGGGAATCCAGTTTAAGAAAAGCTAACCAATCAAGAGTCAACACCGATCTGTTGTGCTCGAAAGTGAAAACTAACTATCATTGAAGATTCGAAAACAATAGACAAAGTAAATATATGCTATTTGTCTCTCGGACAAAACGTTTCGTACAAAAGAACCTTCGATTTCGCCTCTACAGTCTTGAACGAGCCTTTACGAAAACGAGCATCTCATGAACAGTAATAACCAGTACCATCTTAAAAACAAGATGGTTCTAGTTTTTATTAAAATCAGTACCGTCAAATAGGCGCTTCTAATTTAGTTATATCGTTCAAAATTGAGAATCTTTGAAATAATTATGTTATTTCAAGACAATATGATTTTGAATATTGAGAACAATGAACGGGCCCCTCCAACGCTCATTCCCGTGAGAACGCAACAAATAAATTTTTCTCATCTCTCCGAATCAAATTTACAAATATCTGTAATAACCAGTACCATCCTAAACAAGATGCTTCTGATTTTTCTTAACATCAGTACCGTCATATCACAGACGCCTCTGATTTTTATATATAATATATAATCATGCAGTTTTATATTTTGATTTCATATACTCAGTACCATCAAAATAGACGCTTCTAATTTTTATATGTAATACATAATCATGCAGTTTTATATATATCAATTTTATATATTCAGTACCGTCAAAATAGACGCTTCTGATTTTTATATGTAATATATAGTCATGCAGTTTTATATTTTAATTTTATGTACTCACAAGGGGAGGTCGCGGTGATGCCCCCGCCTTTTGGTATGGTGAATGTACATTAAAAAAAAATTGTTCCGAGTTCGAGCTTTTCGTCCAATGCGCCTTATAAAAAAGTTTTTTTTATAACAGTTTTTTATAATATCGTTTATGTAGCATGAAGAAAGACTCGCTATCGACCAGTGCCGTATAACGTAGTAAGAAAGCGCGAAAGTAGTAATAGGGCCCCGTCAGATTCAAAACCTGACGGTATTTACTTTTCTTTTTACATATATTGTAAGGTTATTTCTTGTTATGTCAGGAATGTCCGAATGAGGGATAGAACACGTCTGTGTCGAATCTTATTAAGAACAGCTTACTTCTTGAACAATAACTTTATTATTTAGATCTTGAGTCTTCCGCACACACACACGCGCAATGACAACGTCGTGAGACTCTCTCTCATCTTCTCTCGTATCAATCGAGATCTCGAACCCTGTGCACTAGCGCCGCGAGAATAGTGGCGCTAGAAACCTTTCTCCTCCGAGTGTTGCACCACGAAAAGGCGCGATGTTCAAAATAATAGAATTTTCTTACAGTTCGCCCATTCTACAAGTCTCGTTCGTCCCGAACGATTAAACTAACTAAAAGAAACACTAGTATTAATTAATAAATGGAAAGTGACCGATCTGCAAGAGTCAACTTAATAAACTTAAATTATACATAATGAATTATACAATAAGATTATATACGCTAAATATCGAGTGAACGCAAATAAATCTAATTAGTCTTACTAGGAGGTTTAACCCATGGCTTAATTCGATCCGGCGATAAGATCAAGTTATACAGATGCTGAATTATGTTGAATCCTGATATATCGGCAACAACATAGCGATTCTTGTTAAGGGCTTTAACAATCATATAGGAGCCTTTATATTTAGCTTGTAGTTTCGCAGAAGTACCGGGTGTCGTAACATTTCAAATTAGAACGTAATTTTCTTCTTTATATTGAGACGAGGTTAAATGGCATTTATCATAAACTTTGTTGTAATTTTTTATCTTGTCGTTAATTTGAGAAGCAATTTTCTGGCTAGATAGTCTAGCTTCATCATAGTTTAATTCAGACTTAGCAATTTCATTTAGACGATTGACTAATTTAATATCAGGATGATTGCGCAATTCGTAGCCTAAGAGAATCTTTGAAGGAGTAGCTCTTAAGAAGGTATGATATATATTATTGATTACATATTGGACGGTGTCCAAACAAGCATCCCATTCTTGCAATTCATCCGTTAGTTTCTTTAGAGAGGATGACATAAATCAATTCACCCGTTCTATCAGTTCATTGACCCATGGAGCAGCGACTCCAACTAAAACGTGGCCTATATTTTTTATAAAAGATTTTTATAAAAGATTTCGAATTCTTGTGAGGCGAAAGCTTTCCCTCTATCCGAAATAATACAGTTCGGATTTCCGAAAATATTAAATAGATAATTCAAATGTAGAAGAACCTCTTTAGTAGTTGTTGTTTTCACAGGAAAAAACCAGGTTTATCTTAAAAACGAATCGATAATTAGGAAAATTTATCTGTTTTTCTTTTCAGTCAAATTAATAGCGCCATAGTGATCCATATGAATCGTTTGAAATGGACCCGATGCTCGGTCAGTGATCTGCATTTCGCCTTCGCGAGAATTCAACTCTGAATTAGCTAATAAATAAGTGATACAATTGTCGATATAATTATGTACTCGTTTTCTTAATGAAGGGAACCAATACGTAATGGTGACACCCTTTATAGTTTTCTTCGGGCCGCAATGAGCGCAATTATCATGGTAGAGGCGTATAAGATTCGGACCCATAGATTCCGGTACATAGAAAAGTGGTTTGTCCGGACCTTTCCTAAAGACAAAACCTTTTATGAGTTCAAATTTCTTGCTCGATATCTGTTGAAGAGAAGCTGCAATTTCTTTAATAACAGGGTCTTTTAGATGCCGAAATTCCAGCTCTCTTTCCAATGGAAGTGACGATACTAAAGCTACAATGCGGCTGAAAGCGTTCACATGAACCATTTTTGTATTTGGTCGGTGAACCACTTTAAACGAATAGTTTTGTAGGTGGAGAACCCATCTTGAAATGCGGTGATTCAAGTTGGCCTTGGTTAACGCGTAGATTAAAGCGTAACAATCAGTTACTACGGTGAACTCCATACCGTAAAGATAAATATTAAATCTCTCAATAGATTTAACCAATGCTAGAGATCGAAAGAGTGATAACGCGATTCAGCCTCATTGATGACCTGACTGTAATAAGCAATAGGCGCGAATTGGCCGTTATTCTGTTTCTGCATTAAAATAGCAGCATGAGCCATAGAGTTAGCATCAGTGTGGAGCTGAGTCTCAGCATCCGGATTATACAACCTTAAAACTAGAAAAGAAATCAACAAATTTTTTTAAAAGATTGAATGACTGAATACATTCAGAATCGAAGCGAAAATTGGTAGACTTTTTGATGAGGTTATACAATGGTTTGGCGATGAGAGCATAATCTTTCACGAATTTTCTAAAATAGTTTGTTAAACCGAAGAACCATTGCACCTCGACAATTTTAATGGGCTAAGGAAAATTTCGTATAGCATCTGTTAAGGATCTTGCAACCTTAACTAAATTGTGCTGGGTTTCATGAATAATATGCCTTCCTTCTGAATAATGTGCTTTAGCGCCTTTATTGCGGGCTAATCGTACAATGTCGGCTTTTCTTACTCTTACTACTACAAAAAAAAAACTCTTCTAGCGCCATCCATCTCCAGGCCAACTTAATCTCCTAAGCATCGGTTATATTTCCAGATGTGTAACTCAGCAAATTACGCAATTTACATAGCATAATCCTTCACAGCATCCGTGCGTCTAGGACTAAGAGTATATCCCTCTGACGAAATGACGTATCCTAAATATTCTATTTTCCTTTTCAGGAATTAACATTTCTCGTAATTTAACTTAAAGGAATATTGTTTAAGAGTGATCAAGACATTCTTTAAAACGGAAAGATTTTTATCCACTGAACTCGTAGGGATAAGGATATCGTCCATGTAAACCAATAATAAATCCTGACTGATAAAAAGTTGTAAAATATGAGAAAGTCTTTTGTGAAATTCAGCGGGTGCTTCACAGTAGGGTATGAGTACAAAATGTTACCCTTTCACCAAAGGGTAACATTTTGTACTCATATTGACCGTATGGAGTAGCAAACGCGAAATATGATCCGGTGGATTTTAATATTATGGAAACTGTCCTTAAGATCTAACGAAGTAAATATAGTCTTGTCTTTAAGGCGGGTTAGACAATCTTCGACCAGTGGAAATGGGCATTTTTACTTAATTACACGTTGATTGAGCGGTCTTAAATCTACACATAAACGTAAAATCCATTACGCTTTTTAACTGGAACTATACATGTAATTAATATATATATATATATATATATATATATATATATATATATATACAAGGTGTCCGAAATAAAAGTTCTCACACGAAAGTTGGTGGTAGATCGGGTCAAACTGAGAAGAAAAGTCCTGTACCATTTTCTAAAATTCGTAATATTTATCGAGTTATTAATTGTTAAAAATTGGAAGAAGGGATAGACAGCGCGGTGCGGGAGACGTGGCCGGGGGCTCGCTGCTCCCGCTGCCATTGCCGCTCTCACGTCTCGCGCACCGCGCTGTCTATCCCTTCTTCCGATTTTTAACAATTAATAACTCGATAAATATTACGAATTTTGGAAAATGGTATAGGACTTTTTATTTATCTTAGTCTCTTCTGTTTTCCTATGAAAGATGGACAACAACTAAAATTCACCCTGTATATATATATATATATATATATATATATATATATATATATATATATATATATATATACAGGGTGTATCAGACCACCCGTGCCAGCCGTTTAAATAATTCCCAGCAAACACAAAGTATTACTATTATATAACGTGGAGGTAACGCGTAATATAACAGCTGTTATGCCTTAGTAACGTTGAGATTACATAATTTTCTTTTATAACTGTAATATAACTGTATTTTCAAACTATTTTATAACTTTATTTATTGGTTATAACAGTATAACAGCAATATAATTTGAACATAATATGTTATATTACAAGTGCTATATTGTAATAAAATTACTGTTAATTTCAATTATATATTGAGCATATTGAAATGTAATATAATGTAACATAAATAATGTAACATAAATGTTATATTCACGTTATATTACATATATGTAAAGTGCTCGTGTTATTAAAATAAAGCCGGTAAGTTTCCAGCAAACACAGCTATATAACCTTGATATAACATTTATAAAACTAAATGTAACAGGTAATATAACAAGGATGCAACATGTTGCAGTCTCGTTAGTTGTAATTTCCCACTCATAGGAATAATAAATACTACATAATAGTAATATTATGTTTGTTATATAAATGTTACGATGTTTGTTACAAAATGTTTGTTATAAAAATGTTATACTTTCGCTATATAACATTTTTAATATGTTATATTTTTGTTACGTAAATATTATTGTCACTTATAATATTCTTATATAATTGTTACAAATTTTATCATTAAATAAAGGTTATCATTAATAAACAAAAAACATATTTAAATGGCGAAAATATACTATTTCAAATTCTGAAAAACTATCGAAATTACAGTTGTTTTTCACAATTTCAAATAACATATTTTTGGCATCCTAATAGATTTTTGTATGAAAGAGTGTTTAATAATAGAATTTTATGACATTAGTATATATTATATATTTTTTCTACACTTATTTTTTTATATCACATTTCACAAATAATCACAATATCACAAAAATTATCAATATCATAAAGCTAAATCAATATAAATACAATAATATAATAAAACTAAAAATAAGTATTATCTTTCTCATAAAAAGGTGTTTGTACCCAAAAAACACAGTTATATTGGTGTTATATAACTGTAATAGAAATAGATTATAACAGACAACATTGCATGAAAGTTACATATATGTATATTACTGCAATGTTGCTATTACCCACTCATGAATATAACATGTAATGTAACATGTTATATTGTAGTTATATGAACATCAATTCTTGTTATATAACTACAAAGTAATTGTATAATATATATACAACTATAGTTAATTATATATATGTTATATATGTATAAATATTTAGGTTAGGTTAGGTTTTTAATTAAAATATGTAAAAATTAGAAATTTTAGTATCTTTTAATACATTTGGTAATTTTAATACATATGTTAATGCGTAGAATTTGCATCGGATATTCTTTCTATCTCGGATACTCGCAGTGACAATATTACAATGACTACATTTACACGGCACCGTTAATCGGGTTTAATAACTGTTACGCTTATGACAAGCGTGAAGGCGCAGTCGGTTAAGACTTCTTGGAAGAAGACGGAAAAAAACTACTATCAGTTGAAAGATCCTTTATTAGAAGCGTACCTTTCGTTACAGTCAAGTAAGAGTATATTTTTATATAAAAAAGGGAAAACAAAAATTGTAGGCGCGCTATCATGAATACATGAGTCAAATAAGGAAATGAACAGATAAATCGGCGCGAAGTATAAACTAAAATATAAGTTTTCTTTTCATGTACATATGAAGATAAATGAAATCAATGAATAGTCATTCTCAACAATAACATTCGTAGTTGTTAGATTGACCAATCGTAACTATTTTTCAGAAGAATGGGATAGCTGTGATTGGTCTGCCTGACAACTACGGATGTTATTAACGGTGCCGTGTAAACGTAGTCAATTACATTTAATAACGGGGGTTGCTTCGACATCAAACACATGTATAAGACTTATCTAGAAAGGTAATCACTCACTCAAATCTTATAAATTGTATAAATCTTATAAACGAAATCTTATAATACGCATCAGTACACTGAAATATCTCCATATTCGGCTGTTAGCGTTCCGCTAGTTAAATCTGACTATAGAAAAATAATATTATCGTGGCGAAAATTGTGTAGCAAAAAAAATATACAATTGACATAACAATTGATTTAATATTTCGAAAACTTTTCTCTTTCTTTCATGCAATAACGTCGGCCAATACAATATATATTATCATTAATAAATGTAACATAAAAAATATATATATATAAGACAAAATGCTGACAATTAACAAATATTATCCTTAAAATCCTCAAAATTATTTCAAACTTTATAAAATTACTCGATACTACATCTAAACTTAATGAAAGAGATCAAAATGAAAATTTATATTAATAAAAAAAGTTTGCACTATACGTTCCACTTAACGCTCGCGAGCATCATTGGTCCTTGTTTATTTGATGAACAATATGGAAGAATCGATGAAATGATTCCATGAGCATTGCGAGCGTCAAGTGGAACACATTCTATGTACAGTGGGAGCTTTCCATTTAACGACACAAGTTGACACAAGTCATTCTGTCTTTGTTACTCATTGAACGTTGAAAAAAGATAGAATGATGTGTCGTAAATGGAAAGGTCCCAGTATTTCTTTCTTCAGCTTCTTCGGCTGGTATTACATACCATACATCCGATAACGACATTGTCGAACGTAAACCTGTTCTACAATCAGTCGTATATCGCTGTCAGATGTCGTATCGTAAGGATGCAACCAATCATAGTCAAGCCTTATAAGAATATTTTGATTGTAATTGGTTATGGCCTTACGATACGATGTCCGACAGCGACATACAACTGATTGTAGAACAGGTTGTAGCGATTAGCTGCGGGATAGAAAATTTCTCGAGTCTCTAGAAATTTTCTGTTCCGCAGCAAATCGTTACGTCCGACAATGTCGTTGTCGGATGTATGTAATACCAGCCTTCTTCAAAGCATGTGAAAAATGTTAAGAATTGTTAAACAAATTAAAAGTATTACGAGAATCCTTTGTAAACGAATATATAAGTCTGAAAAATATAACTTTTTATAATTATAAGAAACATACTTTTATAATACTTTCCAGCAGAGACACAAATCGACACAAGGGATAAAATATATTGTCACGCATATTTTCAAATAAATGCTCCATTCACTATTCGTGGAAAGAACGTCGATGTCAAAATCAAAATTTCGATGTGACACTAGTTTGTGTCGGTATTATGAAATATAATATTTACACCAATAATTATAATACGTATGTGTTACGTCCTGCGGACTCCACGATTTCTTCCATTCGGGAGAAACGTTATCTTTTAAGGAAAAGAACCGGCGCATGTCGACAGTGGGATTAAGCTACTCGAGCAGACACAGTATTTCCCTCAAAAGCAAATAGAAGACGTGTGATCTTCAAATAATAAAAACCATGTATCAATGTCAAAGACGTTGTTACACTGTCGACAAGGGCAAGGTTGCGCAACATAGATTAAGATGCGCCGTTGCGACACTGATATGCATCGCGAGCGCAGTTATCTGGACGCTCGGGCACCGAATTTATTGACATTATCGCCCAAGCCTAGAAAACTCCGCTCTATTTCATTTATTGTCAATATTTGAAGAACACGACTCAGCCGATCTTCGAGAAAAATCGAAAACACTCTTGAACAATTATCTCAACGCTCAGGCGTCGAATTTATCGCCCAAGCCTAGAAAACTCCGCTTTATTTCATCTATTGACAATAAAATTATTTGAGGAACATAACTCAGCCAATCATAGATAAAAAACCGAAACAAATTGTCTGATGCCGAAACATCTAAACGGTTATCTGGACGCTCGAGCGCCGAACCTATTTACTCATTGCCCAAGACCCAGAAAACTCCGCTCTATTTTATTGTCAATATTTAAGAACTATGACCCAACCGATTTTCCCACCAATATTAGAAAAAACGAAAAACGCTCCGACACGCCCACCCTTTAATTTCTCTGTATATAAACCCACGATTTCGGGCCTAGCGCTCTCAGTCTTCTTGCCGGTACTGTCCAGTCTCCTTGCCGTTACTCTCGCTAGTATTCTGGACAGCATTTTCCCGGTGATATCAAGTCGTTCTCGGCCAGTGCCAATCAAAGTGTTAAACTTAGTTCCGCGAGCCAACCGGACGCCGCACCCGATCTACCAGGCCGAGCCGAGCCAATTATCACGAGAATCGACTACATTGAAAAATCCAGCAATAGTAAGTCTCCATCATTCCATTTTACTTATTTCGATCATCGCGAACCGTCTCGTGTTAAGCTTTCGACCTCCTTTTCACGCGCCGTTCCGTATCCGGAAAGCTGGATTCTCTGGGGAACCAGGTGGGTTAAGCGCTCTGGAATCGGATCCGCGACTCTTTCCCTCGCGTCGTTCCGTATCCGGAAAGCTGGATTCTCTGGGCAACCAGGTGGGTTAAGCACTCTGGAATCGGATCCGCGACTCTTTCCCTCACGTCGTTCCGTGTCCGGAAAGCTGGATTCTCTGGGCAACCAGGTGGGTTAAGCGCTCTGGAATCGGATCCGCGACTCTCTCCCTCGCGTCGTTCCGTATCCGGAAAGCTGGATTCTCTGGGCAACCAGGTGGGTTAAGCGCTCTGGAATCGGATTCGCGCTCTCAACTATTCCCCTTTCTGAAAACTTCGATCAAACCACCCATTTAAATCACGAAACCCTTTTTTTCATATTTTATTTTATTTTATTTTTGTCATTATTCAACCGACATTAACCGTAGTGTCGGATCGCCCGGTCGTCCCGTCCTGGTCGCGTCGTAGCAACCGGCACAAGCGGAACCGTCAGAACCGCCGCATTCGTCGGGCCGTCGCGAACCTGCTGTCCGACCTCGTAGGGGAGGTCGAGATTATCGAGCAGTGCCGCAACTTGCGTGAATTAGGCCCAACCTCACCGGCAGCGCTACCTTCCAGCGGGTCCACACCCCCGCTGCTTGACCGCGTACCGTCGCCGACGCCCACACCCCTGCTGCCTGCTCGGGCACCGTCGCCGACGCCCGCACCCCCGTTCCCTGCTCGTGCGGCAACACCACCGCGTACACATACACCACCGCGCGCTCGCTCTCCGTCGCCTCCTCTCTCCCCTTCGTCGGTGATAACCCTTGTCTGGCCGGAAACCCCGGTCTCCCAACGCTCCCCCTTCTCGTCAAACGACGTTCCAGAAAACAGTCCTCCCCGTTCTCCGTCTCCTTCTTGCTCTGCGGCGAATAGTCCCCCTCGCTCTCCGTCCCCCTCTTTTTCCCCACGAAGCAGTCCGCCTCATTCTCCGTCTTCTTCCTTTTCCCACTCTTCCTGGCCGTCTCCTTCATATTCACCCACACTGTCTCCTTCCGCGGGGCCCAGGCCCGTAACCCCCACTCCCTCCGAGTCGAGCATCGAGATACTCGAGGATATCTCGCTCGAAGCTCCCTCCTCCCCCACACTCAACGCTCCACGCCCGATTTCCCCCGCAAATTCTACATCTAGTGTAGAATTTGTGGAAAGCGTCCCCGTTCCTCCTCCCAGGCCTCGTCGCCTATCCCTCGAGGAATTAATAAATTCATTAATATCCTTCCCCCAACATTATGGTCCGCTTCCTGACGACCCTTATACAATAACTCCCGATGGCGTAAGCCTTACCTCCTTCCGCGACCATATCCAGACACATCCACCCAATGACCCAATTTTCGTTTTCCTTTCACATGACACTTATCCCTACGTAGTTCCCGTCCGTCATTTCTATAATATGTTTCCCCGCTCCACAGTTTCCCTCGAAGAAATCCCGTGATCCTTTTCGTACCTGAGCGCTCACACACACATACACACTCACACACATAGTATAGCAATCACATTGTATAGATATGATTTTTATATATTGTTACGCCTCGGTCGTCGTCCGGCGACGACGTAGAGACTCGCGCTTCGAAGCGAGGGTTCACTCTCGCACTCGCACTCTCAGTCACACGCGGCGCGCGCGCAGAAAGGAAAGAGACACCGTTTAAAAGTGAACACCAACTTTATTAGTAGGAATCGTTTACAATAGTCGAAGCGTGTCCTCCGCGAGAGGAGGCCAGCGAAAATCTGACAGGCAGCTTGTCAATCAACAAGTGCCCCAGCAACCGTTGCTCGATGTCCGCGTCGGAACTCGCGAACTTCATGGCCCGGTCGATCGATGCTCCGATCGACCTGTCGTCTGACTCGCGCGGCCGGGGAGTATACCGGGCGGCCGCAGCGCGCAACGATATTATTTATTTATTATAAATTATCTATTAACTAAATTATGTACTCATATTGTTAACTCTTATTTTTCTTTTTATTATTATAATAAATGTAATTAATTTAAAAAATCCATATGTCATTTAATTTCGACCGTCCGTAACTTCTCCTCGCTCCCGCTCGTCGAGAATCGCATAGGTCCTATCCCCAAGTAAAGAGATTAAGTTCTCTGACTCAAAATAAGGACCACAAGCACATTGTTCCTAGCGTGGTGTCATAGCGTCTATCCGAGACGTTGACCTAACGCTGGAGCCTTAATAAATGTGCCTGATTCGCTTGCCTATCCGTTTCCTCACGATAACGACCAGGCGAAATTACAAGGAATCCGTTGCGTCCCTCTACCCCCTCCATTCATTCTCCTTTAGGGAAGCCTTTCCTTCGCTTTCCTCATTATAAAAAACTTTCCCTGGGTCAGGACGTAACATATGCATCATCATTCTTTTTTAAATTTAATCTTTGTTAAATATTAAGTAAGAGATAACGATAGAATAACCTATGTTGACTTGTGTCTCTTGCTAAAAAGATCCCACTAAAAACATCCCACAAAAAAAAACTTATTTAAACATCTTCGTTCAAATTTTCGAGTTCACCGGTTGGTTCCAAAGTTTTTCTTTCTCGATGAAGCCTGTTTTCCAAAAGAGAACCATTCTGCTGCAAGGTCTTCTAACTCTCTTTCTGTCAACCTTGAATGTTGTTCTAAAATTACTTCTGTAAAAAAAAACGTTAATTGACATATACATATAATAAATATACTTACTATAATTAGTGGTATAAGGATTACCTTTCATAATACCGATAAATGTCAGTTTTGCTACACCGAAATTTTGTCGATGTCCTTTCCAAGAACAGTAAACAGAGCATTCATTTGAAAATTTACGTGATAATACATTCCGTATTGTCTCTCTTGGTGAATGACCGCCAATTTTTAAAATAAATGTTTTCTGAAATTTATAAATAGAAAATGTAAAAGTAGTGTAAGATTAAAAAAAATTATACCCAGCAAACACAAATGTAACAGTTACATAACATAGATGTAATAGTTACATTACATCTATATGTAATGTAACTATTACATCTATGTTATGTAACTGTTACATTTGTGTTACACAACATAGATGTAATAGTTACATAGCATAGATGTAATAGTTACATTACATCTATATGTAATGTAACTATTACATCTATGTTATGTAACTGCTACATTTGTGTTTGCTGGGTAGTTATTGAAAATTATGAAAGTATTATAAAAAAATGTTTCTTATAATTATAAAAAGTTATATTTAAGTTTGTTACTTACATATTCATTTATAAAGGACTCTTTTCGTAATAATACTTCCATTGTTTTAATTTGATCAATAGATCTTAATGGTAACATATTTTTTATCTGTTCGACAGAAACGTTAATTCGCGTTAATTCGCACATTTGGTGTAAGTTTGATATACTGTATGTAATATATATTGTATGTCTTGCTCAAGAATTGCACCTACTTTTATCAACGCATCTGTATTTACTGTAAATAATATATTTAAAGTATATTCCTTTTAAAACGTATTTCTTTGATAAATAAATAAAAATTTACTTTTAATGTCTCGAATACATTTTGTTAGCTCATCATTAGAGTTGTTATTGAATGAATTATTATCAAACTGATTTTCTGCTTCAGTTGAAAAGTTGATGTACGAGGTAAGGGTTCATGCCGAAAACTCAAATTACACAGGCACACAAAAAAACAAAAGTTGTCTGAACTGAATACTTCACTAGGCTAACTTTATGTATTTTGACGCGCTGAACACGAATCCGTCGTCAGTTTAACCCCAGTACCCATAGGTTTCGAGTAAATCAAGAAAAATTACTAAAAATAGTGGAAAAGCCGATTAATGGACATCAGCAATGAATGAAAAAATTTATTTAGATCGAATCAAGCCTTATCCTCATGTATATTGACGCGCTGAACAAGAATCCGGTACTAGTTAAGCTCTCTGGCCTTTCGGAATCGAGTTATTATTTGAGGAAAATCGCCAAAAACCCCGGAAAATCGTGGAAAAAATTTATTTGGACCGGACCAAGCCTTATGATCATGTATTTTGACGCGCTGAACACGAATCTGGCATTGGTTGAGCTGCCTGACATCTCCGATTTGAGTATTTTGAAAAAACGCAAGAGATGATTCAAGCCCCAGTCTGATCAGTTGAAATAATTCCATTATCTCGAATGAAGAAATGTATACTTCAATCTATTGTCTGTTTATTCTTGTTTCTTACGTTTGTAACGTACTCTTTTATCCTCGAACGACCTATGCAGTGGATTTTTGACTCTTTTCAAATTACTGTTGCCTTCAGTTACTCTTTTCAGCAACCAACAGTTGTCCGCCATCATGTTAACATCCTATTTGCCCTGGTATCTTCTTTCAATTTCTTTCAGATCTTGATGGAAACGTTTACCCTGCTCCTCGCTGTAATCACCTAAGTTTTCAGGAAAATATTCCAGGTGGAAATCCAAGAAATGTAGTTTGACATTCATCAAACACCCTAAGCGCTCGTAGTTTTCTATCATTTCTGCTACGATAACATCATAGTTCTGACACCAGTGGTTTCCCAAAAAGTTTTCAGCGACGTTGCGAAAACTCAGCCACCCTACTCTCTCGATATCTGTCATTGTTGTTATAAAATGTTCATCGCAAAACATTTTACGGATTTGAGGTCCGTCGAAAATACCCTCTTTCAATTTCGCATCACTCAATTGCTTAAATTGACGTATTAAGTACTCGAAACATTGTCTCTCTTTGTTCAAAGCCTTGACAAATTGTTTCATATGACAAAGTTTTATGTGAAGTGGAGGAAGCAGTATTTTCGAGGGATTGAACAGAGGCTGTTCTATGACATTGTGGCTTTTTGGGTTGAGTGCTACTCTTGTTGGCCATTGTTTCTGTTTGTAGTGATTTGTACGACTCCTACTGTCCTATAGACACAAGAAGCAGGGATATTTTTTAAATCCTGATTGCTGTCCTAAGATGATACATATGATTTTCAAATCACCACACACTTGCCACTTGCTCTGCATATCTGATTCTCTCCAAAACGTGTCGTATGCTTTCATAACTTTCTTTCAATGTGATTGAGTATGCTATTGAAAGACTTGCGTATTTATTTCCATTGTGTAATAGTACCGCCTTCAGACTTCGTTTTGAAGAGTCTATGAACAATCTCCATTCCTCAGGATTGTAGACGTCACGTTTTAATTCATTCATCAAACCATGAACATCTGTGCAGTACACTAAAGAACTGTCGTCATCTTTATTAAAGTATTTCCGAAATTCCTTTTCTCGATTTTTGTAAACAATCGCTTTCGTCCCTGGTTCTACCAATCCTCGGTTCTTTAGTTTTGCTACCATAAATTCTGACATATCTTTAGGAAGTCCCATTTCTCTAATGAAATCATCTAACTCTTCTTGATTCAATGGTTCCGGTTGTTTTGTTTTACCTCTCGGTTCATATTTATCTTCACTTCCTTCTATTTCACTCTCGCTGTCTTCACTTTCCGCGTCAGCGTCCTTGCCTTCGATTTCCTTTTCATTTCCCGCTTCAACTCTTACAGGAACATCATCCGTCGAAGAACTGGTGTCTATCCTCTCATCACGGACCTCTGTTGAACACGTTGCTTTTATCACTGAAGACACATCTGAATATACGATTTTTGACTTATTTTTACCATTGAATTCCGTTACTATTGTCTTGCAAAAGTAACAGTCTTTTTGTGATTGAGGTATCAACCATATGATTGGTGTTGTGTATTTCAGCACTTTATTGTTCCACGTTGTATGCCATCGATGTAGGAGACATTATCCCAGCAAACACCGAATATTAATGCAATATAACCTGGGAGTAACATGTAATATAATAGATGTTACACTCTATTTATATTATAGTTACGTAATCTTAATTTATATATGCAATATAACTAAGTTATGAAACTATAATATTACTTCATTATTTATATGTTATAAAATATGAGCAGTAATAACTGTAATAATGCATGTTATATAACAGTTGTTATATTTATGTTATGTTGATATTATATAATTTGAAATTGCCGCTGAATTCCATGACCTCGCATAGCAACTACATGCGCGATGTGCATTTTTCGGTTCTCCGATCGGTCTTTTCCACTGAGGACAGCACCACGAAATCGACGTTTTCGCATAGCGTGATTTTAATCTGAGGTAATCCATTATTGCTTTTTCAATAAATGTTTAAGAAATATTACATAAAGTTGGAGAAGAAATTACTCTACTTAATTAATGTAATATTTCTTAAGTACAATATATATAACATTAGATAAAAATCATCATTCTTCCTACAAGCTCTAGGTTATCTTTCTAGTTGCGAAAGCTGCAACAATTTATTATGTAATACTTAATGCAAATCCACAAAATATATAATTGTATGTGGATTTGCAACAAGTATTACATGATATATTGTTGCAGCTTTTGCACTATAAGAACAACCTAGAATTTGTGGTAAGATGATGATTAATCTAATGTTATACATATTACACTTAAGAAAGACTACATTAATTAAGTAGAGTAATATTTTCAACAATTTTATGTATCGTATCACACGCTTTTATATTAATACCAATGTATCTTTCAATTTCAGTTTACGATTGGCATTCCTACGCATTGGCATATTTAACGCACGCGTAATTAAAAGTTGGTCTGTTCCTTCTGAGGACAGGTTTTGGAAAGTTTTTTGTAGAACATTTAAAGTTGTATTAGCTTCTTATTCTCAATTTATGTACGAGTTTATTTTAATTACGATTAAGAAATTCACAATGTAATTATATATAATATATAATTACATTGTATACTTCGATATAAAGTGTTAAATGTTTTTTTTAGAACATTGAAAGTTGTATTAATTTCCTATTTTCATTTATCAATTTATGTACGAATTTATTTTATATATAATACACTAACAGTTTATATAAAGTGGAAAATATATGTCAGTTATATGCAGTGTTTTATAAATTATATATTATAATGAAAAATGTCAAAATTTTAAAGAATATAAATTTGACAACTGTACATGTTATTATTTATTTATAGAACCTAATTTATAAGATTTTATGTACATAAATATTTGACAATCTTAAAATTAAAATTTTAACTGTTACATACTTTGTGATCTTTTATAAACGCGAACTCGAAATATTAAATTCATAAATTGCAAAATTTATTTCTAATTAAAAAATTTTATGACATTTTTTAATTAATTTGAAATAAATTTTGCAATTAATTTATGAATTTAATATCTCGAGTTCGCGTTTATAAAAGATAAGTATGTAACAGTTAGAATTTTATTTTTAAGATTATTTTTAAGATTAAGTCTGTAACAATGCAATAACAGAGCATATTGAGGTTATATAACGATTCAGTAACATGTTATAACCATGTTATCAACATGTAATATAACAATTGTGTTGCATGTTACTTTCATGTTTTATTAATGTTACATAATTGTAACATGTATGAGTAGGAAATTACTACTAACGTCAATATAACCTGGTACAAATATGTTATATTGCGTGTTATATTCCGTTTTATTAATGCAATATAACAGTTATATATCTGTGTTTGCTGGGATCCTTTGAAACATTCACGATATATTTTCTTATGTGTATCATTCATTTTTCTACATAAATTTGAAACTTCAAATTGTCAACGTAAAATCATAGGAAGTACAAAAGGAGAGTCCTTTACGATGTAGCTATTCGGTAACCCAGTATCGGCGGCTGATCAGGGTGGGAAAGCAGCCCCGCAGGTATCGTAATCATGCGACCGTACCTCCTCACAGTTTGGCGACTTGATCTGTGAGGAGTATGAAGTGACAAGAAGACATCTGTAAAAACCAGAGTCAGAACTATGACGTTATCGTAGCAGAAATGGTAGAAAACTACGAACACTTAGAGTGTTTGATGAATGTCAAACTACATTTCTTGAATTCCCACCTGGAATATTTTCCTGAAAACTTAGGTGATTACAGCGAGGAGCAGGATGAACGTTTTCATCAAGATCTGAAAGAAATTGAAAGAAGATACCAGGGCAGAATAGAATGTTAACATGATGGCGAACTACTGTTGGTTGCTGAAAAGAGTAACTGAAGGCGACAGTAATTCGAAAAGAGTCAGAAATCCACTGCCTAGGTTGTTCGAGGATAAAAGAGTACGTTACAAACGTAAGAAACAAGAATAAACAGACAATAGATTGAAGTATACATTTCTTCATTCGAGATAATGGAATTATTTCAACTGATCAGACTGGGGCTTGAATCATCTCTTGCGTTTTTTCAAAATACTCAAATCGGAGATGTCAGGCAGCTCAACCAATGCCAGATTCGTGTTCAGCGCGTCAAAATACATGATCATAAGGCTTGGTCCGGTCCAAATAAATTTTTTTCCATGATTTTCCAGCCGTTTCGCCGTTTTTGGCGATTTTCCTCATATACTAACTTGATTCCGGAAGACCAGGAAGCTTAACTAGTACCAGATTCGTGTTCAGCGCGTAAAAATACATGAGGATAAGGTTTGATCCGGTCCAAATAAATTTTTTCATTCATTGCTGATGTCCTTTAATCGGCTTTTCCACTATTTTTAGTCATTTTTCTTGATTTACTCGAAACCCATGGGTGCTAGGGTTAAACTGACGACGGATTCATGTTCAGCGCATCAAAATACATAAGAATAAGGCTTGGTCCGGTCCAAATAAATTTTTTCATTCATTGCTGATGTCGGCAATTAATCGGCTTTTCACTATTTTTAGTTTAGTCATTTTTCTTGATTTACTCGAAACCCATGGGTGCTGGGGTTAAACTGACGACGGATTCGTGTTCAGCGCGTCAAAATACATAAAGTTAGCTTAGTGAAGTATTCAGTTCAGACAACTTTTGTTTTTTTGTATCCCTGTGTTATTATGCCTAGTTTCATGAACAGCCACTAAAAGAATATTGAATTATTTAACATATTGTAGTAGAAAACGGGAACGTGTCTTAATTTGTTCGCTAATTCCGAACAAGAAGATTGATCCTCTCTTCACGGGAAGAGAGATTAGTTGTTAAGATATTATGATTGGTTGGTGAAAGCATGGAGGGGATGAGGAATGCTTGGAGGGTATATAAGAAAGGACCGCGCGATGGTAGAGATCTTGTATCTGTAACTTTGGTCGAATAAACTATTTTCACTAAAATATTTTATTATATATCTTATTTATTTATATGCTATAAATACTTACCATTTTCAAGAGTTTCACATATTATAGTTATCTCCATCTTTATGTAACTAGTTTGTTGGAATCTCTGATGCAAGATTATCATTATAAAAATGAACTACTGCATGTTCTACAATAAAAAAATAAACGTAAAATAAGACATGAAATTTAATAATTAAACTAAGAAATTATTTTTCATTTTGCAATTATATAATTAATAAATTAATGTTAGGTAAAATATAAATGAGAAATAAAAGTATAATAAAAAAGATTTTTTATCCTAAACATAAAATATATTCTATAGTTAAAAATCTTTCAACAATGGAAATCTGAATTCCAGTTAAAATTCTGACATAGGAAAATATATAAATTACTTGCATTTTAATTATAACATTTTATGCTTATGTCACAATATTAAGGGTGTATTCAGACCTTGGCAGAAAAGTAGAAAACAGAAAAGCAGAAGCTAATCAGAACTCTCATTTATAGTAAGCAATACGTATTGGTACTATATCATTCATAGTAAGCAATATGTATACTAATACATACTGCTTACTATGAGTGAAAGTTCTGATTGACTTCTAATACTCTGCCATAGTCTGAATGCGCCCTAATAATAGCAGAATTAAATATTTGCAACACACATATTGATTGTCTTTATATTAAAATTATAATATAGAATATAATAAAAAAATTATAATTTAGAATATTTATTTTTAGAATATTTATTCTAAATTAATATCTTATTTAAGTACACAAATGTTATACATATTACTTACTTTATTGCTGTTACACTATATGTTACAATTGGTTACAATAACTTAATTGTAATAAATTAGTGGCACAATTACAGGTTTTTTACATCCAGAATATGTTAATTTTAAACATTTCTTTTTAATTTCAGATATTGGAACAGTAATATTTTTTTCGTGTTTATTATCTATTATACAAATCTGTAAATTTAAAGAATTACAAGGACGGAGAAATAATGGATCAATATTAGTACATTGATTACCAATAATATATAATGTATTGTGTAAAGAAAATATTTTTTTAACAATAAAAATTGAATTATCTTTTAATATACAGCAATTATTCGGACTTTTTACAGAAATAATAAATTCTTCGAATTGTACAGATTTAATTTTTTCAAATTTCAGAATAATGAATACGTGGATACAATTGTGTATTCTCTTATATTAGGAACTTCATTTTCTTCTTTTAGTCTATTAAACAATTGTTCCAAAGGTTTTCCTGAAGGTTTAACTTTTCGTCTCATACAGGTCCCATTTTAAAGGACCCACTTAAATATCTCAGAAATACTGCGTTAAATCGAAAAATCTTTCATACAAAAGTTTTTTTACTTTGAGGGGGACATAAGATAGTACTATCAATTTGACCTTGGATAATTATTTGATGATCACGTGAAGATCACCTTCAATTTCTTAAATGGAACTCTCCTTTTTTCATTACACATTCTTGTAGCTTATCTTGAGAGCTTTCCAAAACACTATAATAAAATATGATTTTGTCAAGTACTTTTCGAGACAATTTAAATTTTGTCATGACATTTTTTAATACAAAATATAAAATATCTCATAAAGTATTCACTTTTGGATGATTTTACCTTAATACTTTTGGACGTAGAATAATAAAAGAAATCAATTAATAGTATTAATTTTTAGATATGGAATTTTGCAAAATTCACCGATGCAATTAAAAATTCAATAAAATTTTTAAACCTAATTCTTCGTGCTTTTTTACATTAATCGATTCCTTTTATTATTCTACATCTAAAAGTATTAGGATAAAGAGTCATCTAAAAGTGAATACTTTACCAGATATTTTTTATTTTACGTTAAAAAATGTTAAAAAATGTCATGACAAAATTTAAATTATCTCAAAAAGTACTTGACAAAAACATATTTTATTATAGTGTTTTGGAAAGCTCTCGAGATAAACTACAAGAATATGTAATGAAAAATGGAGGGTTCCATTTAAGAAATTGAAGGTGACGTTCACGTGATCATCAAATGATTATCCAAGGTCAAATTGATAGTACTATCTTATGTCCCTCTCGAAGTAAAAAAAACTTTTGTATAAAACATTTTTCGATTTAACGCAGTATTTCTGAGATATTTGAGTATATCCTTTAAAATGGGACACCCTGTATGTCGCAAATAATTTTCTAACTAAAAACAACTAAATTTATCTAAAGCTTCAAAAACTTTTACATCATTTGCTAAATGTAATAAATTATGAACCTTGTATGACATATATTCTCTACCATACAAATGTCTGTAATTGTCTACAAAATAAAGTAACAAATTATGTGCAGAAGTGTTCAATGTTATACACAGTTTTGAATTACACAAAATTCTTATAGCAATATTTAATGTGACAAAATGAGTATAATATTTCTCAGCATTGTTGATTTTAAAATAACAGGTCCTAGATATAATAAAAATAAACGAAATTCAGTTGCTTTCCATTTGTCTAATTCGTTTAAACTTCGTGGTAATCGTACAAATTCTGACGGAATTGAACATCTTATTGTTGATAATGCATTACAAACACGTTTTTGCCATGTTTAAATGAACATTTTTTTTAATCTTTTACCCAGAATAGAAAAAGCCGTTTCATTATTTCTAAGCAAATGCATATAATCTAATGGTATTTGCTGGACCATATCAATTTTTAATTTTTCTAAAATAGAAACACTTGTATGATGGGGGAGCGTCCCAGATGCGCACAGAATAAATCGGACACAGCAGGTTGAATGAATCGGACACAGTAGAAAACGGACACACGATAGTTGCAATCGGACACAGTGTCGATCCGACACAGTATCGAAATTTAATTTTCTATTACTAATTCCTTATGTTTAATTCCTTGTGTCTTATTCCTCTCACTGTATCTGAACCTTAACACATTTTCGGTCGAATATATGTTTCTAGTAAACTGGATTTAATCGCGTTCCCGAAGCGATTAACCTAAGGGCGTTGAAAATGCTATAAAAATTGAAATATAAAATTAGAAATATGCATTTTCTTACTTACGTTTAAACATATACAAGTACTTAATTACAATGACTGCAGAGCTGTACACACTGCAAAAGTTTTAAGAAAATATCCTTGTACGCAGATAAACGTTAATAAAGCGTAGTGTAGTAAGCAATGTTAAAGTAGCAAATTTTATCGATGAACACTGTAACAGAAATAAAACGTATACAAAATAAGCATGTAAAATAAAATATATTGATTTAAGTACATACTTTGTATATATATATAAATTTATATAAATTTTTATATTAACCCTTAAGGGGATGCTGGATACCGACATTACAGGCTCATTTCGTGACGAACGAAAAATCATCGAATTGGCCTTACAGATTAAAAAATCCTTTTACAGGGGTAAAGCACGAACGAAAACAAATCCTGCTCTGACCAATTAAATACCGTAAAAGTCGTAAAATTAGATAATTATATTAATTATCTATTATGAACAGTACCTTTTGCACTCTTGAGCTGTCAACGCACAGAAACATTCACTCACGTAAAGATTATATGAGGTTAGGCACATAAATCGGATCACAGCCCGACACGAACAAATAATGAACACTATGGTAGCAAAAAAAATACGAACAAATCTCTAATAAGAGAGATTTGTTGACAGTCTCACTTTATTCATGTACACCTACGCAGTGTACATGTAGAATGGTAAATAGACCAGGAAACAGACCAGCTCACGCGCGACAATAGTTCCGGAATTTTTTGAGAGATAGCGCTGCTGTTACATCGATCTGTTACATCGACCAAAGCATATAAGTAACGTAACTGAGACGTAGCGACGTAATTTAAATTAGAGAATACTAACAAGACAAATGTAATAAATAGTATTCTCTAATTTGAATTACGTCGCTACGTCTCAGTTACGTTACTAACAGTACAAAAATTATTATTTTAATTAATTTTTTATGTCTTCTTACTATTATTATTATTTTTATTATATTAAAGAAAATTTTTACAAAGGAAGGAACAATATGAACATATATGGACATATTTCGTATATAATTATATACATTTATGTTTATATTCATCTATATATATGAAAAATTTCTTTCCGAACGGTAAAAAATTTTTCATATAAAATATAAATAGCTGTAATTATATAATTACGTATAAAATACGTAAAATGTAATACGTATAAATGTAATAATGGCAATTATATGTATAATTATACATAAATTACATTTATACAGGATTTATATATAAACAATCTTTTCTCATTTCTTCAAATTTCCTTTTCTATAAAAAATAAATGAGAAAATAATTTCTTAATTAGTTTTTTAATTCTTATTCTTCCTGCATATGCGAGAAAAGATTATACAAAAGAAAGAAAACGTATATGAACATGTATGAACAAATTTAACACATAATTACATCTATTTATGTTTTATATGAAAAATTTTTTATCGCCCGGGAAGAAATTGTTCATATATAGATGAATATAAATATATATAAATGTATATAATTATATACGAAATATGTCCATATATGTTCATATTGTTCCTTCCTTTGTAAAAATTTTCTTTAATATAATAAAAATAATAATAATAATAAGAAGACATAAAAAATTAATTAAAATAATAATTTTTGTACTGTTAGTAACGTAACTGAGACATAGCGACGTAATTCAAATTAGAGAATACTGTTTATTACATTTGTCTTGTTTGAAAGAATTAAAAAATAATTTTAAAAATCATTTTTGCATTTCTTTTTTATAGAAAAGGAAGTTTGAAGAAATGAGAAAAGATTGTTTATGTATAAATCTTGTATAAATGTAATTTATATATAATTATACATATATTGCCATTATTACATTTATATGTAATTATATATAAACAATTTTTTCCCATTTCTTCAAACTTCCTTTTCTATACAAAAGAAATGAGAAAATAATTTCTTAATTAGTTTTTTAATTCTTATTCTTCCTGCATGTGGAAAGATTATACAAAAGAAAGAATATATATATGAACATATATGGACATATTTATGATTATATATTACATATAAAAATCAGAAGCGTCTATTTTGATGATACTGAGTATATAAAATTGATATGTATGTAAAACTGCATGATTATATATTACATGTAAAAATCAGAAGCGTCTATTTTGGTGGTACTGAGTATATAAAATTATTAAAATATAAAACTGCATGATTATATATTACATATAAAAATCAGAAGCTTCTATTTTGACGGTACTGAGTATGTAAAATTGATATACATCTATAACTGATGATTATATGTATATTACTTATAAAATATGTATATTATATTACATATAAAAATCAGAAGCGTCTATTTTGACGGTATTGAGTATATAAAATTAAAATATAAAACTGCATGATTATATATTATATATAAAAGTCAGAGGCGTCTGTGATACTGATGACGGTACTGATGCTAATAAAAATGAGAAGCATCTCGTTTCTAGGATGGTACTGATTATTATAAATATTTGTAAATTTAATTCGGAGAGACGAGAAAAATTTATTTGTTGCGTTCTCACGGGAATGAACGTTGGAGGGGCCCATTCACTGTTCCCAATATTCAAAATTATATTATCTTGAAATAACGTAATATTATTTCAAAGATTCTCAATTTTGAACGATATAACTAAATTAGAAACGTCTATTTGACGGTACTGATTTTAATAAAAACCAGAAACATCTTGTTCTTAAGATAATACTGATTATTACAAATATTTGTAAATTTGATTCGGAGAGACGAGAAAAATTTATTTGTTGCGTTCTCACGGGAATGAATGTTGAAGGGGTCCATTCACAGTTCCCAATATTGAAAATTATAGAATAATATGATTTTATATAATACTATAATTTTAGTCACATTTTAAGACAAAATTAGTATTATACAAGTCATATAGTACAAATTATTGAATATATTTCTTTCATAAGATATAAAGTCGTTATATTATTATATGTCTTAAAATCATACGCGACTAATATTTATTAAAATATTATCAGGATGAGGGGCCACAATTTGTAAGGCGGCCCTGCAGTGCCTGGTAAAAGGAAATTCGGACGCTCTAGCCGTCTCAGAACATCGAGAATCGTGGCACCATCGAGACGTGGCACCATTCTTGGTAACAATGAGAGGAAAAGGACGAAAAATCATATATCTGTCCTGCTCGTATCGTAAACAATCGAGGCGGCAACATTGCACGCACAAGCGCGCAATGTATATATACATGCTTGAGCTAGGATCGATAATATAGGAAATTTTTATACCATATTCTAGATTATCGACCCCGATCAAGTTTGGCCGTCAGTCCAGCATCCCCTTAAGGGATGCTGGATACCGACAAAACCGTTCATTTTGTTTGACAAGACGAATCTTCGAATTGGCTTTACAGATTAAAAAATCCTATTAGGTGTAAAGTACGTATGAAAACAAATTCCGCTCTGCTCAATTAAAGACTGAAAAAGGCATAAAATTATTAATTAGCTGTCAACAATAGAAACATTCACTCATATAAAAGTTATATGAGATTAGGCACATAAATCGAGAGCGGACTCGGGACTCGGACAGGAATAATAAACAGTATGGTAGCAATAAAAGTACGAACAAATCTCTAATAAGAAAGATCCATCCTGTTAAACATTTATTCATTATAGGTTAAGATTAAGGTAAAAAAGAACGAATATTTTTAATTTTTTTCGTTTTTTATATGAAGTCAATACTTGTGTGGTTCATTTTTGCGTGTACTTTAATCCTAGAAAAGGATTTTATATTCTGTAAAGCCAATTTGATAATTTATAATATCATATCTTAGAATTCCACCTACATTATCGACCTCGATCAAGTTCGAGCGTCAGTCCAGGATCCCCTTAAACGCAACTGGGAGTGTACGACATCCCAGTGAATGTTTGAGTTTGATTAAGAGTAAGTCAAATGAAAATCGAACTTATGTTGCCATCTTTAAGTAGTACTCTGTCCTCTTTTTACGACGATACAGCAGTCATAGCTCCTGCGGCATCAGTCGTTTCACAATCGTCGAATTAGACGTTCTCAAAATTAGGGGTGCCTTTTTTGAAACGCGCACTATCACACTAATTTTTTTGTTAAAGTAAACCATCTGCTGAATATATCCGTACAAGAATATTTTTAAAATATCAAAAAATAAAAAAGTTAGAATTTTTTTAGTAAATGTCATTTTTTGAGTATATTTTAGCATTAGCATATTGAGCATATTTTTAAGTATATTAAATTCAAAATTACATTTTGAAAACTATTTGATTATTCTTTTAAAGTTTCAAAATATATTGAGAAATTTTTTCGAATTTTAAAACATCATAGTTTACGAATTGCAGTCAAAAAACACGCTGGGGTGTCATAAATCCCAAGCTGCGACAACGTAACTTTTATGAGGTGCTGCGTTTAAGGGTTAAAAAATAAAAAGAATGTAAGTATAAAATTAGAAAATTCCATTTTCTTACGTTTAAACCAGGGTTGTGCCGTACATCTCAAGATTACGTCTACGTGGATTGTTTATGTATTGTTTACAGTATGTTTACAAAAATTTTTTTGTGTAAACAAAAACTAATGTAAATTATAAATTGGATAACATAGTACAGAAAAAATAAGTTTTTAGTTTTAGAAATAAGGTTAATATATTTAAATATTGATATTAAAAATATCAATAATAGAAGATTAACATTTAAAAAGTGAATAATATATTAAATTTTCATAATATTATATACAGCAGGCTTAAATGAAAGCATCACTTCATTAGTTAATTGTTTTTGCTAAATCAGAGACATATACATAATGGGTAATTATTTAGTTTAGCTCCCTCACCTCAGAAATCGATGAAATTAGGCTCATTCGACGCATTTTTGCTCAAAACGAATCTGGCAGTAAAAAGTGTCGCTCTCGCCTGCGAAGCGAGATATTAATTGTTAAAGTTGCCCTGTTTTAGGGTTAGGATACCTGTCTTATCGACGCTATGTAGCGAACTGAGCATGCGCCGTGAATGCATGTAGCGACGTGAGCATGTGCCGTGACAGAAAGCGCGCAAAATTGAAGTTGTAAACCTATGTGGAAGTAGTGAGATTGAATAATAAGTAGTAATATTAAATAACGCGTGGGCAGGGTGCAGGGGGAGGGCTTCGCCCTCCTCCTGCATCTCTGCGTAAAATTTATAACATAACTAGAGAGCTCCGCACTAATAACGTGGAAACGAACAGCTTGGATGTAGGTTTTCTTTTAAAAAGGAAACCTACATCCACGCTGTTCGTAAAATAGCAAATCTTATTGATGAACACTGTAACAGAAATAAAACGTATACAAATATAACCATGTAAAATAAATTGTAAAATAAAATATATTGATTTAAGTACATATTTTATATATAATATATATGAATTTATATTTTGAATAAAAATATAAATATAAAATTGAAAAAATTAGATTTTCATACTTACATTTGAAAATAAACTTTATCACAGTGGCTGCGGAATTGTACACTCCGCAAAATGTCTTGACAAAATATTCTTGCGCCCAGATAAAGGTTAATGTAGTAAGCTACATTAAAATAGCGAATCTTATTGATGAACACTGTAACAGAAATAAAACGTATACAAATATTAGCATGTAAAATAAATTGTAAAATAAAGTAAATACATCGATTTAAGTACATATTTTGTATATACAGGGTGAATTTTAATGGTTTGAACAGCTTTTTACCATGAGAGCTAGGTTACCGATTCTACTACACACACACACACATACTTATAATGACCGTTTGTGTGACTAAATGCCTAAGTGTGATATAAATGTGTGAATAGTAGAATCGGTAACCCAGCTCTTATGGTAAAAAGCTGTTCAAACCATTAAAATTCACCCTGTATATGTGTGTATATATATATATATATATATATATATATATATATATACACACACACAGGGTGTCCCAAAATTGTGGAACAAATTTTCTTGAGCAGGTAGAGCGGACGAAACTGAGTCGAAAAGTTCTCTACCATTTTGCAATTTTCCCAATAGTTAATGAGATATTTATAATTAAAAATCACCGTATTAGCCCGGCCCTCTGCCGAATATAAGCTCGCGGCGAGATATGACCGCTCAGCGTCATTGTTTCCAAGGAGGAGTAATTTTCTACAAATGGCAAAAAATAGGGGGACAATCGCAGCTCAAAACCGCCGCTCGTAGGCATTGCCGCGTGTAGTAAACAATTCCTCGAGTGCCTAGCAACGCTGGGCGGTCGTCCTGCACCGCGCGCTTATATTCGGCGGAGGGCTAATACGATGATTTTTAATCATTAATATCTTGTTAACTATTGCGAAAATTGCAAAATGGTAAAGGACTTTTCGATTCAGTTTCGTCCGCTCTACCTACTCACGAAAATTTGTTCCACAATTCTGGGACACCCTGTATATACATATATGAATTTATATTTTGAAAAACAAGTAAAAATGTAAGTATAAAATTGAAAAGTTACATTTTTATATTTACGTTTAAATATACAGGTACATACCTTATGACAATGACTGCGGAACTGTACACTAAAGTCTTGTCGTTAACAAAATATCCTTGCACTTTCCTGTGTGCAAAAGCATAAAAGCGTATGTTGAGCCAAATTAAAGTAATGTTGAGTATTGCAACACAGATAAAATATGTAAAAATATTAGCATGTATAAATTAGCATGTATAAAATGTTTTATAATTATTATAAAACATTTTAAAAATAAAGATATATGTGTTATTGTGTGACAAACGAGCAATAAGAGAAGAGAAATTATTTGGTCGAGAATAATGGAATATATTTTCTTGCTATGTCAAGGGCAGACTGTCCTTTCGCCTCAAGTGATAAAAACATTATGAAAAAACAAAAGAAGTCCAAACAAAAGATGCTCGCAGAGAAAATTAACATTCGTAAAGATCGGACTACGAATGTTGACTCTAAATTAACTCTATGTTGGTTTAACGTATTTTCCATCTTATTCTAGATCTTAAAAAATAAAGAGTTAAATATGATAAAATTATAAAAGGTGCGTTCCGTTTCACGCATGATAGGCATAATGCATTATTCTCCTTGTTTAGCTTTCCGTGCAAGCAAATCTTTTAGAATATTATAATTATCGCATAATTAAGTACTAGTCTTTTTGAGAAATAAGTTCAAATGTGAAGACCCAATTGTATCAACGTAGATTATAGGTGCGTACCATGGCAATACCGGTGTAAAGCACGTGGTTGTTATTGATCGAAATTTCGAAGCAACCAAATCAAGCTTTGTAACATTAGTTACACCTTACATAAATATAAACGACGGAAAAATAATTGTACCGAAACTTTTAATTTAGTGTAATTAATATGTATGAATATCTTTAAAACTTACTGCGTAATTCGATAGTCGTCCTTCCACTTCGACTGTCTCGATTGGCGCCATAATAAAGAATGATATGATTGCTGCCGTCACTGGTCGCACCGGTCGCACGGCTTCCTGTATTCAGCCATACCAATGTTATGGTTACAAAATCATGCCAGCACGTAAAGGTGGAAGCACATAAAATTGCAGAAGCCATAAGCAGAGTGCAGATACCATAGCGCATGCGTATGGTATCTGAATTTCTAATCTACATAAAAATACATAAGCATAGCCACAAGCATAATTCATTGTAGCCGATTAGTGCATTAAAAGAAATTTGAATTGCATTGAAAAAAATTTAGAACAAGTTTATTGATTAACAGTAAGTATTCTCACTATTTATTTATTAATATAATGAAAATTTAAACTGACAATAACGTATTTAATTAATCATGTAAATTATCTCCGTTTCGAAAATATAGTATTTTGAGGTTAGTTTTTGTACGCAGATTTTTCATATTGTAATTTATTGCAATGAACACATTTTCTCATAATTTTCAGTATGTTTCATGTTTAATGCTTTAAATTTATAGAATCGATCCTCATGGCTAATGATCACATGGATTATTGTCATATAAACTTATCTGAAGAAGGAAATGAAAATCTGAATCCTGAAGTAACGTTACAAGATGACAGAAATTTCGATGACCTTTTAATAAATATTGTGAAGAGCTATCCACACTTATATGACAGTAGTTGCAAAGATTATCGCGATGTAATAAAAAAAGAAAACTCTTGGATGGAGATATCTAAAATTTTGGACACGACTCGTAAGTTTTATTTTTTAATGTTTAACTATAATAATAATAATAAACTATTCATTACATCATTTGTACTAAAACTGAATTCAATCAATTAATCAATTATTAAATTTGTATATTTAACATATATTTCAGCGGATATTTGCTGCAATCGGTGGACTCGTCTAAGAGAATCTTTCTCTAAAGAAAAAAAGAAAAGACAAAATGAAATGAGAAGTGGAAGTGGAGCCTCTACAAGACGAGGATTTGTATACTTTGAGTCTATGAAATTTATTGACAAATTTGTCAAAACTAGAAAGTAAGAATTTATTACTTTTGATTCTGTGATTTTATTAACAAGATAGTATATAGTAAATAATTAAAATTTTAAAGAAATTTACATTTCACTATAATTTGTAATAGAATTAAAATTCATAATTTTTAGAAGTACATTTATTATATTTATATTTTAATTTTTCTTGATTACTTGTGTTTATCAAGGAAAATTAATTGACATGTTTTACTGTATTCTTATTAATCCGCAAATTTAATCAAATATAATATGATTTTAGTTCGATGTCCAACATTGAATTCCAAAAAAAATCTGATATTTCTAATTGTTCGAAAGACAAGAATTTAAATGACGAAATTTCGAATTGGATGCAATATGGCAAACGGACTTTGGAAAGAGAAAGAACTGCATTGGAACAAATTGATGCAAATACATTTTCACCAATAAAAAAATCTCCAGTACCGGAAACATCACTTATTACCACTAATTTTGATGATACGTCGTGCGCATCTTTTTCTTCGACGTCAGACAATAATACAAACGATTTCGTAGATCAATTATCAGCTCGTTCATCGTCACCCGTCACGAATAACTCTTCACTTCTTTCTCCAACTAGCGTAAAATCTAGCTACAGTTTCAAAAAGCCATATATAAAGGGAAAATTTAATCCAAATATATTAATTAAAAAAGACGATAATAGTAAAAAATCTGAAAAGGATAATTTTGAAACGTCTTTTATTAATTTTAATGAAGCAGTTCTAAAGCATTTAAATTATAAGAAAGATGGTGATCAAATGCAAAATGATCCAGACACTTTATTTTGCAATTTAGTTTTAGCGGAATTGAAGCAATTGGATGATCATGTAAAACAGATCAAAAAACAAGAAATCATGCAAATTTTGTGGAGAAAGGAAAAGAGTGAGTAAGATGATTTTAATGATAAAGTAAATATATTGTATTCATACGTATATATAACGTTTATGCTTTAAGAATATTATGATAATAAGTTTTATAATAAAATGTGTGATAATAAGTTTTATAATAAAATATGTGATAATAAGTATTATAATAAAAGATGTGATAAGTATTATAATAAAATACTCGTATAATAATAATAATATAATACTAATATTTTTAAAAAATCTTGTACTTTTATTTTACATTCACATAAGAAATACATATTACAATAGCATTTCATTTTACAATATAACACGTGTGCAATCAATGATCAAATGCAGGTTACGTTTAAATAATGTCTTGATTTTGTCCTCTATTTACATAATCAAACTGCCACTCGACTATTCCATTTGGAGTCATAAAATAATTGCAAAGACTGTCTCTAATGTGCGTCGCAAATACTGCACCAATTCCGTTATTTTCAATAATTTCATCATTGTTTTCAAACTGTATAACAGTACCTTCTTCGTTTCGTAAGAAATTATGCAAACATACAGTTGCCAAAATATATTTATTAATATTTTCAGGAATCGCAGCGATCGGTCTGTTATAAATACTCCACTTTTTTGTTAAAATTCCGAATGTATTTTCTATTATACGCCGGGCTCGCGAAAGTCTATAATTGAATATGTTTTTGCGTTCCTCCAGATATTTTCCAGAATATGGCCGCATTAAATGCTTTCCAAGGGGAAATCCTTCATCCCCAACAAAAAAATAAGGCACTTGTGTATCGGTTCTGTTTAAGCAACTGGTTCCTTCTGGAATGTTCAGCATCCCATTTTTTGGATTCAAGTCGCTGTTTTCATAAATTCCCGCATCACAGTTCTTTCCCATAGAACCAATATCAACCAAAGTGAATTTATAGTTATAATCACATACAGCCATAAGTACGATGCTGTATCGTTTGTGATAATTGAAATATAGGGAACCAGAATTCGGGGGGCATTGAGCATCGACATGTTTACCATCAATTGCCCCCAAGCAATGTGGAAAATTCCATAATTTCCAAAAACCCTCAGCGATTTGTAAATATTCTTCTTTTGAAGGAGGTTGTAGATAGGTAGAACCAAGAAGTCTTCCAAATATGTCACACGTTTCTTTAATTATTTTATGTACAGTTGATAGACCAACACGATAGGCAAAAGCAATTGCTGGAACTTTGTCTCCAATCAGAAATCTGTAACATCATTTTTATAATATTAATTGATTGTTTTTACATATATTGTTAAATTGCGAGTATTGAACATACGTACCGCAATGTTAAAGCAACTCGTTGCTCTGGTTCAAGTGCCCGTGGACTTCGTTTTATTAAATTTGGATTAACAATGTCCATCAAGTGATGGAATGTTGGCAATGTCATACGTGTATACTTATGGAACATTTGCTCATCTGTTTTTAATTCCTGAAAAAGATTGTAAAAAGCTCCTTGCAGTCGTCTCTTTTTGTTAATTGGTCGTACCCAGACACGTCTATGATGACGACGTTCTCGGTTGATTCTGTCTCTACGACGTTGCACCAAAAGTGCTTCCATGTTGACGAGAGCAATTAACAATAAATCGAAATCATCCATTTCTGTTAACAGATTAATATAATTCACTTCAATACAGTTTTCTCAAATAAAAATTACATTTATTGAATGCAAAAACGTAAAAAAAGATCAAACAGCACGAACATCAAATATCAAAATAAATAAAGAATATTCAATGAGTATACATAAAATAATGAAATACTATTCAGGAAAATAAATCAAGAGAATGTTTCAATAATAAATTTTTATATCTATACATGAAATATAAATAAAAATTTTAAGATGCGTTTATTTTGCAATAAATTACAATTTGAAAAATCTACGTACAAAAACTAACCTCAAAATACTATATTTTCGAAACGAAGACAATTTACACGAGTAATTAAATACGTCATTGTCAGTTTAAATTTTCATTATATTAATAAATAAATAGTGAGAATACTTACTGTTAATCAATAAACTTGTTCTAAATTTTTTTCAATGCAATTCAAATTTCTTTTAATGCACTAATCGGCTACAATGAATTATGCTTGTGGCTATGCTTATGTATTTTTATGTAGATTAGAAATTCAGATACCATACGCATGCGCTATGGTATCTGCACTCTGCTTATGGCTTCTGCAATTTTATGTGCTTCCACCTTAAGGCTGAAATCATATGGTACGGAATAGAGCTGCGGAATAGAACGTGCGTCATAGAAGCAACCAATCAGAGCTATTCTGCAGATTTTCTATTATGCAGAGTTTTCTATCACGCAGAGTTTTCTATCACGCAAGCCAGAGTGTATTTCAATGGACGATTGTTTTTAAATAGTGTGTAAATTAAGTTAAATTGTCATTAGACATTTAATAGCTTCGGTTATCGCAGATAATGTATACATTTTCAACACTTTCTGATAGACGTAAACAAAATATAAACAAACATTTAGTGATCAGCAAGACCTATGACGCATTCGGTTTGCGGAAAAATGACTGAAAATGCGTGATTAAATTCAAAAAAATTTTTTAAAGTTGAAAATTTTATGAGCAAAATATTTAATAATATGCAAATAATGATTGCTTGTGCATTATAAAGTATTGTATATTTTACAAATGAATGAATTATTGTAATTATAAAATTATTTTGTAATTTATAATTTCTTCAAATGCGCTATTGCACCTCTATGACGCACCATGTGAACAGGGCACACAAAAATCGTGCGTAATAGAAAATGCGGAATAGCTCTGGTTGCTTCTATGACGCACGTTCTATTTCGCAGCTCTATTCCGTACCATACTACCATGTGATTTCAGTCTAAATGTTTAATTTAACCTAACCCTCTTACTTTAAATCGTTAAAAATAGACTCAATCAATGTATTTTTGTGTAAAAAGAAAGATTATTTAATAAGAAATAAGAAAAAGTGCCGCTCTTTCCTGCAAAGGAAGATATAATTGTGAAAGTTGACGTGTTTTAGGGTTAGGAAATCTGTCATAGTCCGACGCAATATAGCGATGTAAGGGTGAATCACACGGTACGGGAATCAACATGCGGGACAGAGGATACGTGATTCGAATAGTCAATCAGCGCTCTTCCGCATTTTTCTATCTCACATGATTGGCTGTTCAAATCACGCATCCTCTGGCTGATTCCCGTATCGTGTGATTTCACCCTAACTATGCGCCGTGAATGAGTTGTGCCAGAAAACGCGCAAAATTCAAACTTGTAAACCTATGTGGAAATTGAAAATGAGATTGAATAATAACGTGGATTCCGCCCCGCCCTCTGCACTCCGCCCATACATTATTATTCTAACCTCACAACTTTTACACAGATTTCCAACTGAAATTTTACACGCTTTCTGTCATGACGCATTCACGGCACATGTTCATATCGCTACATTGCGTCTGTATGACAGATTTTATAACCTATCAAATTGTAATAATTTTAACTTGGATTCCATGTTGGAACGCGAGAGAGAGTAGACGTGTGCTGCGCGTATCGTGTTTTGCTTGGGCTTAGGCGATAATTATCGCGTTATTGATAACAGTTCTTTTTAGGGCTAAGAGATAAAACAGATTGCAATAATAATACAGGGAAGAGAGGAGGAGGAAAGTGCGAATAAGGGGGATAAGGCTGGAAGGCCAGCCCCTTATGAGGTTAAGTGTATAAAAGAAGGGCGGTTAAAGGTGCTTTTTCACGTGCTACTGAAACCGATCGTTTGAGCGACAAAAAGGGTCACGTGACAACTTTTGTCGCTGAATATTATGGCGGCAACTTTTGTACATGAAAAATGAATAGAAGCGACAAAATCTTAAGTTTAGAGACAGATTTCGCATTTTTCGTGTATTAGCACTTTTAGTATAATGGCTTCTATGGCGCAGCAGCACTGTCGCTGTGCATTTGAGCAGTAGTAATGCTTTGTAGTTGAACGAGTTCAAACTACAAAACTGTAGCCGCTGGATTAGGAGCGACAAATCTGTCGCTTTAATTGCTTGTTTCAGCAGCACGTGAAATTGCACCTTAATGCGATCAACCATTACCGCCAAAAAAGTGGAAAGTGCTAGAAGTATAGAAGAATATGAGATTGCGCAGTTAGAAAAAAGTTCAAGAAGTGCAATTAGCCAGAACATAACAAACTTGTTGACAATGCAAAGAGATAAAGAAAATAAAAACAAACGGACGAATAAACAAGTGGAAAAGAGAGAGGAGAAGAAGAGAAGGAATTCAGAAGGAGATACGCCGATGGAAATGATAGAAAATTATAATAAGGAGCCAAAGAGGGGAGAAGACGCAGCAACAAGTTACTATAGTAAATCTAAGATAACATCAGATGACATAGTTAAAGAAGAAGTCCTATTTAAAAATGGGAAAATCTGGACCGAAGGAGAGAAACTAATCAAGAGCAACAAAGAAGATAAAAAGGAAAAAATCTTTAAGAAAGGTCACAAAGGCAGGTGCACTATATCAATAAGACTGAAGGAGGACAAAATAGGAAGTAGAGGAAATGCTAATTACACGAAACTAATAGATTTAATAGTGAGAAAAGGATGGAGACCGGAAGAAGCAATTAAGATAGGATTCAAGTCAGCGGACCTACACTATAATGAAATAGAGAGAGCCAATAAGATATATAAAGAAATGACAAAAACAGAAGGTATAGAGTGCAATATCTTGGACAAAAATTTAGAAGCGTGGGGTGTGATCCAAGATTGGGATGACAAAGTGTTACATCTAGCGGAAGCTATAGACGATAAAAAAACAACTCAACAGTTTAGAGAAAATAACATATAGAAAATATGATAAAGAAAGGGACAAATACCAACAAAAAACATTCTGGCTAAATTTATCGGAACATCAATACCAGAGCAGATCACGCTATATGGAGGATTGGTAAGATTAAGAGTTAGGCCATACATTCCAGCAGTTAAGCAATGCTATAATTGCTATGGATATGGGCACACGAAAACAAACTGAAAGAGAAAAAGACGAATCTGCTTGATGTGTGGAGAAGAATATCATGAGAAAAAGAATACAATTGTACAAACTGCAAAGGGAATCACAAAGCGAACGACAAGAAATGCCCGACATATATTAAGAATAGGGATATTATGAAGACTGTGGTGGAAAAAAGAATAACAATATATGAAGCAAAGAATAATCAACCCACTACAAGTAAAGCCATCGAATGCCTCGGATAAACCGCGGGAATGGCCAAGCATAGAGAAGAAAGAAGAAAAACTAATTAGAAGACAAGAAAATAGAGAACAGGACAGTTACAATAGACCATCGAAAGATAGAAGAGAGAGGGAAAGACAGGAACGAAAAGGAGAAGAAAGAAATAGAAATGCAAGAAGGAATAAATAAGAGTAAGGTGAGCAAAAAGAAAAAGTTTGAATCAGCAGTAATTGATTATATAAAAGACTTATCAATGAATATTAATAATTCGCAGGAGGTTGAGAAACTATTGAAGGAAATCATGAAGAGAGTTGAAGAATGTTTCAATTTAGTCAGAAAAGAAGCGCACAAGGAAGAAGATACAAGCCCCATAAAGAGGAAAACCAAAAAGAAAAAAGGGGCAAAGATGAAATTATGAACGTGGATTAATGGAAATAATATTATGGAATGCAAGAGGAATAAGAGGGAAAAAGGCGGAACTTGCAAGTAAAATCAATAGTTTCGACATAATATGCATAACTGAAACCAAACTAAATAAAAGTTGCAACCTACATTTCACAGGATATGTAACATACAGAGGAGACAGAGAGAAAGATCAAAAGATAACGGCAGGTGCAACGGCCATAATAGTAAAGAAAAATCTAAAACATAAAATAAAGAAAATAAAGGACATCCCAACTAATGTGGACTGCTCAGGTATCAGCATAACAAAAGCAAAAAAAAGAAAAGCATAACGAAAGAAAAAAAGAAATTAATATAATAAATATCTATAGAAAGCCAGGTATAAATGTAAGAAAAAATGAGTGGAATAAGTTCATAGAGCAATTCAATAATACAGAGACTATAATTACAGGAGATTTCAATGCCCATAACAGAGAGTGAAACTGCAGAAGAACGGACGAAAATGGTGCAGTGATATCAGAAATAATGTGGGAAAACGATATGTATGTTATAAATGATGATACCCAGTCATACTTGGGAGACATAAATCATTCATCTTCTAATATAGATTTAATATTTGCTTCAGAGAGCCTAGTGCGTGAAACATGAACAGGTAATAGACACATGGGGATCAGATCATCACCCAATAAAATTTCACCTAAACAGAAACATGGACACATATCAGAAGAAGACAAATAAAATATCGACTAAGAAAACAGAATGGCTTAAATATGAAGAATTAATGGAAGAAAAGATAAACGAAATCAAAGAAGAGGAGATTAATGAAATTAATGTGATACAAACTTGTGCAATTTATGAAGGAAGTGGTTAATAAAGCAACGCCAGGAAGAAAAGTAAGCAAGAGGGGAGAAAAGGAGGAGGGAACAAGGAATGACAAGAAGAGAAGAAGCAGTATAAAAGATTGGTGGGATAAAGATTGCGACGCGACAATAGAAGAAAGAAAAGAAAAATTAAAAGAATTCAAAAGGAGCGGCAGCATTCAGGAATTCATAGAATATAAGAAGAGTTGTGCACAAGTAAGAAAAATAACGAATGAAAAGAAAAGGAAAGGATTCTATAATTTCATAGAAGGAATTAATAAAAACACAGGAATGGCGTACGTTTGGAAAAGAGTAAGGGCACTTAGAAACTCGAGCAGACAAATTGATTGGAACAAGTGGCAAACAAAGGATAGGGAAGAGGAGATAGAGGAAGGGATTAAAAAAGTTAGCCCTCCTTGGATCCCGAAAAGTTAGAAAAATTAAAACAAATAAGAGAAATCGAAGAAAGCGAATTTAATAGCGAGATCATGATAGAAGAAATAAAGAGAGCAATCAAAATTGTAAGAAAAGAATCAGCACCGGGACTTGATAAAGTGGAATATATGATGCTCAAATGCCTACCAAAAGAATACTTTAAAATAATAAAAGACATATTTAACATGCTATGGATATACGGTAAACAACCAGAGGAGTGGACAGAATACCAGGTCTTCTTCATTGACAAACAGGATAGAGAAAGTGTAAGACCGATAACATTATCATCATGCTTCGATAAACTATATGAAAGAGTTGTGTGCGAGAGACTAAGTTTCTGGGCAGAGAAATCGAAAGTATTGGATCAAGAACAATATGGCTTTAGAAAGAGCAAGTCATGTTTAGACAACTTAATAAGAATAGCTACGAATATTAAGAAGGGATTCGTGAAGAAACAAAATACAATGACAGCATTTCTGGACGTGTCATCGGCTTATGATAATGTGCTATACAAGGTTCTTATCCAAAAACTTATAGAAATAAAATGTCCAAGTAGAATAATAAATATGATAAATACATGGATGTACGAAAGGAAAGTGACATTTATTAAAGAAAATGGAGAAAAGGTAATAAAAATGGTATATAAAGGACTCCCTCAAGGAGCAGTATTAAGCCCAATGCTGTATAATATATACACAAATGATATATGTAAAGACATCCCAAAGGAGGTAAAACAAGTCCAATTCGCTGATAATATTGCCGTCTTTTGCACGGATACAAGACTAAATACAAGGAAATACCTAATAGAAAGTGCGATAGAAGACATACACGAAGTATTAAAGGAGAAAGGGCTCGAGATACAACCAAAGAAAACAAAAATAGTAGATTTCAATAAAGAAGGAATATACAATAAAAGGACGAGAGTTAATTGCATTGGTACGAACATCAAACTGAGCCAAGAAGGAATCACCATGGACAACAAACTAAGCTTTGAGAATCAATGCCAGATAGTAAGAGATAAAGTTAAGAGAGCAAATGGAATACTGAAATATGCTAACAAAATATCGAGAGGGATGGAAGTGAACACGGCCTTAATTATGTACAAAAGCCTAAGTAATAAGATCGATTATGGATTATGGAGCACTGATATACCTTGACGAAGACAACAACACTCAAAAAATAGAAAAAGCTTAATATCTAGGTTTAAGAACAGCATTAGGATATCGAAACAGCACACCAACAAATGTAATAATCGCGGAAGGAAAGTTTCAACGTTCAGAAACAGAACAAAAATGCTAGCAAAAAATTGCCTTACTAAAATCATGTTAGAAGAGAATCCAATAAGGAAAGCAGAGATAGAAGAATGGGCAAAGGAAGAAAAAAAAGAAGGTATCCTACACACCGTGGAGAAGAAAAGGTATTCTACTAACAACATGGGAAGATCTTCAAAAACAAAAAGCAGATTTATGTGAAGGGACAAGAAATCAAATATATAAAATGGATTACAAACAGATGACAGAGGAGATCAAGATAGACATCGAAATCAGCAAGGAAGAGATGAAGAATAAAAACAAGATAGAGACGATAGTCAGTAAAATAAAACAAAAACATCAACTCGAAGATGAAGATTGGGAAATATACACAGATGGCTCAAAAAGTGAGAAAAAAGAATCAGTGGGAAGTGCCTTCGTAATTAGAAACACAGCAACGAGATATAGAATGAGCTTAAACAAGAAATGCAACATTTTAACGGCAGAAGCTTGTGCAATCGCGAAATCTCTAGAGTGGGTCTATAAAGAGAATATAAACAAAAACATTTTAATTCTTACAGACTCAATGAGTACACTTAAGGCACTACAAACAATAGTGTAACCACATCAATAAATCATTATGTAATGAAAATAAGGAAATGGTATAAAAAATTAAAAGAGGACATAAGAAAAGAAAGGAAAATAATACTAGCATGGATACCGACACATAAAGGTATAGAAGAGAACGAAGAAGTAGAAAAATTAGCCAAGGAAGCGACAGAGGAAGAATGGGACAAGGAGTTAAAAATACCGAGTAACGACATCAGAAAAGAATTCAAGAATACAGCATATGAAGATACAGTAAAAGAAATTAAGGTGCAAGCAACAGTGAAAGGACAATATTACTTTCGTCATTTTTTCAAAGAGGAAGAAAGATATCCCTGGTTCCAAGGTTTGAATTACCCGCGAAGAGCGAGAGTATTATTTAACATCAATAGAAAAGAATAAAGAACAGGAGTGCGATATATCTGTATGCAGATCCAAGCACGTTAAACCTCCAAAAAAAAAATAATTATAACAATTAATATCTCGTTTCGCGACACTTTTTTTTGTTTTGTTCACCTTCATTTTATACAAAATACATTAATTAAATATATTTTTATTCGATATTTAAGATAAGGGGAATTAAACTAAACATTTATCTATAACATTAACATAATATTTACGTAACATGTGATATAAAATATGTTCAAGTTACATAGCCATTCAGTTTATTGTAACTAGTAAGTAATAAAATAATATAACAGTTCTGTAATATAGTTATGTTACATGTATGAAGAAATGTTATACAATGTAAATAGTGTATGTAACATTTGTTATATTACATGTTACTTCTATGTTACATAGCAGCTATATTATATGTTTGCTGGGTATAATCTTTTTATGTTTCGTTTACTATGCGCATAAATAAAAACAATAATATTCAGAATACTAATTTAATTATTGATGATTTATAGAATCCATCAAGTTATCAAGCTAGAATTTAGTGAATATAGCAGCAGTGATGATAGCTGATTAGCAAAAATGGAGCAAAACTTGGTGACATAACTTAATGCCAAATTGATGTCAAATACGAAACATGATCTGCGTGACAGCAAAATAAGAGCAAAAACTTATAATTTGGTTATATTAATATTTAACTCTCTAAGTATGAAGCTTCAAAATGCAAAAGTGAGTCCAAAAGATGCAAGGTTTTCCCATATTAATTATTTTACATGATAATTTATATATAAGTTTTCGAGATTATTGATTACATATATGATGCCTGAATAACAAAATTTCTATAATTTTTATTTATGAATTTACTCCTAAACTAAATTACTGTAAAATAAAATTTACAAGTATGACATATTATTTGTGATCTTTTACGTGTACTGATATTCATATTAATAATAAATGTATTTTAAATAATTAAATATAATGTTTATTGATTATTATCTTTATGTTTCTATCATATCAATTCTAAATAAATAGTTAAGAAAATATTATGTGTTAGATTTCCAATTAGGTGCTCTCGAGTGGTCTCTCTGCCTCTCCCCACCCCCCCCCCCGCTTTTATGACATAATTAATTTAAATTTAGCAATAGTTGTGAGAACAGAGAGACCGCTCTGGCTTTGAGCGCCCTGCGGTAACAGGCCTAGCGCGCCTGATTTGCACGCGTCGCTCGCGTGTCTGTGCCGTTCTCGCGAAGCACACATTCCTGGCGGCACTCGTCTTTACGATCGTGAACCGATCGCACGTGCGTGTGTGACACGACTCTTTGTAAATCAACCGAGTGTGATAAAGATTAATTATGAATAAAAATATGTGGACTATTTTCGTTTCCTTCGAAATCGTTACCAGTCTTCCTTGAGAGTGTTGGACCACTCGTGAATACGGTAAAACCTGTGCAAGTCCGAATTCATGCGATCAAATCGTGGACAATCAAAATTATGTCATAAATATAATATTCAGAAAACATTTAATCAAAAATTTATATACTTTAATGTCATTTTGAAAAGCAAAAATTTGACTATATTGTAACATCTACTTATATTTGAAATCTTTCTAACTTTTTTGTTCTCCATGGTTTAATAATACTGTACGTATAAAATGTTAAATATCGTTATTACACCCAGAATTATTCTGTTTTAATTGATTGATTTAACCAAATTGGCAGAATGTTTATCTACATACTGAGGGGGAAAATAGTTGTTCACCCCAAGATATATGCTACAATAATTTCTTCATTTCAATGCTTCTCACATCTCAATGATATTTCATACATATAATATAAGATATAATATAAGCCACACATATATATAAGATATAATATAAGCCACAAAATAATATAAGAATATAATATAAGCCACACATTCATAAATATCCATAATATCATTAACTTTAAGAATGGCTGAATCAGGCTTAAGTCTTAGTCACTTGAGTGATCACATTTTGACAAGGATGAGACTTATCATTGATTTAAGGAATAGTATGTTTCAAAAAACACACAGAACACATACATGCAGAATTATATTATAGAATCAATATTTGTTTCTTGATTAGAAAAAACTCTGCTAAAAGCATCTAGAAACATTTTAAGAAAATTGCTTGAAAGCAGCACAATTTTCGGAATTTTGAATAAACTAAATAATAAATACAAGATTCTTTTCCAAAAATTATCAAATAGTTAAACATGAATTTCATTTTCTTTAATTATTTAAAATTGACATTAAAAATATCTTTCATTGAAAAATTCTTTTTTTTTTTTCAAAGTTTCTCTTTTACTCCCAATCTTACTCTTAATTTTAATAAATTATCAAGAAAATAAATTCTAAATTTAAAACATAATCATTTATTAAATATTGCGTTTGCAAATTAATATTCAAATATATGAGAAATATATGAAATATATAATTACAGATTTGTATTTGTATGTATGTATATGTGTGAGTATTGTGCCAACGCAAGATAATATAATAATAAAATATTAAACAGTAAATAATGATATAATTGATGATGATATAAAACCTTACTATAACTTTGCATTATACAAACTTATGTTTAATAATTCATATATAAAGTACAATCTGTTATAATTATGTTGCTTAAAAGTTTTATATTAATTGTTATATACAATAAAAATCTAACGTATCATAGTTTAACATACAGCAATACTGTATATTAAATAATTTATATAACTATATATCTCTTACAAGAACATTGTAATATTTATCTCTCATAAACATAAAGCAGAAATAAGTAAATGATATATTGGTATAACAAATTTTGATATAGGAAAAAAAATAATTGCTTCTTTTACGTAATACAGGCTTCTACTGTCTTTTTGACAGCATCACGAGCATATGGTATGTACGATAAGGAATACCATGTCATAGCTAGAGACTGAATAATTATAAATAGAAGGGCAAGACCAGGATTGTGCAACTGAAAACAAAAGAGTTTATTATTTCAAAGAAAATATTAACAATAAAAATATAGAGTACTTACATGCAAAGCTGCAAACAATGTTAAAGCAATAGAGACAAATACTAATATAGTTGCAATTATTCTTGTTGATGCAAACATCTTTTTAAATTGATTAAATGGACCCATCAAGAAACATGTACTAAAACACATAAAAAATATAAAATAATATAAACATAAGTAGAAAATATATATGTTTTCTATAGTTATAATTAAAATACTTAAACTTAATACTTATAATTAAACCAATAAAATATTATATAAATTGTAATTTCGTCATAATAACAATGATACTTATATAAGATAAAGCATTTAAAGTCTCTGAAAATATCTCTTTGAGAAAGAACATGACTACAAAAAATGTTTTAACAAAAAGTCTTTAGTTTAAAGGAGAAAAAAATACGAACAATTTTTCAATGGTCATCCTAATCATTGAATAGCAAGAAATGTGATAATTTAAATATCATATATGATAATTATGCCTTACCTGGCTAAAGAGATAATATTGCCTAAAGTATAGAATACGGCAAACACAGTAAGACCTTTCTGTAAGAACAAGGCAAAAGATCCAAGGAATGAACATAGTATGCCTACGATGAAACAAATTGCAAAACCTTTTATCCTAGTAGACCAACTTAGCGTTGTTTGATCCATGACCTGTTAATAAAAAAAACATTTTAAATTTTTTACAATCTTTGATGAAACAAGCAAAATAAAATTAGAAATATAATATTATTTAAAATAATATGTAAAATATGTAATGTATATCTTGAATATTCTTTAATAATTTACCGTGAAATCTGCATCAACCTTCCATTATCGACCACGTGTGAGCATTTATTAAAGTGATAATTTTAATTTATATATAAAATAAGGTTGTTATATATATATATATATATATATATATATATATATGTGTACACACACACATGCGTGTGTGCGTGTGTGTGTAAATATAAGAAAAAATACAAGTAACATGAGAAAGATATAAGAAATGGAAATTTCTTAAATTTAGATCATATAAAGTACTTATTACAACGTTATTAATATAACATTAATATTATTTTTTCATTACGAACATAATTTGACAAATTTTAAGAAGTACTGAGTATTTTTCTGAATTATCCATTATATGTAAACCATATTCCAATCAGTGATATGGCTTATTAAATGTAATTACCTGTGTAATGATGCCGCTTTCTTCATCGCATCGTTCATTGCCGTTCAGGGCTCTTCGTAACTTGTCCATTCTTTTTAATGGAAAATAATAAATTTCTCAGAAAAACTGAATATCAAATTCATTAACTCAGTCTCTATGTGAGGTTATGAAACTCAATGAAATATTGTACTCTTTCTATCATGTATATAGGTTTTTTAAATCATGATTCTTCTTAACTGCTTAACCTGTTGGAAAATCGTTACATATTAAAATAGTTTTTAGATAAAAACATATTTGCTGTCATATTTATTTACAAATCTTTCTATATTTTTCCCGTATATACGTTATGAGAGCTCAGCGAATATGTTCTTTATTGCTACACTAATAGCACTTTCCGCACTTAAAATGTAAGACACGAATCATATGTACCTTTAGGATACGTTCCATTTATTGCTCGCAATACTCTTCGAATCATTTTATTCCTGTTTTTTGGTGTTGCGAACATTAAATGAAACATAGCTTTGTGCAGAAAAGAACTGAAATATACGTTAGATGACAACTAATATAATTTGACTGTTAATACATACATGTTTCCATAAGGGTCAATATTATAAAAACGATACACAAACAGCTTATCGACATATCACTGAGAAACTCTCAAAGATATTCCTCAGTTTAGTTGACATTTTCATGAACTAAGCATTATTATATCTCGCATTTATTCTAATAATGAATATGACAAGTATACGTGTAGTTTTTATAAAGGAAATACTAACGTTGCCCATTGTAAATTATATTCAATATCATTTCCAAATAGACGATTACCACACAGAACTATCTTCAGTCAGAAAGAACTAACACAAGAAAATATGCATCACATTTAAGTATATTTTTTCTTTTATATCCTATGTATATAGAATATGTTGCATACAGTTACACATATACATATATAATCATACAACATTATTGTTCCAAGCCAGAATTTTACATTTAACAACAAATTACAACGAATAGAAAAAAAACTTACAATTTTGTAAAAATAATTCCACTGAAGTAATATTGTAAAAATAACCATATGTTTTAATCTATTGCATTTAACAAAGTATTCAGAAATGAACTTACAAGTTATATCCAATTTAATGCAGAACAATATATTTCATAAACAAATAAAAGTAAAAATTATGAAAATATTGTTTAATATATAATAAACAAATATATTTAATGTATGTGTATAATAAATAAATATATAAAAAGAAATATTTTAAATAAAAACATACCTTCCCTTTTTGGTACATCTCCGAGATTTACATACTCCAAAAAATGTTTACAAATGCACAATAACTGAAATATGTAAAAAGTAATTAATAAAATGAAATATAACTAAATAGAACAATCTAAAACAAGAAGGATAACTATTTTATATGTGCAAATTAACAGGTTAGGATTGTCCAACAGACGGAGAGCAGTATAGTATCGGGATTCACCGCTACGTCGCGCACGAGGCAGAATCACAACTCGTAAGTAAAATGCAACCACGTATGTTATAAGAAGAGCATGAAATGTACGTACAGCATCGCTTCTCGGCTCTCTGAGCTAAGATCAAAGTGTAGTATCTGTTCTTATCAGCTTAATATCTGATACAGTCCCCATAGGGGACTCAGAATATTAAACTGATTTTTGGGACCAGGCGGGTGACCGGAGCTTGCTCCGACTCTGCCGCGGGTCGGTTCGGCATTGCAGTGCCGCCGAATACGGCCCAATAAATTGCTTCGAAGCATAATCCTTTTAAGCAATTTATAGGCAACGCCTGGTCGTTCGTTTGCAAAGTCAAACATTTATATGTACTACCAGTGAGATGTGCTGAGTCCCCGTGGGGTAACATACGCGTTTAAATTCGAGTCTGTGCGCGTTTTCTATCTTTATTTTCTTATATTTTCTTGAAAATTTTAATATCTTATACTTAGAAATTCGTAAGACTTAGCTCAGAGAGTCCTAGTCCGGGAGTTTATGTTAAAATCGCGAGTGTGAGTGCCGCGGGACCCGAGGAGCGACGTACAAGTACCTGGTGCCGTGATCCTGCCTGGCCGAGACCCGCTTGGATTCCTGGACATCTGCGGCGGTTCCTGAGCGGAAGGAGCATCCAGGGAACAAGTTAAGTGCCCACCAGCAGCGCAACATCCGTCCCGTGAAGCGTTGTGGTGCCCGCGTTCGCTATAAGTAAAAGTGACAGGTGAGGTTAGGTTGCCCGTGCACGACATCGCGATCGCGCTAAGTGGCAGTTTCCGCGCTGCCTGGGATATCGCGGGTGCTTCGGCGATCGATTTCGCGGGCGGGCGGTAAACTCGTGGAGTACGTATTGCGCCTCCACGTGTGCGCCGCCACTCCGCGTGCGGCGAGGTTAGATTGTCGCGCGCGCGCGGAGACGCTCGCGGTGCCGCTCGCCGGGCGCGCGCCGCGTTTCCTGGCGTCGCGGCAACTGTCACTCGTCGGCGGCAACACCTAGTGCATTTATAGGTTAGAAAGATCGAGCGCGTTGCCGCCAACGCTAAGTCCAGAGAGCCCGTGGGACTTAGCCTAAAAATCACGAACACGCGACGCGGACTTAGCCGTAGAGCAAGCCCACGGGACATAGCCGCGAGACACGTGCGTCCTATATATCACTTATAATAATTTCTAATATTAATACTTAGCCGCGGAACGCACGTGTCGTATAGGACTTAGCCGCGTAAACTGACAGCGGGAGATAGTTCGTGGCGCGAATCGTGCACGGGACTTAGATTTTGGCCGACGGCATAAAGGCGCGTACTAACGAACAGACTTAAGGCCTGTTCGTAAAGCCGCCGGTGACGTCACGGTGGTACGTCACTTTCTAACAGCCAATCGCGCCTTAACATCCTTTTCGCGAGCCGGCGGCACATAGTACGCGTACTTTTAGTAATAAAATAATAAAATAATAATAAATTCTTAATTTTTAATAATAAATAATAGAGAAAAGCCGTCGGCATATAGTAAATTATTAGAAATTAGGCAAGTCTGGTCCGATTAAGCTCCTCGTCCTGCTGGTTGTTGTTCCGTGTTGAGTCGTTGATGTTTTAATTATTTATAAACAATTTTAATTTATTTATAACTTTTTTTAATAATTTTTGACTTTTTTGTTACTTTTTCGTCCTCTTTAAGTGTAACTGGCTAATTTATTGAAATTTTAAATATTTATTAACTTTTTAATTTGTTTATAACTTTTATTTATTAACTTGTACTCTTTTTATCATCAACTGACGAAATGCGGAACATCTGATAATTTTTAGCTGGTTTGTGCTGTCTTATTAAAATTTTGACTATTTACAATAATTTTAACATATTTTACATATAATTGACTCTGGTTTTAAACATTTTTAATCGTTGATAACTTCTTTTTTAATTCCTATTGACGGCACATAATTTTAACATTCTTGACATAGTAAATCGTATTTATTTATTAACATATATACATATTTCGCGTTTTAACAGTTTTTATTAATTTATTTAACTTATTGTGTATTGGCGGCGAGGAGCTCTAGGTGCGTAACATCTTTAAGCGGATTTTATTTATTTACTGCCTGTTTATTAACCAATATTCTTTCAGCGTGCCAAACCTGCAGCAGAATAAAAGAGAATAGGTCACTGGCACATTTTATTTGTTGTTTAATTATTTATTGTGTTTCCCACCCATTGTTTTATATTGATGTGCTGCATTTATTTATTAATCCGCTATTAGTTAGTTAATGAATTAGGACCAGACTTGCGAGCATACCACACCTGTCACGTGACACAGCGTGTGGCCAATTTTAAACTAGTCAATTTTAATCTTAAACGAAAAGGTTCCTATTTTAACTACTTATTTATTTATTTATTTATTTATTAACTTATTTATTAATTAAAATGGAACCAGAGCCACGCGCTGTGACGATCCTCGTCCCGATACCGGACAAAGTGCGCTGTCCGATGTGCTATCTGGGCGAGGTCGATGCGTTTAAGCGAACGCGGGGGGAGTTCTGCGACCCGGCTCATTTATCTAAGCATTTAAAGAAATTTCATCAAAACGAGGGGGCCTATTTAGTCTATGAGTGCGAGACTTGTAAATATAGGGGCAAGGGCAAATACGCCATTAAAGACGTGCAAAAGCACATAAGTAGAGAGCACTCGGCCCCCGGTGAGCCGGGTCCGTCTTCTGGCACAGGGTCCCGGGCATCGCGAGATACGCGGTCGCCCGCGAGCGACAACGACGGGAATGGTGCGCGGACCCGGAATGTGCGCGCGCAATCGCGAGCGGCGCCGTCGGGCGCGACACAGGGCGCGCGACGTGCGGCTTCGCGGCCACCCACTGCCGCGGCCACGGCCTTCCCAACGCGGGTGGGCTCTACGACATCGACGACGCCACCCGCCAACCAACATCGACAGTCCCCCACCTATGCGGCCGTCACTGCGGCCAGCACATCATCCACGGAGGCGCGCAGGACGGCCGCCAGCAGTAGGAGCACCGCGCCAACCATGACGAGGACAGCCCAGCTGAGAGCCGCCGCCAATAGGACGCCTCCTGGCACAGCAGTGCCCACCGTCTCTGGTTCGCTGACCAGGATTACGACGCGCGCGCCCCCGCGTCCAACGCCAACACCGCCCGGGTCAGTAGACTCGGGCCGACGCGGGGGAGCAGCAGTATCAAGGAGAACACCCGAGCGCACGCCACCAGCAACATCCCGAGCCGCTGGCACTGGGGCCAGCGGCGCCGTGCGCCGGGTGACGCGCGCGTCGGCCAATAAGAACACCGCTGCGCGTGCCGGGCCGGCACGCGCCTCCCCCATTCCCCCGTCAACCCAGGCGACGGGGGCAGCAGCAATAACATCGCCAACATATAATGGGGGAGAGGCAGCCATCAGGCGATGGCTGCAGAAACGTAGATCGCCAAGCGGTGCCTGGCAGCGAACGCCCTCAGTCACACCACCGACTGGGAGGTCGTCGCAGGGGCGCCAGGTCGCAACACGGGACGCGGAGAAGAGACCTGGCGCGCCCACTGCAAGGACAACGGCGACGCAGAGACGGTCGGGCACGCCGACGTCGCAGTGTTCGGGGGGAGGGCCGTCCAGGAGGACGGTGGCCTGCCAAACACCCCCCATGAGGGACCCCCCCTCGCCCATGTCATCTCCGGGCGAGGCAGCGGGTCCCGTGGACAGGTGGGCGCTGCAGCCTATAGTCATCCTTTCGCCCCTGTCCATTCCTGCGACGTCGGCCACCATAACAACGATCACCACGACGACTGTGACGACATCGGTGTGCCTCAGTCCCGTCATGTCGACGGGACTGCCGGCACTGGCGAGGGAAATGTCGCCTCCCTCGCCGGCGTTGCCCCAGACCATCCGGGGAACGCCGCCAGTCGCCGTGGCGAGCAGCACCAGGAGGTCGTACACGCCAACCCACCTACCATCGAGGGCAATGGAGCGGCGGCCGAACGAGAGCGTGGTGCTCCCGTCATCACCATCGGACAGCGAGGGGGACTTGGAAGGCCCGTGGCAAACGCGGGTGGGAAGAAGGGCGAAGCGGCGTCGCGTCGTGAGTGGCTCGTCCGGCGACGAAACATCTGTCGCAGCGGCGACAATTGCGCGCGCGGTTCCGGCTTCGACTCCTGTGACGCTGGCGAACTTCCCGGACCTGCCGCCACCAGCAGGGCAGCGTCAACCTGCGGAGGACCGTAGACGCCAGCCAACATCACCGAGGACGGAGGAAGGAGGAGACGCGCCGGCGAGTACTGGCCAAGTAAGTCGCGTCACCCATCCGAGTGTCCCCATAGATGTCCGCGGAGTTATGGGCCGTCGGCGAAACCCGAGGACCCGCGTACAGGCTGCTGGAACGCGTGGAGCACCTGCACGCTGTGCTGATCCCGGAAGGGGCCGGGTGGATCACCCCGGGCCACGGCAGGCGGCCGCTGCGCCCGCCCAGTCGGATCGCCGCCAGCCGACGCAGGCGTCTGTCGCAAGACAGCGCGTGCGGGAAAGGCTGGTTGCGCGGGACGATCTGGTCGGGCGTGCGGACGCTGTCGAGACGGTTGCGGACCTGGAGGAGTTTGCCGTATTGGTCGCAAGCTTCTACGGGGAGGATGCAGCGTCGCCGGCCGGGGGGGAGTCATCCGGCGCTGGAGATCGTCCGCGGAGGGTGGGTCGGCGGCGGGGGCGGCGGGCGGCCGAGGGTCGTGCCGCTGATGAGCAGGGGGGCGCAGTAGGGCGGGGAGCGGCACCGGCCGCTCCCCCATTCATGTCGGGAGAAGGGCGCGCGAACTGGGTGCGCGAAGCAACCCGCATGCAGGCGTTGTACAGGACGAACCGCCGCAGAGCCGTCCGAGAAGTGTTGCAGGGCCCCGCTGACTTTTGCCAGGTGCCTAAGCAGCGGGTGCAGCAATACTTCGAAGGATTGTACGGCGGCGCGGAAGGACTGGCCGATGCCGGTGCGGATGCGGAGCCTGCCGAGCCTGCGACGCCGGACGATGTCGAGCGCCTCACGGCTCCGTTCACGGAGCGAGAGGTGGACCGTCGGCTCAGGCGCATGAGTAACTCTGCGCCGGGGCCCGACGGGATCACCTACCGTGACCTCCGTGGTGCGGATCCTGGGGCGCTGTTGATGACAGCTTTCTTTAACATCTGCGTCCGGCTAGAGGTGGTTCCCGCGTCTTGGAAGACCTCCAACACAGTTTTAGTGTATAAGAAAGGCAACCGCGATGATTTAGAGAATTGGCGCCCTCTTGCTCTCGGCGACACGATGCCGAAGCTGTTTGCCGCTCTCGTCGCTGATCGGCTCACCGATTGGGCGATCGAGAGTGAGAAGCTTAGTCCGGCTCAGAAGGGATTCCTAAAGGACGAAGGGTGTTACGACCATAATTTCGTCCTGCAGGAAATCCTGACTGACGCGCGGAGGCGTCGCAGGGAGGCGGTAGTCGCATGGCTGGACCTTTCCAACGCGTTTGGTTCAGTCCCGCACGCGACGATCCGCCGTGCTTTCGTGCGTTCCGGAGTGCCACGGAAAGTCATCGAAATTTGGCGATCCATGTACGATGATTGCACGACTCGGGTTCGCACCGCTGACGGCTACACCGCCCCTATCCACATTCGTTCGGGCGTGCGCCAGGGTTGTCCGCTGAGCCCCATCACGTTTGACCTCGCTATCGACTCGGTGCTGCGTGCAGCCACCGCGGTTGATGCGGGGTACGATTTAGCCGGGGCTAAATGGGCCGTTCTGGCCTACGCGGACGACATTGCACTGGTGTCGGACACGCCCGAGGGAATGCAGCGGCTTCTGGCCGCTGTGGAGAGCGATGCTCTGTCGGTTGGGCTCCGGTTCAACCCTGCCAAATGTGCCTCACTGCACATCGGTGCAGAAGGGGCGGGCAGGGTCCGACCGACAAGATTCGCGATCCAGGGCCAACCTATGCCTTGCCTGGCCGAGGGCGAGCCTTATAGGCACCTCGGTATTCCGACGGGATTCTCGGTCGACCAAACCCCCTACACGGCGTTGCACGACATCCTCGAGGATCTTCACAAGGTGAACCGGTCACTGTTGGCCCCTTGGCAGCGCATCGAAGTTCTTGCGACGTTCCTATTACCGCGATTAGATTTCCTTTTGCGCGGCGCTGCCATGGCGAAGGGTCCTCTCAAGGCCGTAGACATACAGATTCGCAAGTATGTCAAGTCGTGGCTCAATCTCCCGCAGAGGGCGAGCGCGGAGGTAGTCTACATTCCCCCCAAATGGGGAGGATGTGGACTCCTCCCGCTCGCAGATCTCGCCGACGCCCTGACCGTCGCCCACGCATACCGTGTGCTCACGGCGCGTGACGCGGCGGTTAGGGGGCTGGCGTGGGAAACCCTGCGGGGAGTGGTTGGGCGACGAGTCGGCCACGTCCCTAGTTGCGAGGATATCGCCTCCTTCCTCTCTGGCTCGCTGGAGGGAAGGTTGAGGGACGGAGGGGAGTCTTCGTTCTGGTCGACGGTCCGGAACGCTGGACGGAGGCAATCCGAGAGGTTGTCATTGCGGTGGAGGTGGGTGAGGGAGACCAATGAGATGACCGTTGGATGCCGAGGCCCCAGGGGGATGACGGTAGTGGTCCCACCAGGCGCTCGCGCCCAGGTGGTGACACGTCTGCGCTCAGCTGTCGCGTTTTACTATTTAGATCGCGTGGTCAGAAAACCGGACCAGGGGAAGGTGTTCGAGGTGTCGTCGCGGTCGGGGGTGAGCAATCACTTCCTCCGCGGTGGCAGCTTCACTCGCTTCGCCGACTGGCGCTTTATTCACCGTGCCCGCCTAGACGTTCTCCCGTTAAACGGAGCTCGTCGGTGGGGGGCCGGTGATCGGCGCTGTCGGCGATGCGGTGCAGCAGCCGAGACCCTTCCTCACGTTTTAGGACACTGCGGTGTCCATTCAGCCGCAATCCAGCTGAGGCATGACGCCGTCCTGCACCGCCTCTGGAAGGCTTGCCGTCTGCCGGGCGAGGTGCGGGTGAACCGGCGGGTTGAGGGCGTCCAGGGGGAACTTGGAGAGCTACGACCTGATCTCGTGATTAGGCACGAGCAATCCAAGAGTGTCGTCATCTGCGACGTTACGGTGCCCTTCGAGAACAGGCTGGCAGCTTTCGAGGAGGCTAGGGCGAGAAAAGTACTCAAGTACACCGCCCTAGCGGAGGAGCTGCAACGCCGGGGCTACCGCGTCGTAGTGACGGCCTTCGTCGTGGGCGCCCTCGGCTCTTGGGATCAGAGGAATGAGGCGGTGCTGGGCACCTTGCGGGTTTCGAGCAAGTATGCCCGGTTGATGCGCCGCCTCATTGTCTCGGATACCATTCGCTGGTCGAGGGACATCTACGTGGAGCACGTGAGTGGCGTGCGCCAGTACAGGGCTCCTCCGCCTCCCGAGGATGGTGTCCTGGCCGAACCTCCGCAGGCTGTTCGCCAGCGTTGGCCCGTCGAGCAGCGCGGCGACGATCACGGCTTTTCGCGACCGTTGTGTGAGTATGTCGTTGGATAAGGTGCACGGTGAGGCTTATATTTAATTATTTATTTATTTTTGTATAGTTTGTTTTGCCCCGATGCCCGCCGTGTTACCGGAGTGAATGTCGCGAGAAACATATTGTATTTTATACGAGTATGAATGCCGCGAAATTAATGTTATTTATTTATCTATTTATTTGTTCGCGTCCGCATATTGTATTTTAACTTATTGACAAATTTTAGCGTGTCTTGTGTTCGTCGAGCATTATTATGAATTAAGCCGCGCGTGCATCCCCCGAGTCACCTTTTAACCTTTGACTTAACTTCTGTGATATGACTCGGGGGTGCTTTTTTAACATCTTACATGCGCCTAACTGTGATACACCGCCCCCGTCTGCCAGCGGGGGCGGTCTATTATTAGTATACTTGCTCTGTGATATTGGGGGGTTATGCCCCCCAACACCGGCGTCTGCGTGGCCCACAGCCGGGAGGGGCCGTTAGTCTCCCGGCAATGAATTTATTTTAAGTGTCCCCGCGCGGCTTAAGCCGCCTATCTTGTATTCCCTACCCCAGGGGCTTGGCCCCTGGGGAACATTAATTGAAAATAAAAGGTGGTTTAATCTGTTCTTATCAGCTTAATATCTGATACAGTCCCCATAGGGGACTCAGAATATTAAACTGATTTTTGGGACCAGGCGGGTGACCGGAGCTTGCTCCGACTCTGCCGCGGGTCGGTTCGGCATTGCAGTGCCGCCGAATACGGCCCAATAAATTGCTTCGAAGCATAATCCTTTTAAGCAATTTATAGGCAACGCCTGGTCGTTCGTTTGCAAAGTCAAACATTTATATGTACTACCAGTGAGATGTGCTGAGTCCCCGTGGGGTAACATACGCGTTTAAATTCGAGTCTGTGCGCGTTTTCTATCTTTATTTTCTTATATTTTCTTATAAATTTTAATATCTTATACTTAGAAATTCGTAAGACTTAGCTCAGAGAGTCCTAGTCCGGGAGTTTATGTTAAAATCGCGAGTGTGAGTGTCGCGGGACCCGAGGAGCGACGTGCAAGATACCTGGTGCCGTGATCCTGCCTGGCCGAGACCCGCTTGGATTCCTGGACATCTGCGGCGGTTCCTGAGCGAGAGGAGCATCCAGGGAACAAGTTAAGTGCCCACCAGCAGCGCAACATCCGTCCCGTGAAGCGTTGTGGTGCCCGCGTTCGCTATAAGTAAAAGTGACAGGTGAGGTTAGGTTGCCCGTGCACGACATCGCGATCGCGCTAAGTGGCAGTTTCCGCGCTGCCTGGAATATCGCGGGTGCTTCGGCGATCGATTTCGCGGGCGGGCGGTAAACTCGTGGAGTACGTATTGCGCCTCCACGTGTGCGCCGCCACTCCGCGTGCGGCGAGGTTAGATTGTCGCGCGCGCGCGGAGACGCTCGCGGTGCCGCTCGCCGGGCGCGCGCCGCGTTTCCTGGCGTCGCGGCAACTGTCACTCGTCGGCGGCAACACCTAGTGCATTTATAGGTTAGAAAGATCGAGCGCGTTGCCGCCGACGCTAAGTCCAGAGAGCCCGTGGGACTTAGCCTAAAAATCACGAACACGCGACGCGGACTTAGCCGTAGAGCAAGCCCACGGGACATAGCCGCGAGACACGTGCGTCCTATATATCACTTATAATAATTTCTAATATTAATACTTAGCCGCGGAACGCACGTGTCGTATAGGACTTAGCCGCGTAAACTGACAGCGGGAGATAGTTCGTGGCGCGAATCGTGCACGGGACTTAGATTTTGGCCGACGGCATAAAGGCGCGTACTAACGAACAGACTTAAGGCCTGTTCGTAAAGCCGCCGGTGACGTCACGGTGGTACGTCACTTTCTAACAGCCAATCGCGCCTTAACATCCTTTTCGCGAGCCGGCGGCACATAGTACGCGTACTTTTAGTAATAAAATAATAAAATAATAATAAATTCTTAATTTTTAATAATAAATAATAGAGAAAAGCCGTCGGCATATAGTAAATTATTAGAAATTAGGCAAGTCTGGTCCGATTAAGCTCCTCGTCCTGCTGGTTGTTGTTCCGTGTTGAGTCGTTGATGTTTTAATTATTTATAAACAATTTTAATTTATTTATAACTTTTTTTAATAATTTTTGACTTTTTTGTTACTTTTTCGTCCTCTTTAAGTGTAACTGGCTAATTTATTGAAATTTTAAATATTTATTAACTTTTTAATTTGTTTATAACTTTTATTTATTAACTTGTACTCTTTTTATCATCAACTGACGAAATGCGGAACATCTGATAATTTTTAGCTGGTTTGTGCTGTCTTATTAAAATTTTGACTATTTACAATAATTTTAACATATTTTACATATAATTGACTCTGGTTTTAAACATTTTTAATCGTTGATAACTTCTTTTTTAATTCCTATTGACGGCACATAATTTTAACATTCTTGACATAGTAAATCGTATTTATTTATTAACATATATACATATTTCGCGTTTTAACAGTTTTTATTAATTTATTTAACTTATTGTGTATTGGCGGCGAGGAGCTCTAGGTGCGTAACATCTTTAAGCGGATTTTATTTATTTACTGCCTGTTTATTAACCAATATTCTTTCAGCGTGCCAAACCTGCAGCAGAATAAAAGAGAATAGGTCACTGGCACATTTTATTTGTTGTTTAATTATTTATTGTGTTTCCCACCCATTGTTTTATATTGATGTGCTGCATTTATTTATTAATCCGCTATTAGTTAGTTAATGAATTAGGACCAGACTTGCGAGCATACCACACCTGTCACGTGACACAGCGTGTGGCCAATTTTAAACTAGTCAATTTTAATCTTAAACGAAAAGGTTCCTATTTTAACTACTTATTTATTTATTTATTTATTTATTTATTAACTTATTTATTAATTAAAATGGAACCAGAGCCACGCGCTGTGACGATCCTCGTCCCGATACCGGACAAAGTGCGCTGTCCGATGTGCTATCTGGGCGAGGTCGACGCGTTTAAGCGAACGCGGGGGGAGTTCTGCGACCCGGCTCATTTATCTAAGCATTTAAAGAAATTTCATCAAAACGAGGGGGCCTATTTAGTCTATGAGTGCGAGACTTGTAAATATAGGGGCAAGGGCAAATACGCCATTAAAGACGTGCAAAAGCACATAAGTAGAGAGCACTCGGCCCCCGGTGAGCCGGGTCCGTCTTCTGGCACAGGGTCCCGGGCATCGCGAGATACGCGGTCGCCCGCGAGCGACAACGACGGGAATGGTGCGCGGACCCGGAATGTGCGCGCGCAATCGCGAGCGGCGCCGTCGGGCGCGACACAGGGCGCGCGACGTGCGGCTTCGCGGCCACCCACTGCCGCGGCCACGGCCTTCCCAACGCGGGTGGGCTCTACGACATCGACGACGCCACCCGCCAACCAACATCGACAGTCCCCCACCTATGCGGCCGTCACTGCGGCCAGCACATCATCCACGGAGGCGCGCAGGACGGCCGCCAGCAGTAGGAGCACCGCGCCTTCAATGACGAGGACAGCCCAGCTGAGAGCCGCCGCCAATAGGACGCCTCCTGGCACAGCAGTGCCCACCGTCTCTGGTTCGCTGACCAGGATTACGACGCGCGCGCCCCCGCGTCCAACGCCAACACCGCCCGGGTCAGTAGACTCGGGCCGACGCGGGGGAGCAGCAGTATCAAGGAGAACACCCGAGCGCACGCCACCAGCAACATCCCGAGCCGCTGGCACTGGGGCCAGCGGCGCCGTGCGCCGGGTGACGCGCGCGTCGGCCAATAAGAACACCGCTGCGCGTGCCGGGCCGGCACGCGCCTCCCCCATTCCCCCGTCAACCCAGGCGACGGGGGCAGCAGCAACAACATCGCCAACATATAATGGGGGAGAGGCAGCCATCAGGCGATGGCTGCAGAAACGTAGATCGCCAAGCGGTGCCTGGCAGCGAACGCCCTCAGTCACACCACCGACTGGGAGGTCGTCGCAGGGGCGCCAGGTCGCAACACGGGACGCGGAGAAGAGACCTGGCGCGCCCACTGCAAGGACAACGGCGACGCAGAGACGGTCGGGCACGCCGACGTCGCAGTGTTCGGGGGGAGGGCCGTCCAGGAGGACGGTGGCCTGCCAAACACCCCCCATGAGGGACCCCCCCTCGCCCATGTCATCTCCGGGCGAGGCAGCGGGTCCCGTGGACAGGGTGGGCGCTGCAGCCTATAGTCATCCTTTCGCCCCTGTCCATTCCTGCGACGTCGGCCACCATAACAACGATCACCACGACGACTGTGACGACATCGGTGTGCCTCAGTCCCGTCATGTCGACGGGACTGCCGGCACTGGCGAGGGAAATGTCGCCTCCCTCGCCGGCGTTGCCCCAGACCATCCGGGGAACGCCGCCAGTCGCCGTGGCGAGCAGCACCAGGAGGTCGTACACGCCAACCCACCTACCATCGAGGGCAATGGAGCGGCGGCCGAACGAGAGCGTGGTGCTCCCGTCATCACCATCGGACAGCGAGGGGGACTTGGAAGGCCCGTGGCAAACGCGGGTGGGAAGAAGGGCGAAGCGGCGTCGCGTCGTGAGTGGCTCGTCCGGCGACGAAACATCTGTCGCAGCGGCGACAATTGCGCGCGCGGTTCCGGCTTCGACTCCTGTGACGCTGGCGAACTTCCCGGACCTGCCGCCACCAGCAGGGCAGCGTCAACCTGCGGAGGACCGTAGACGCCAGCCGACATCACCGAGGACGGAGGAAGGAGGAGACGCGCCGGCGAGTACTGGCCAAGTAAGTCGCGTCACCCATCCGAGTGTCCCCATAGATGTCCGCGGAGTTATGGGCCGTCGGCGAAACCCGAGGACCCGCGTACAGGCTGCTGGAACGCGTGGAGCACCTGCACGCTGTGCTGATCCCGGAAGGGGCCGGGTGGATCACCCCGGGCCACGGCAGGCGGCCGCTGCGCCCGCCCAGTCGGATCGCCGCCAGCCGACGCAGGCGTCTGTCGCAAGACAGCGCGTGCGGGAAAGGCTGGTTGCGCGGGACGATCTGGTCGGGCGTGCGGACGCTGTCGAGACGGTTGCGGACCTGGAGGAGTTTGCCGTATTGGTCGCAAGCTTCTACGGGGAGGATGCAGCGTCGCCGGCCGGGGGGGAGTCATCCGGCGCTGGAGATCGTCCGCGGAGGGTGGGTCGGCGGCGGGGGCGGCGGGCGGCCGAGGGTCGTGCCGCTGATGAGCAGGGGGGCGCAGTAGGGCGGGGAGCGGCACCGGCCGCTCCCCCATTCATGTCGGGAGAAGGGCGCGCGAACTGGGTGCGCGAAGCAACCCGCATGCAGGCGTTGTACAGGACGAACCGCCGCAAAGCCGTCCGAGAAGTGTTGCAGGGCCCCGCTGACTTTTGCCAGGTGCCTAAGCAGCGGGTGCAGCAGTACTTCGAAGGACTGTACAGCGGCGCGGGAGGACTGGCCGATGCCGGTGCGGATGCGGAGCCTGCCGAGCCTGCGACGCCGGACGATGTCGAGCGCCTCACGGCTCCGTTCACGGAGCGAGAGGTGGACCGTCGGCTCAGGCGCATGAGTAACTCTGCGCCGGGGCCCGACGGGATCACCTACCGTGACCTCCGTGGTGCGGATCCTGGGGCGCTGTTGATGACAGCTTTCTTTAACATCTGCGTCCGGCTAGAGGTGGTTCCCGCGTCTTGGAAGACCTCCAACACAGTTTTAGTGTATAAGAAAGGCAACCGCGATGATTTAGAGAATTGGCGCCCTCTTGCTCTCGGCGACACGATGCCGAAGCTGTTTGCCGCTCTCGTCGCTGATCGGCTCACCGATTGGGCGATCGAGAGTGAGAAGCTTAGTCCGGCTCAGAAGGGATTCCTAAAGGACGAAGGGTGTTACGACCATAATTTCGTCCTGCAGGAAATCCTGACTGACGCGCGGAGGCGTCGCAGGGAGGCGGTAGTCGCATGGCTGGACCTTTCCAACGCGTTTGGTTCAGTCCCGCACGCGACGATCCGCCGTGCTTTCGTGCGTTCCGGAGTGCCACGGAAAGTCATCGAAATTTGGCGATCCATGTACGATGATTGCACGACTCGGGTTCGCACCGCTGACGGCTACACCGCCCCTATCCACATTCGTTCGGGCGTGCGCCAGGGTTGTCCGCTGAGCCCCATCACGTTTGACCTCGCTATCGACTCGGTGCTGCGTGCAGCCACCGCGGTTGATGCGGGGTACGATTTAGCCGGGGCTAAATGGGCCGTTCTGGCCTACGCGGACGACATTGCACTGGTGTCGGACACGCCCGAGGGAATGCAGCGGCTTCTGGCCGCTGTGGAGAGCGAGGCTCTGTCGGTTGGGCTCCGGTTCAACCCTGCCAAATGTGCCTCACTGCACATCGGTGCAGAAGGGGCGGGCAGGGTCCGACCGACAAGATTCGCGATCCAGGGCCAACCTATGCCTTGCCTGGCCGAGGGCGAGCCTTATAGGCACCTCGGTATTCCGACGGGATTCTCGGTCGACCAAACCCCCTACACGGCGTTGCACGACATCCTCGAGGATCTTCACAAGGTGAACCGGTCACTGTTGGCCCCTTGGCAGCGCATCGAAGTTCTTGCGACGTTCCTATTACCGCGATTAGATTTCCTTTTGCGCGGCGCTGCCATGGCGAAGGGCCCTCTCAAGGCCGTAGACATACAGATTCGCAAGTATGTCAAGTCGTGGCTCAATCTCCCGCAGAGGGCGAGCGCGGAGGTAGTCTACATTCCCCCCAAATGGGGAGGATGTGGACTCCTCCCGCTCGCAGACCTCGCCGACGCCCTGACCGTCGCCCACGCATACCGTGTGCTCACGGCGCGTGACGCGGCGGTTAGGGAGCTGGCGTGGGGAACCCTGCGGGGAGTGGTTGGGCGACGAGTCGGCCACGTCCCTAATTGCGAGGATATCGCCTCCTTCCTCTCTGGCTCGCTGGAGGGAAGGTTGAGGGACGGAGGGGAGTCTTCGTTCTGGTCGGCGGTCCGGAACGCTGGACGGAGACAATCCGAGAGGTTGTCATTGCGGTGGAGGTGGGTGAGGGAGACCAATGAGATGACCGTTGGATGCCGAGGCCCCAGGGGGATGACGGTAGTGGTCCCACCAGGCGCTCGCGCCCAGGTGGTGACACGTCTGCGCTCAGCTGTCGCGTTTTACTATTTAGATCGCGTGGTCAGAAAACCAGACCAGGGGAAGGTGTTCGAGGTGTCGTCGCGGTCGGGGGTGAGCAATCACTTCCTCCGCGGTGGCAGCTTCACTCGCTTCGCCGACTGGCGCTTTATCCACCGTGCCCGCCTAGACGTTCTCCCGTTAAACGGAGCTCGTCGGTGGGGGGCCGGTGATCGGCGCTGTCGGCGATGCGGTGCAGCAGCCGAGACCCTTCCTCACGTTTTAGGACACTGCGGTGTCCATTCAGCCGCAATCCAGCTGAGGCATGACGCCGTCCTGCACCGCCTCTGGAAGGCTTGCCGTCTGCCGGGCGAGGTGCGGGTGAACCGGCGGGTTGAGGGCGTCCAGGGGGAACTTGGAGAGCTACGACCTGATCTCGTGATTAGGCACGAGCAATCCAAGAGTGTCGTCATCTGCGACGTTACGGTGCCCTTCGAGAACAGGCTGGCAGCTTTCGAGGAGGCTAGGGCGAGAAAAGTACTCAAGTACACCGCCCTAGCGGAGGAGCTGCAACGCCGGGGCTACCGCATCGTAGTGACGGCCTTCGTCGTGGGCGCCCTCGGCTCTTGGGATCAGGGGGATGAGGCGGTGCTGGGCACCTTGCGGGTTTCGAGCAAGTATGCCCGGTTGATGTGCCGCCTCATTGTCTCGGATACCATTCGCTGGTCGAGGGACATCTACGTGGAGCACGTGAGTGGCGTGCGCCAGTACAGAGCTCCTCCGCCTCCCGAGGATGGTGTCCTGGCCGACCCTCCGCAGGCTGTTCGCCAGCGTTGGCCCGTCGAGCAGCGCGGCGACGATCACGGCCCTTCGCGACCGTTGTGTGAGTATGTCGTTGGATAAGGTGCACGGTGAGGCTTATATTTAATTATTTATTTATTTTTGTATAGCTTGTTCTGCCCCGATGCCCGCCGTGTTACCGGAGTGAATGTCGCGAGAAACATATTGTATTTTATGCGAGTATGAATGTCGCGAAATCAATGTCTATTTATTAATTTATTTATTTTCTTATTTATTTGTCCGCGTCCGCATATTGTATTTTAACTACCTTGACCAAATTTTAGCGTGTTTTGTATTTGTTTATACTGTATTGAGATAAGCCGCGCGCGCACTCCCGGGCCGTCTTTTAACCTATGACCATTTATTATCTGTGATATGGCTCCGGGGGTGCAACTATGTAAGATCAGCGCCAACTGTGATACACCGCCTCCGTCTGCCAGCGGGGGCGGTCTATTATTAGTAATATATATTCTGTGATATTGGGGGGCTATGCCCCCCAACACCGGCGTCTGCGTGGCCCACAGCCGGGAGGGGCCGTTAGTCTCCCGGCAATGAATTTATCATAAGTGTCCCCGCGCGGCCTAAGCCGCCTATTTTGTATTCCCTACCCCAGGGGCTTAGCCCCTGGGGAACATTAATTGAAATAAAAGGTGGTTTAATCTGTTCTTATCAGCTTAATATCTGATACAGTCCCCATAGGGGACTCAGAATATTAAACTGATTTTTGGGACCAGGCGGGTGACCGGAGCTTGCTCCGACTCTGCCGCGGGTCGGTTCGGCATTGCAGTGCCGCCGAATACGGCCCAATAAATTGCTTCGAAGCATAATCCTTTTAAGCAATTTATAGGCAACGCCTGGTCGTTCGTTTGCAAAGTCAAACATTTATATGTACTACCAGTGAAATGTGCTGAGTCCCCGTGGGGTAACATACGCGGTTAAATTCGAGTCTGTGCGCGTTTTCTATCTTTCTCTTATATAAATTCTAATATTTTATACTTATAAATTCTTATATTTCATACTTAGAAATTCGTAAGACTTAGCTCAGAGAATCCTAGTCCGGGAGTTTATGTTAAATTCGCGAGTGTGAGTGTCGCGGGACCCGAGGAGCGACGTTCAAGTACCTGGTGCCGTGATCCTGCCTGGCCGAGACCCGCTTGGATTCCTGGACATCTGCGGCGGTTCCTGAGCGAGAGGAGCATCCAGGGAACAAGTTAAGTGCCCACCAGCAGCGCAACATCCGTCCCGTGAAGCGTTGTGGTGCCCGCGTTCGCTATAAGTAAAAGTGACAGGTGAGGTTAGGTTGCCCGTGCACGACATCGCGATCGCGCTAAGTGGCAGTTTCCGCGCTGCCTGGAATATCGCGGGTGCTTCGGCGATCGATTTCGCGGGCGGGCGGTAAACTCGTGGAGTACGTATTGCGCCTCCACGTGTGCGCCGCCACTCCGCGTGCGGCGAGGTTAGATTGTCGCGCGCGCGCGGAGACGCTCGCGGTGCCGCTCGCCGGGCGCGCGCCGCGTTTCCTGGCGTCGCGGCAACTGTCACTCGTCGGCGGCAACACCTAGTGCATTTATAGGTTAGAAAGATCGAGCGCGTTGCCGCCGACGCTAAGTCCAGAGAGCCCGTGGGACTTAGCCTAAAAATCACGAGCACGCGACGCGGACTTAGCCGTAGAGCAAGCCCACGGGACATAGCCGCGAGACACGTGCGTCCTATATATCACTTATAATAATTTCTAATATTAATACTTAGCCGCGGAACGCACGTGTCGTATAGGACTTAGCCGCGTAAACTGACAGCGAGAGATAGTCCGTGGCGCGAATCGTGCACGGGACATAGATTTTGGCCGACGGCATAAAGGCGCGTACTAACGAACAGACGTAAGGCCTGTTCGTAAAGCCGCCGGTGACGTCACGGTGGTACGTCACTTTCTAACAGCCAATCGCGCCTTAACATCCTTTTCGCGAGCCGGCGGCACATAGTACGCGTACTCTTAGTAATAAAATAATAATAAATTTTTAATTTTTAATAATAAATAATAGAGAAAAGCCGTCGGCATATAGTAAATTATTAGAAATTAGGCAAGTCTGGTCCGATTAAGCTCCTCGTCCTGCTGGTTGTTGTTCCGTGTTGAGTCATTGATGTCTTAATTATTTATAAACAATTCTTATTTATTTATAACATTTTTAATAATTTTCGACATTTTTGTTAATTTTTAATCCCTTTTAACTATATTTGACCAATCTATTGAAATTTTAAATATTTATTAAACTTTTTAATTTGTTTATAACTTTTATTTATTAACTTGTACTCTTTTTATCATCAATTGACGAAATGCGGAACATCTGATAATTTTTAGCTGGTTTGTGCTGTTTTATTTAAATTCTGACTATTTACAATAATTTTAACATATTTTACATATAATTGACTCTGGTTTTAAACATTTTTAATCTTTAATAATTTCTTTTTTAATTCCTATTGACGGCACTTAATCTTAACATTTTTGACATATTAAATCGTATTTATTTATTAACATATATACAATTTTCGCATTTTAACTGTTTTTATTAATTTATTTAACTTATTGTGTATTGGCGGCGAGGAGCTCTAGGTGCGTAACATCTTTAAGCGGATTTTATTTATTTACTGCCTGTTTATTAACCAATATTCTTTCAGCGTGCCAAACCTGCAGCAGAATAAAAGAGAATAGGTCACTGGCACATTTTATTTGTTGTTTAATTTTTTATTGTGTTTCCCACCCATTGTTTTATATTGATGTGCTGCATTTATTTATTAATCCGCTATTAGTTAGTTAATGAATTAGGACCAGACTTGCGAGCATACCACACCTGTCACGTGACACAGCGTGTGGCCAATTTTAAACTAGTCAATTTTAATCTTAAACGAAAAGGTTCCTATTTTAACTACTTATTTATTTATTTATTTATTTATTAACTTATTTATTAATTAAAATGGAACCAGAGCCACGCGCTGTGACGATCCTCGTCCCGATACCGGACAAAGTGCGCTGTCCGATGTGCTATCTGGGCGAGGTCGATGCGTTTAAGCGAACGCGGGGGGAGTTCTGCGACCCGGCTCATTTATCTAAGCATTTAAAGAAATTTCATCAAAACGAGGGGGCCTATTTAGTCTATGAGTGCGAGACTTGTAAATATAGGGGCAAGGGCAAATACGCCATTAAAGACGTGCAAAAGCACATAAGTAGAGAGCACTCGGCCCCCGGTGAGCCGGGTCCGTCTTCTGGCACAGGGTCCCGGGCATCGCGAGATACGCGGTCGCCCGCGAGCGACAACGACGGGAATGGTGCGCGGACCCGGAATGTGCGCGCGCAATCGCGAGCGGCGCCGTCGGGCGCGACACAGGGCGCGCGACGTGCGGCTTCGCGGCCGCCCACTGCCGCGGCCACGGCCTTCCCAACGCGGGTGGGCTCTACGACATCGACGACGCCACCCGCCAACCAACATCGACAGTCCCCCACCTATGCGGCCGTCACTGCGGCCAGCACATCATCCACGGAGGCGCGCAGGACGGCCGCCAGCAGTAGGAGCACCGCGCCAACCATGACGAGGACAGCCCAGCTGAGAGCCGCCGCCAATAGGACGCCTCCTGGCACAGCAGTGCCCACCGTCTCTGGTTCGCTGACCAGGATTACGACGCGCGCGCCCCCGCGTCCAACGCCAACACCGCCCGGGTCAGTAGACTCGGGCCGACGCGGGGGAGCAGCAGTATCAAGGAGAACACCCGAGCGCACGCCACCAGCAACATCCCGAGCCGCTGGCACTGGGGCCAGCGGCGCCGTGCGCCGGGTGACGCGCGCGTCGGCCAATAAGAACACCGCTGCGCGTGCCGGGCCGGCACGCGCCTCCCCCATTCCCCCGTCAACCCAGGCGACGGGGGCAGCAGCAATAACATCGCCAACATATAATGGGGGAGAGGCAGCCATCAGGCGATGGCTGCAGAAACGTAGATCGCCAAGCGGTGCCTGGCAGCGAACGCCCTCAGTCACACCACCGACTGGGAGGTCGTCGCAGGGGCGCCAGGTCGCAACACGGGACGCGGAGAAGAGACCTGGCGCGCCCACTGCAAGGACAACGGCGACGCAGAGACGGTCGGGCACGCCGACGTCGCAGTGTTCGGGGGGAGGGCCGTCCAGGAGGACGGTGGCCTGCCAAACCCCCCCCATGAGGGACCCCCCCTCGCCCATGTCATCTCCGGGCGAGGCAGCGGGTCCCGTGGACAGGTGGGCGCTGCAGCCTATAGTCATCCTTTCGCCCCTGTCCATTCCTGCGACGTCGGCCACCATAACAACGATCACCACGACGACTGTGACGACATCGGTGTGCCTCAGTCCCGTCATGTCGACGGGACTGCCGGCACTGGCGAGGGAAATGTCGCCTCCCTCGCCGGCGTTGCCCCAGACCATCCGGGGAACGCCGCCAGTCGCCGTGGCGAGCAGCACCAGGAGGTCGTACACGCCAACCCACCTACCATCGAGGGCAATGGAGCGGCGGCCGAACGAGAGCGTGGTGCTCCCGTCATCACCATCG